>VZTX01007329.1:141240-437554 GCA_013400915.1 Pardalotus punctatus | reverse complement strand
AATTGTGGTGATGGACTGACTAAGGAAAAACCCCATACCCTGCCCCCCACCCGGAGCTGCTGGTTGTTTGAAGGAGGGAGGGGGTGAGCTGAGGAACGGTGTCTTAAGAGGGAAGGGGGGTGAGTGAAGAAATGGTGTTTTAAGAGCTTATTTTTACCTTTCATTTATCCTCTGTTAAGTTAAAAAATCACTTTGCAACTTAAGTTTCTCACCTGTTTGCTCATGTTCTGTGCATCCTATCCCACCAGTGTCTCATCTCAACTCTTGTGTCCAGTGTGTTTGTGTTAGTTTGATTCCTCTCCTCTGCATAGCTGTGGCAGGAGAGGGCATACAGAGCAGATGTCCTAGGTCCCTGGCATTTGGCCAGGGTCAAACCTGGACACCGGGACATGCCCACAATGGACAGTTGTTTCACAGGCTGGGTGAAGGCTGCAGGGTACACTTGACCTGCTACTTGCAGGTGCCCCAGAGAGCGTGACCAGGGCTGGCCTGGCCCTGGAGCAGCAAGAGGGCACTGATGGCAAACCTGCCCCCTGCAATGGGATGCAAAATGAGAAAGTTAAATTAAGCCTAGTTGCTGGGTGAAAATTGTTACTATCTGTGCCATGGAGCAGACACATTCAGACGTATCCTGAGATACCTTCTTTTCCCATCTGTGAAGCCTCCTGAGGTTTTTTTCCTGTTTCACAGATGATGTCTCAGATTGATTGATTGCACTGTTCTGCATTATGGAGAATATCTGATTAAATCAGATAAAATGAGACTTGTGGTATTTGAAATGTGGCAGTTGACATTCAGGCAGCAAATTAAAATGGGGGGGGGAAGAGAGTTCTCTGCTTTTAAATCTGCCTACACTTAGAATACATCTGCATGGTTAGTGCTGCTTTTCATTCCTGGATCTAGTAAAAAGCATCTGGGACTTGACTTGGTGCTTTCTTTCACAGAGCAGTGTGGTTTGCCCCAGTGTTTGTACCATGTATTCCTGCTTGTGTGTGCGGTTACCAAAATCGGTGCAAACAGGTTCGGTGAGAATGCTCTTGATTTTGAAGATGAGAATAATAGCTACTTGTTAAGAAAGAAAATTATTTTAAATGCAGTGCTTATCACAGGCAAAAGTAAGTTTTAAATCATCTCAGTGTTGAGTCTATTTTCAGCTAGTAAATGCTGTGCATATATAATAAAATGAATAATACACGATTTACTGCATAGTTTCCAAATCAATAAGAGGCACTTAAGGAGACAGATTCAATCTTCAATTTTTTTTTAGGAAAAACTGCCTCAAAGAAAGAAGTGTTGACATGATGTTATTTGTTGTGACAGAAACTGAAATATGAATCTATTGTTTTTTGTATGATCGTACATTCATTCTAATGCAAGTCTGTTGCACTTGATTATAGAAATAGTGAGTCAAAATCCAGAATATCCAATCCACAGAGATTCTAATATCCTTGCTTTCTATGCCCCCCACCTTTGAATTTTTTAGAGCACCTTTCAACATAATACTTAAAGTATCTCTATCAGAATTTGCTTCTGGACAGTTGAAATATTTATCTTGCTTGAACTTCTTGTTTTCATTGTATTTTGTTATATTGTTTTGATTTGTTTTGCTCTCTGGTTTGAATGTTTATGGCTTTAATTATTTCCTACTATTTGTATATTAAAGTAACGTTAATTGATGATTGGAAATACAGATGGTCCTTCATTAATTGAAATGAGAGTTGTTTTTTTGGCTTACTCAGAGGTAACTGGTATTCTACTTGGTAATTTGTATTTTACTTGATTTGTTAGATTACATTTTCCAAAGCATCAATTCATTACCAAAGAAATGCAGTATATTCCAGTCCAGATAAATTCAGAATTATTTTCTAAAAAAAATTCTTGACAGCAATTCTTCACTTTTGGGTTTTTTTCCCTGAAGAAATTGACAATTTTTTGATAGAAAAAGACTTTACTGAAAATGTTTTATCAGCCTCGGGTTTTGATTTCTATTGTGTTATCAGATTTCAAGACACAGTATTTTTCCTCACTGCAATTTTCATACTGGGATAAGCAAAGGAACTTTTCAAATGCCTTTTTCTTTTTCTTTTTTTTTTTTTTTCCCCAAAATTGCTCTTCAGCATACATGTGGTTCTAACACTAGTGGCCATCCAGTAGTAACAATAAAGTAAGTCAAATTAGATGCTAAACAAACAGAAAGAGAACAGTAAAAAACACAACAATAAAAATGCAGGCAACCTCAGGAAGAGTTCAGTGAGCTGGGATGGTGACAAATGACACTGATTTCAGGTTGCTGGGTGAACTGAAGTGAGGTGTATTTTGCACACAATTGTTAGGCATTTATTCCAGTAGTCTGGAAAATATAACATATATGCAGTGTACCGTGTGGGTTTTTTTAATAGAGGAATTAAAGAATGAATTGACAGTCAGAAATAAAAGTACAGGACTTAAAAATTAATCAAATTTGGCATCTTGGGGAGGGAAATTTCCATTTATTCACCTGGGCTCATACAACTTGCACAGGCACCACTTTGTGTTCAGCACCATGGCCCTGCAACACGCCTGTGATAATCACCATTAATCCAACAGCAATCCCAAAGAGCTTTGTATTCACTTAGCTAAGCTTTCCATACCACAGCAGGACAAGTGGTTTTTCAGAGTGTCAGGTAGACCATTAAAGTAGGACTGTTATGACTCTCTCCAAAACATTTTCCTGACTTCATGTCATTATCTTGCTTCTCAGTAAGCACTGTGGGAATTTTTTAGTCATGCTCAATAATCACTGTTGAATGTTGGCTTGTTGTAATTTAATAAACCACCTTTGGGGCTGTGAAAACAACCCTTTGATGGCAGGCCTAAGGTGGGCATGATCTTTTTATTCTTCAGGACTTTGACAGACTTAAGACTGGCTTTGGATGCAGTTTTACCACAGGTAATGGTAGGGAAGAATAAGCTATTCTGGTCTAAAGCACATAAGCAAATGTAAACCTGTATTCCCCTGGAATCTGTGGCTCTTTAACAGCTCATTTCTAAATCAGTGCAGAAAAAGCTGCATAAAACCCCATGCATCCCCAAGTCCCTTCTTCATGGAGTCCTGGTTTTAGTTCAGATGCGTTTTTGATCCCACTTCAAAATGTGGATCCTAACACCACCTTGCAGGTTTGGGATGATGCTACCCTCCTCCCTTTAAAGGCAGGTAATGGGAAAAAATGGTAATGCAGTGGCAAGTAATACACCTTTGGGAAGATTTGTTTTGCTGATAGAAAAGACTGTACAATAATGCTCTTACAGAAACAATTAACATGAGACCTAGAAAGCAACTGATGTAGAAAAAGATGCAACATAAAAATGAGAAAAATTATGCAGCATTGTTTCACACAGTCTTTGATTGACATAGGGACCTCAAGCAAGTGGGTTAGGAGAGAGATCCCTGAGTCACTGAAAAATTGCCCAAAGAGCTGGCAAATGTGACAGGGAGGCAGAATCCATCTACAGTTATCTTGGGGCAAATGAAATTGCAAGAGAAAGAATAAAACCAGGAAGTTCATTGTGTCACTGTGTAAATCCTTGGTGAAAGCACAGCCTGAAGATCATGGACATTTCTGGTGCTGCTCCTTGAAACTTTCTTAAGGTGCATTTCAGGTCTTCATCCTTTGAAAAAGACAAGGAACAGAGGAGTGACTGAAGTGACTGGAGATATACAACAACTTATTAATAAGGAGCAACAGTTTAAGCTAGGTTTCCAAAGCTCAGGAATAGAGACAACAGAGGAGGGTGTGATAGAGGTCTGTAGTATCATGAGTGGATGGAGAAGTAAAGTGAAGAGGTCATTCATGATCTCTTTCAATACAATAATTTAATGGTTAACATCTTTCAGATTTAAAAAAAAAAAGCGCTATTCCTCCACCAACTGTATGTCTGAGCTCTGTGGTTTCTTTCCATGGAAAATTTTATATGCTAAAAATGGATGTAAATTCAGAAGCCAACAGGACAAAATTCATGATAGAAAATAAGGAAAAAGTAACATTTAGGGAACATCATCTGAAACTACTACAGATTTTGGAAATCCTGTAATGTCTCCAATATTTAGGAGGAAGCAGGGTGGGAGGAGAAATGCAAAATCGCAGAAAACTGAACACGGGTAGCCTGTACAGTATTAATCTTTCTCTCCAGCCAGTGCTGTTCCTGGGAAATTCTGTAAGAGGTAGCTTTTCTGTTTGCTTGCTTAAAGGCTTGCCATTGTGAGGTGCTTTTTGCATCTGATGTAGTCAGAAGTATTTCAACATTTTCAAAGCTATACTTGAAGCATAATCTGGGTTTAGATATGATTTCATAATCTTGTGTTACCAGTGGCAAGAGATTTGATGCTCTGTTAAAAAGGTGATATTTAAACTTCTTAACTTGATTTAACCCAGTGTGGGAATTCTGATGATGTTGTAACATCCTTCACCAGGTTAAGGATGCTTTCTGGATGGATTTGTTACCCAAGTAATGCGTAGGATGAGAAAAAAAAAGGGAACTGCCTTTAGGCTGTGCTTTCAGGCATGTGTACAGAGGACAGCAGGAGAATCTTTCTCTCATGCTCCTTCATTTCCACCTAGGATTCAGAGCAAACAGTAGAATTCATCATGGCATCTAGCACAGCTGGCTCTCCACTGAGTCTCAGATTAAACTGAGTTTGCATGAGAAAATTTTTACATTGCTTCTCTTTCTGAGATCCCCTTTATCAAGGCTATCTTAAAAATGTGAAAAAGCTGAAGATGTCTGCAGAGCATTATTGACTTTAATGGGAAATATGACAATTTGCACAAGGTGAGGAAAGAGTACTTAGCTTATTAAGGTGGACAAATCAGCTCATTTTCTCCTTTCCCGTGTGTAAAAGTTGAAAGCAACTAAATACCTAATTTTCCAATTTATATACTTCTCCTTAAAGCCTCATTTTCTGCTCTCTGCTCATGCTTCCGAAGTGCTTCCTTGTGACCTTGCTTATCTGTGCCTTGATGACTGCAGACTTTCCAGAGCCATTTTACTTTTTGTGGCCCTACGTGATATAGCAGCTGAGATTTTCTTCCTCACTTCTTTCTCTGTGCTCCCCTGTACTTGGTCTGCTGTGAAAAGAGCCTTGAAGAAAGGCTCTGCCTCAATCTGCTCCTAAGGCCTCCGCACAGGGCTGAAGCAAAATAAAAGACACACACAGAAAAGAGAAATAGGTGGAGTAATTGGTCTCCAGCAGGAGCACTGACACTAATGATACAAAACTGAAAGGACTTCCTGCACCTGCCAGAACTACTTTGTTATCCCAGGGAAGATCTACAAAGCAGGTCAGGACACTTGAGGCTAATCAAGCACTGTTAGCTAATGGATTGTTTGTACAAATGTGTAACTCTGCATTGTATTATTATTATTATTGCCTATTCATGTTCATATAATCTCTGTCTAGAGACAAACACTTCAGAAAGGAACCTGTAAATAAATCCCTGTAACCCAAAGTGGCACAAGATGAAAGAAAACTGGGGCTGACACAAGCCTGACAGTCACTATGGGGATGCCTTCCCAGGTGAAGAGGTGTCTCAGTCCCAGCACAATGTAATTTGGATACATGGCCTTTCTGACCCAAATTCAGGTGCAAGAGCCTTCTCCATGGTGCCAGAGCCATGATGCTGTGCTCAGTCCCGTAGCAGAGGTGCATGGGGCACAATTGCTGGTGAGAGCTAGCACATGACCAAAGCAGATACCCATCAGATCCATTGGCACAGTGTTTTTTGAGTAGTGCAGGATGTTGTTGTTCATCTTTGTAGCATCTGATGACCCAACAAAACAAATACCAGTCACACAAAACATTGCATGTAGGCACACTGTACTGTTTTGAACTTTTAATAATTTCTCCTTCCTTTGTCTTCTTTATGTTTGATTTTACTGCTTCATGATTTGGAAATACTTCATTACTCCCTCTTAATGTTCTCATATGCAAATTTTATCTGGAGCATTGTAAATGCTCAAGTGTCATAAGCATATTACCACTTCATAAGAGATGAAATATGCTCAATGTAGAAGGATCGATGCTTTGAAAAAAAATATAGTAAAAAGATATATCTTGGAGCAATAAAAGTTACCCAGAAGCAGGATAGAGGCTGCTCTTGTCTGCTGGCAAACTGCACAGCTGAGATACATTGGCAGGAAGGTGGTGAAGGTGTTTGTCTTACATGAACCAGCAAGCTCAGAGTCATGAGAGAACAAAAGGTCAGTAAGAAGAGCAGCTCCTCATGGAGACAAAAAGCTTGTATGAGGGAAAAAAAAAAAGATAAAAATACAGGTAAGGAAGAGAAAGGCACCGGCCTTTCGGCCAGGCATGCTGAATCCCATGGTAGTGGGATTT
The DNA here is from genome assembly GCA_013400915.1 of Pardalotus punctatus. Taxonomy (NCBI): domain Eukaryota; kingdom Metazoa; phylum Chordata; class Aves; order Passeriformes; family Pardalotidae; genus Pardalotus; species Pardalotus punctatus. The sequence goes on along the minus strand of VZTX01007329.1, from coordinate 431,181 downwards.
TGGTGTCAGCATCTTCATGGCCAAGCCTAAAGGCAGGAGAAAAACTCCACCAAATACCACCAGTTGAAGACCCAGACCACAATGTGCTGTTGGAGAACTTTTCTTTCTTTCTAGATGTCTTCTGTGGGTATTGTCATGCTGCAAAAAGTAATGGATGTCAACTTTAACATTTACTCTTCAGAGACCTCTTTGCTGTTTTCTTGTATCTCTGATCCACAAACCCCAGGATTCATCAGCAGCATGGGTTATTTGCAGGAAGAATAGGAGACTTTACTCTAGTTTGCTAAGGGCCAAAAGTTCACCAGGTTTTCATCTCCCATAAGCTACATGTGCTATTCCAGATATATTTTCTACTTCTGATTCCCCCTCCCTTCATCTGTGCTTTTCTGCATGTTATCCAGGGATGTGTTTTCAACTGCCAATATCTCTTCTAAAAGAACTTTCGCCCGCATGAAAACAAGGTAATGCTGCAGCTTGCTGCAGAATTACTGTCTTACATTCTTTTAGACTTGTAATTTAACAAAAGAAATGCACATAGAAAAGCAAGACCGGATCTTTCTCTGGAAAAAACTGAAATTATAATTAAATAAGGACACTTGTATCTTTGTCCTGTACCCGGTTCTCAGGAAAATAATGGAAATTAATTCTCCTCATCAAAGGAACATCTTCTGTGAAAAATGTAACTGCAGTAGCAATGAGATTGGGATGAAGAACTTTCAAATATACTGTATACATTTGTGACACGCTTTGCGTGGTTGGTTTTGGGCACTTTTAAATTTTAAATATTTCTAAAGAATATTGTAAATGTAAAATTTTCAGTGATGCTGGAATATTCTTCCTCATGTGGTCTGGAGGCTTGATTTATCATCTTTCTTTAGTGAAGAAGCAAAAGGTTGTCTATAACCAGCAGCAAGTTGTTGATTGAACCTAATTTTGGATGTGATCAATCTGCAAATTTTGCAGTTCTTAGGAATAGCAATCTGGCAGCAGTATCCTTTATTTTGATGTCTGAAAAGAAAACGTGCTGCAGAAACAGTTTAGGAAGCTCAGTCACAGCTGCGTGAGAGTTTATAGGCTGTTTTCAGAATGTGAAGAAGCAACTTACTTGAACCTCAGAGTAATATAGCAGTCAGTTTATGTTTGGAACCAGTTCCTAAAATAGATCCCCAATTTCATGACCAAATGAAAGCACAGCCTGAGTGAGATCCAGCTAGAAAGTATGTGCTGGTGACAGGCTCAAGTTTGCTGTTGAGCGTTGGCTGACTCCACCGTAAGCTTCAGGGGGATGGTTGTTTTAAATGCTGCGACAGCCTGTGGTGATGCTTAAAGAAAATGGTTGTAATTTTTTAATACCTTAGGGTAATTGCTCAGTATTTTGAACACCACAAGGTTCTGGTGACTGCAAAAGAAGTAAAGAGCATTTCCTGCAGGAGATCAGCTCTGGTGTCAAGAAGCAAAGACAAGAATCGAGGGTGCAGCTTGGGTTCTGAATGCACAAAGCCATGGTAAAGGGGAGCAGCTTACACAGCCTTTGCTCCTGAGTGCAGCCCCACTGTTTTCACAAGTTGCCTGCAGAAGTGGTTGCTCTCTTCGCCTTGGTGGTATATTCTGGATCAAAGTGTATTAATATTTCAGAGATTCTAAACATCTTCCATGACCTGGAGGTTCACATATTTGAACTCCAGGGGAGATGGAAGAGCAGAGCCATTAATGCATTCTTGGACATTTCAGTGAGGAACCCCTTTTCACAAAACCGAGCAATCTAATCAATAATATCTAACGATTTTGAGCAGCTGCACTTTGCAATGTGCTTACAATATCCACATTTTCAGTTTTTAGGGTCTGCTTTTCCATCTGCTTCTCAATTTGCTTATTTATATCTGGTTAGGGTGTTTCATTCATTTTTTTAAAAAAACAAAGGTCGTGTGCTGACAGAAACAATAAGAGTCACAACTAAATTAAGCGTAAACCAGTAGCGTAGAACTATCATTCAGCTTCCTTGCCCAAAAGAGATTGTCTGAATGTTTTCACCAGAGTATACTGAAAGCAGTTCAAGTGGAGTTGGAGCAATTGCATCAATGTGAACAGGAGGAAGTCACAATCAGCAATTTACTGTAAAATAGTGTTTCTTTCTAAGACCATACAATAGCCACATAGGAAATTTCAACTTTGCTTTTCTCTTTGGAAAAATAAAGCCTGTTTTTTAATCACAATTTCAGTATAAAAAGTGATTATGTGACAAAATGGAGAATTTTGGTGTCAAAGACCATTTCTAGTACTGAAGGTAAGGTTTCACAGGACTGGAGAAAGTGGAATATTTTCAAGCTTAAGGTCTTGTTACTGTCATTTGTAGCCTTACTTCTTTCCTCACAGCAGACCTTTATTTTTTCCTTAAAAGCTAATTAATACCTCAATTGTAGCACCTTTTCCATATGATGAGACTTCTTAGTATTGGTAAAGGCTCAGAAGAAAAGAAATAATTACTGACAAGTTCTAATCCATCAATCAGAAAACTGTCATTTAATAAATTCTGTGGTAGTTACCTTATTAATATTGTCCTTTGTAAGCTGTGTGGATACTTCAAAGGAATGGAAGATATTTCCTCCTTCAGACCAATAATGTGGTAAACCATGACTGTGTATTAATTTAAATATCTATTAGTATGGCTGACTGATGCCTGCAACACAGCAGCAAAGATGTTCATGTTTTTAATTTTCATAGAAAATTAATCTTTTTTGACTTCTCTTTTTTAATTTCTTTTCTTTTTTTTTTAAGGCTGTTGCAGCTCCATTTTAAACCATGATGATTTTCTATTTTGTTTCCATTTTATTTCCATGCTGATCTCTTGTATCTAACAGTACTAATTCTTATTCCTGTCAGGTCTAAATTTATCTATTCATGGGGCTGAAAAGCGTGTGCAAGTCTGTCAGAGGAGAACTGCAGCAAGCTACCCAGTGTCACAGCATCCACCTGTGGATGGGCATCCTTCAATCCCACAAGCCAGAGGGTCAATAAAAATGGAAGCCTCATCTTCTGGATCTACGATTTCATCAGTCACTGGTGGAAAAGCAAAAACCCATCAGCCAGGTACCAGATTTGCCTTTTCCAGTCCCATTTCTTGTGTGATGTGCCACGACGTGGTGAAGCTGGTGTTACTAGCATGAGATCATGCTTGTGTGGGGATCGATCTATTGATTGTGAGAATTACTGATTGATGTTTTGTTTACATTTGATATGTTTTTGTTGATTATAGATTGTAGGGAGTAACAGCGGTTGGGACAGCTGAAAGTGGGAAATAAAAATGTAAGTTTAATAATAAAAACCCCTACAAAATGTAGTGGTATCCAAAATGTTAATGCAGAGAGAGATTTGGGCTATTGCTTTTTAATACTGCTTCCCTTATATATATTTAATTTTATAAGCCCTGAGCTAATGATAGAGCTCTAGAGGCTACAGACATCCCACATGGAATTCAGTAAGTGATGCTAATGTTGGTTTTGAACAAAGTCACAATCCAGGGGGCAGATCAAACTTTCTTGCTATAATGTTAACAAAACCTGTGGATCTGAGGGGATCTTACAACACGGGTTAACTGGTTAACAAAATTAAACTTTTTCAAAGAAAGTCAAAATCTCCTGGGAACCATAAAATTCTAATTGACAGCATGAGTTCATTCCTTGTTATGATAATTGCCAGAGCTATTTTAGAAATATCTTTTCTTATAGCAGGGGAGTACATTTGTGCTGGCCATGCTCAGTCATTCTTCCCAGTGAAAATTAAACTCCAAATTTCTTTCCTGAGCAGAGTAAATTAAAGTTGTCCATGAAGTCAGTTTTGTAGCATCTCTTTTGGAGGGTCTCAATAATCTTCCAGTGCTGCTGCCCAGGAAAGCGCATGATATGTGCTGTATGCAGCTACTCAGGTGCTGGGAGGCAGAGTCTGTTTGTGTGAGACAGACAGTTCTGCCTGCAAACTCTTAGTGTACCCCCCTCACCTTGCAGATCTAGTAAATGGCTTAATTTTTTCGAAGTTTAAATTCTAGATTATCTACTGTGAGTTGCTATGCAGGTCTACTGCCATGAGTTTCATGCACACATAGTATTTAGTCACCATAATCTTTGTCAACACAGATTAAAGAATTTACAGTGACTCATAACCACATGCTTTGTTTATTTCAGTTCTTCTGTTCACTTGTTTGTCCTGTTTTTTCAGCTTCTGTCTTTTTCTTTGAAGTACAGAAATTACTACTACAGAAATGTTGTTGTTGCTAAAGATATATTATGATGTCTGCAGTGTGTTAAGAGAGTGACAAAAAAGCCCTGCATCACAGGTTTTTTAAAAAAAGTATCTTGAACGTGCACAGTAAAAACATTCATTTCGAGATGCTACATATTCCACATCTATCTGTTGATAAGTATGGCCTGTACTTTAATATTAAATGATGTGCAGCCAGCATATGCTGGCTTCTGATTGAGAAAAAGATCCCTTTTTAGGTAGACCCCAGAGGCTTCCTAAAATGGAGCTCATTAGTGACCATTTGGATGATGATTCTCTGAGGAATTAGCTTTCAGTATATGAGATTAGTTTTATCTGTTGTATTCTTCTGCTCTTTGGATAATAACAGCATCTATTACCTACAGAGAATGTTTTTCATATGACAGGAGTCTTCTCTTGAGTAACTTACAGTGCCATTTTTTCATCTGAAATTAAATAACATTTCTATGATTTGTGTTTGACTTTTTAATTCTATATAAGGTCACTTATATAGAATTATATATCTATTATATAGATACATATATATATATATATATACACACATTTGTGTCTATATCCAGGTTAAACTGAAACTGTTTGAGCTGTATGCAAGTAGATCTAAGAAAGATTATGGTCAGCAGCAACAGCAATGAATAGCAGTCGTAAGAGGAAATTCTAATTTAAACTGAAAATCATATGTTCTTCCCTCTAACTCAGTCACAAATTAACAGCTGTAACTTCATAATTAGCTTTAGACACTAGTTGTCCAATGGCAGTACCTTATCGAAGATATAAGCAGCTTGATATTTTAGAAAGATGATCGTATATATATTAATTTCTCAGGTACGAAATCTTACACTGCTGTTTTTTAAGCTATCCTGCTGCTACTGCATGCAGTAAGTTGTAGGTTTTTGTTCAGTCTAATTTTAAATACTTCATACAATTTGGGGGTTTTTTTCTATTGGAGTGCTGTTATCAGAATCCAGTAGCTCTCCCTGTGGAGTAGTGTATCTTATACTCAGTCTGAAATTTCCTTTGTCCGGTTAGCAAATACTCCAAACATGAAGGTGGTCTAGCACAATAGAAGTTATTTTGAGTTATTTTTTAAAATGGCATTTTAATTCTTATCAGTAAGAGAGACTAGGACCATGGAAAGAAAAGATCCTTGATAAAGTGCCAGCTGAGGGTATTTTCTTTCCTTTGATAGCATGCTGCTTCTGTTTTCTTTGCAGAGCCTTTTTTCCCTTTGCCATGTTTCTTCTTTCAAGAATGACACCTTTGATTATGTATCATGAATTCTATTTATTTGACAGCAGTTTCCTTTGAATGAAGTTCATAGGTAGCTATATGCTAAGGATGAGAAACAATAGATATTGTTCAGTGCCCCAGCATTCCTTTCCAGGTCCTTCCCTTCCAGTTTTATTTGTGGCTACTAAGGAGCCTGAGGCTCACGACTTCTACTATTAATTTGGGTGTTAGAGTGGTGAGGGAGCAGTGGGTTGTCTGTACTGTACCTTATTTAAAAATGAATACAATTTTAAAAATTGTTTTGTGCAAGCTTGCGAAGAGGTACTGCCCAACCACAAGCAGAACCGCAACTTCTGAGCTTGGATTTTAAGCAGATATAAAGGTATCAGGTAACTGAAACAAAACAGAGGAAAATGGAGAAACAAACGGAAATAAGATGCTATTAATGGGAAGTGAAGACTCCTGACACGTTTGTAAGTGCACCCATATGAGGAAACTTTCTCTTAGAGGGAAGGAAAGCAAAGATGAGTACAGCAATCAGATGATAAATTTAGATGCAATGTCATTAAGGCAGATATGTATTCCTTCCAAAATCAGGGACGGTCTGTTTTTAATTTTGAGGAACCTCCGGTTATCACCTTCCATCTATATGAGTAGTTGGAGCGTGTTGTGGCTAATGGGGGGCAAGGCTACTGAAGCAGAGAGTCCAAAGCCATTGGGGCAGACTGTTGGTGGCAGGGAATTAGTACAACTCACCTGAAGACAGTGCAGAATAGATGTGTCTGTGTTGCACACAGAAGGCTCATTTTGAAGGCAACGGTATCATCATTTAGGCTGTCTGTAGGAGCAGCAGAATGAAGCACGGAACAAGCCTAGAGGGGGTTAAACTGTCATCCCAGTCCATTCCCTCAATGTCAGGGTTAGGCAAATCTAGGGACAAAAAAAACCCTTTACCTTTAGTTACTTTAGTTTCTGGGCTTCTGTCTGCTCTTTCCATTGTTAATCTATTCCAGATCAGAACATTGTTACATTGCTTCTTTCTCTTGGTGACAGATTCCTATATTTTCAGATTCTGTAGAACTTGTCAAACCTAATTTTTGTAGGAGTCACTAAACTTGCAGGCTGTGGAAAAGGTGTCTTATTTAATATGTCTAAGCAGCAAAAAGAAAATTCTTTCATTGTGTGAAACTCTGGAATCTTCTTAGTTATTCTCTACTTGCATCATTTCCTGAAGGTTGTTACCCATTTTGTAGGAACAGGAATTCAAAGGTTACCTAGCAAGATTTTCTCTCTCTGTTCTTCTGGTAAAACCTTAATGCATTTTGAAGTTTATATATATTAGTGTATATACAATAATATAGATTGTAATTTATATCACTTATACAAATTGGTAATGCAGGCAATCTACAAAACCAGAAGGAAGTGTTGTCTTTGAAATAATTTATTTCAAAAATTTAGTAAACATGTAAAGATTCTTCACTCCAGGAAACACATAACAATATTCTGGAAAATTCTGCTTTCAAGAATTTACTATTCAAAAAGATCCCTTTCAAAGCCAAAGAACTGTACATTTTGGAAAGGACATTCCTTGCTACCTGAAATTATATAGGCATATCCATAATATTTGAAAGTACTTTGTGTGTCAAAGGACTGATTTCTGGCATTATGGTGAAAGTCTACTGGGGTCATTGGAATTCACTGAGAAACTTTTCTCTCACTCTCTTGCTTTTTGTGACAAGAAGTATTGATAGATTACAAGTTTAAAACAAGGTATGTTTGCTTTGGAAAGGTTTTTCTTTATGTTTGGGTCCTCTCTTTTTTTTTACCGCTTATCAAACTGTAGCATTTTTATTGATGACTGTACTTACTGAGCTTGTAAATAAGAAAGAAGAGCTAGGGGGCTTGGCCAACAGAACAACTGACTTGGGAGGCGAGTAAAAAGGCATGGTTCTTGAAACTGGCAACCAAAATTAAAGGAAAAAAGGAAATATGTGTTTAATAAGCTTAGTCACAAATTAATGAAATTTGAATTATCGAAAAAGCTAGGATTGAATCCTTCAACAACGATAATTTACTGTGCAAAATATATCCTTTTCTCATCTCGAAATATGCATATGCTTGTCAGCCGTCACATTTTCTTGTAAATGGTATTTAGAAGATCTGTGTTAGTTAGATGTGACTTGTTGGTTAAATTGTATTTTCTTTGCTGACTGGCAAGACATGTGGCATGCATCTCTCCTAGATTAAAAGAAAAAAATCCTGCAAATAATTCTGCCAGAAAGTTCTGTCATGCAAGTATTTCTTGGTAGCAAATGCACGCATGGCATGGGAATGGCTGATATAAATTCATGTGGAAATTTGAATTCGCACTGACGGTAATGCTGTTATCTTACTTGTCTAACATTATTAGGGGAGCAATCTTTTTCAATATGCTTTCTGGTGGGTGTGTATAGAACTTTCTCTCGTGTGGAATGAAGCATAGAAAACGCAAGCAGATTTCAAAGAAGTTTAGTATTACCCTCATTAAGCTAATTTTCATATTAAACCCCCCCCACCATGTTTGCAAGAATCACTCCTATGCAGAAGGCACATTAATGTCAAACAAACCAGCCTGCATATTTAAATTTTCTCTTTATTTACAGCCTGTGTTCAAAGCAGTGCAAGTTCGATGCACCAAGCAAAATTTCTGCCGTGTTAGTACTTGAAGTGTGATCTGTAAATTCCTCCCTCTGAACGCAGACTGTTCATTTTCCTGACTGTTTTTGCTCTGCAGCCTCTGCAAAACTCCTTACAAGATGAACAGTTTGCCTCAATCACAATGAGGACCTTTTGTCACTGGACTGAGTGACAGGACACTGCATGGTGATTATGCAGTACTTTGAAATTAAGAGCTGAAATAGCTAGCAGATGATGCAGAGCTTGAAATCTTCTATCACTTTGCTTAGTCATTCAGCCTATTTCATCCAGCCCTTTGCTTTTCTATGGCAAAAGAAACTTCTTTGAAAATTCCTGATCCTAAGGTATCAAGCCTCCTGGAATGTTCATTCTAACACTTTGGAGAAGACTTTTTGCAACAGCATGCTAACAAAAAAAACAAGAAAAACAAAACAAAACAAAAAAACCCAAACCAACCAAACAAAAAAGGCTAACATATAAAGCACTGTTTTTCAGTGCTGTCTTGTTCAATTTAAATTTATTTGATGCAGGCAGAAATTGCATCCCTCTGTATGAATTTGTGCAGCATGTGTCACACACAAGTACTGAAGTACTCAGTAAGGGGCTTCAAAAAATATTAATTAATAATTTTATGTGGTGACTTTGAGGGTATTTTGTTTCTCTGGGGACTATGTTGTTTAAAACTTAACTCTTTTCAAAACCTCTTTTTTTCCTTCCTGCTTTGATCAGTCTCCTGTTTGCTGTTATAAAACAATCTTTCCTTCAGCCTTGCAATCAATTATGCATGGTTACTTTAAAATCAGTACAGTTCAAGCACAGATTTCAGCTCTCCTGGCTGTTGTTAGTTTATAATGCGTAGTCACCTCACAAAGGCTGCAAAATGCCCCTCTCTGTGGATGTTCCTGATTGTTCTACCATCAGAGAATTTCCTTTAAAGGGGAAAAAAAGGGAAAACGCTTAGGACAAAACTCACAGATCCCAGGGCAAGGTTATAATGTCCTGAGACCAGTTTAACACAGATGTCTTAAAACAACTCAGATTCTTGACCATTCTATTCTGAAGAAAATAGACAATATATAAAATACTGCAATGTTTCTGAGAAAATAATGATCCATTTAATCTAAAAAAATAACTTATGATTCAAGGAACAGTGAGAGAGACTTTGAATAATCAGTTATTATGTTCTTGTAATGCTTGACTGAAAAATGGGGTTTTTTCTTAGCTCTGTAGTTCTTGCTTAAAGGGGTTTAGTATTATGTAAGACTCTATTTCTAATGTTAAATATGCCACATATATTCCAAAGAATGATTCTTGCAGGAAGACTGTCAAAAGATGGAACAAACTAGCTTTTACTTTGGCAGAGATGCTTTTAAAGTCAGAAAGGAGATTTGACTGAAATAGGGCTGCATAGTATTGCTAATTTCTACAAAAGGTTTGTGTCAGTCCAAAAGATAACAAGACCTTTTTCCTAGCACTGGAAAGCCTGCTGGTTCATTCTGGTATCTCAAAATTAAGCCAGGCCTTCCTGTATAACTAAAAAAAACCTAAAAACAACAAACAAAAAACCAACCCCAAAAACAACCCAAAATCAACCAACCAACAAAAACCCCAACCTAAATCAAAACAAAACAAATCAGGAGAGGGGCTTACTCCTTGGGTAAGGATGTGCTAGGGCTAAGTGCTTCTACGGCTCTAATGGACCCACTAAAAATTCCAACCAATGTACGGTGGTGCCAAAAAAGCCCCCAAGCCCTAAACAGTTGCATAAAACTCAACATCACACCTTAGACCACGTATAAGGGCAGCAGCAAACAAAAAGGTGACATCATTTTTAATCCGTCCTTTGCTTCTGAGAACTTCCTTTGAGTCATGCAGACCAGTGACTGTTCCTGTGCCACAAGTGGGTGGATGTCTCAGGAAAGCAGATGTGTCCTCTGCATGCTGGGATCTTCACAGAGGCACAATATTTGCTTCTCTCACCCTTGGGAGTGCAGTTCTGTACTACTTGATGCTTTAGAGGTCCAATGGAGCACAAAGCACATGACTTTCTGAGGCCTTCTTCGTTACTGGTAACTTTCAGGGTGGTTAAAACTGAAAAAGGGAGATGGCACCACAGTTTGGTACTTTATTTAGACCTGCCTTTAGGAATGCACCAAACACAGAAAAATAATTCAGTATCTATCAGACTGATGAAAGATTTTTAAGGATCATCAAAACTATATTTTCTTTCAATGCCTTTAGTGTTGCCAGAATGCCTGAAAATTGTGACCCTTGCTATTCAGATACTTTCCTAGTGCTTGTAAGGAAGACTCTGCTTAGTGCCAGTTGCTGAAAATAATCTCTTTTGAGTAGGCATCGTGTGTGAACAGCCCAGTACTACTCTATGAATTTTCATGTCAGAGTTCTCTATTTCTCCTTAGCGGCTTTTGGCAATTATAGTAGGTTGCAGGGCTATATGAGAAAGGTCAACTGCACCAGTATAAGGGGCAGGGTTCCTGCTGTTTCTAAGGTTCTCTCAAAGACAAATTAAAAATTTAAGAAAGAATATTTTTACACAATCATATATAAATATTCATCCCATTCTTCAACTCCAATTTGTAACTGAACAATATTATTTATCGTAACCTCTCCCTTATTAGTCTCCACATGCCTAGGCTGGTAGGTTGGAACCGTATCTTCTCCCTGTGATAGACTAGGGTGGGGTTCATTGATCCATGTTTAGTTTCTGTACAGGAAGGCGTATTTCATGGGGTCTGCATGGTAGCTCTTGGATTTCTGGGCTTCATGGCCACCCCAGCCTGGGAAAATGGCTTATGATGATGCTGTAGCTGAGGAGCAGGCCCTCTAGCCCATGAAGACTGGAAATAAGGTGAGTAAAAAGGGGAGGGAGGAATTTGATGGCTACATGTTAGCTCAAAAGTGACAGAGAATATAGAAGGGACAGATCTGTGGGAAAAGGGATGTTGGCAGCTGGGAATCTTTATCATCCAAATAAAACCTTCCACTCCAGAAATCTCTAAATCTTTCCAAGCTGGAAGGGACAGACTGGGGATAGACTGGATGTACTTGTCCAGTTCTTACTCCCTTTGGCTAAGCAGCTGGTGTCAGAATTATGATCCTGCACTGGATAGGCCTCTGTTCTGCTACCCTGTCTTCAAGATAACCACTTTCACAATCCTATGTTATATTCATTCCCCAGCAGTCTTAGGACAGCTGAAATTCCCAGAATGGTTTAGCTGCTGGTACTTCCTGCCAGAATTAGTTACCAAGGTATGCTTAGACTGTGAAGGCAGTGCTGTGGTACAATGTGAGTATGTATACTGGTTGTTATATTAAAATACACCTGAAAGGGACATCCAGTATATTTTAAAAGCTGTTTTGATGTCCCATGCTATAATAAAGTAAATCTTTGGTGCATTGAAGTTTGTGCTGAAGTTTTCTGTTAGGTCATTCCCTGTGCAGCCAGATTTTCTGCTTGTGTCATTGATAAAATACTGACTTGAGAACAGGCCGAGTGTTTTGTGATACACTGTTTATTCAGAAAAGGTTTTCCTCTCCTCGCCTTTATGAATTGCCTGATAATAACTCCTGATAATGTTAAAGGTAAATGGTAACTAAGGGATTTATCATTCACAAGTAGTTAGATTTTCCAAACATGGACACATGTTTGAACACATGTGATGGTGATCTTTGATAGTTGTGTTTTTGTATGTGCACTCACAGTGTAAGAGGAAAGAGGAGAAACTATGAGGCAATCATTCTTACTATTATTTTTATACAAATAAGGGTCTTAGAAAATGGACTGAATTGTTCAATGTGTTTGGATCTTAGACTTCTTTATCAATCCTTATTTGCAATATACAACAGTGGAGAAATGTCTTTGCTTAGTTACACTCTGTGGCTTTGTACCTTTTCCAGCCTGTATCTTGTAAATTCCCATCCCAGACATTGTGATACTTGGACAGGATAGCTTTGTTCCCAGTAGGAGAGACATTTTGGTGCCCTGTCTCTTTGTATAATCCATGAAGTCCTTCTAGGAGGTAATTCCAAAGGCTCATTGTACAACACTGCCCATCTACAGATTGGTAAAGAATCTGCACCAGGGCCAAATAGAGCCAAGAAATCAGAAGCGTTGGGCGTAGGAATGTGTGACATTCTGTGCTTGGGGCTTCTGTGTGAACATTTGGGTTCTTTCCATAATCAGAACACTGAGGAATCCTCTGAGCATAGATGGGAAATGAAGGAAGTGGCACAGCAGTCCAGTGGTTTGGGTTCTTGCCCATGTGGGAGGTGTGGATTCCCAGCTCTCTGCATCGCTGTCCTGTTTGAAGTTGCTGCTGAAGAGGTGCCTCCCCCTTGGTGCTACAAGCAAGGTGTGGGTGGGTTTGGCCATACTCATGCCCACAGCTCATTCTGGGCAGTGACAGAATTGGAAATATGAGAAACGAGGACAAGCAGGACCCTGTCCCTATAGTCTGGTGTTCAGGCTATTGTGACAGTAAAGGAGATTTTTGAGGTATTGCTTTGCACCAAGGGCTATCAATCCATTTTTTTCTATGTGTAAAAATCTGTCATTTTCTGTGGAAAAGGCATTCACAGCATGAGAGAGAAAGAACAAGTGCTGAACGTAGAACTCACCACTTCTCTACAGTTAACTGGCACAAAGTTTGTGTTTGATGCCAGCCGGGGTTTAATGGAGGGGAGAGTGGACACCGTATGCCATCAAAATACCTTAGTATGTGATAAATCAGTAATATTAGGTGTTCAGAAATCTCCCCTTCACTACTGTTGCTTCTGGAAGATAAGAAAAGGGTTTGTACTAATGTAATTAAACATATCTCATGTCTTACGGTGTATTGCAATGCAAAGGGAATCTATTTGTAAATTTTCTTTCAAAAATAATTCCAGTATTTTTATTACTGTACCCTTGACATGACCATGCATGTGACATGTGCAGACACCTATGGCAGAGGTGCTTCATGTTAACCATAATGATTTGGGGTTTGAATTCTATTTTTCCTAACCCTCCTTGAACTTTCTTAAGGAAAATGAAATTGGAATTCCCTATATTTTTACTCCCATAACTTTCAAAACTAAAAAGATATGTTTTTGCTTTTACACCCAGCTTGGATGCTAACTGACAGATACAGTATTTTATCCACAATCAGTGAGAAAACCATTAAGAGAAATGATGCTTTCTGCATAGTGGGAGATGTGTTTAGCTGTACCAAATAGTGACAGACTGCACACTTTTTTTTAAGGGAATTGGTAAACCAATTAAGAACATCAGAATTTTGATGGAAGTCCTTATGTATTTATAGACATCTGGGGCAATCTGCTATGTAAGAAGTTTTTCAAAGGTCTGCAAGTACTTCCACAGTGTACCCAATCTTTTCAGTCTTGGAAAAACATTGTGTATTAATGCTATTATGGAGTGCTTTGTCTTTAATCAGAAGTCTCCAAAGGCCTCTCAGTGTGTATCATTAATAATTACTTACAATTTTTCCAAAACTGTGGATGTGGTTTGTAGCTAGATGAGGCAAATCCTCTGGCCTACACTGGTAAAAGTAAGTACCTCGTATTAGGAAAAACTGAGGCCCTTAACATATTCCCAGTCTGTCACTATGTACATGTGTGGATGTGGCAGACAGCTAGTCTTACTCTGATGTTACACTGCCTTAAATATACAAGTATGTCAGCAAGTTCTCAGAAACAGAGAAATAAACATGAGTTTTCCTGTCCTTATCCCCACTGCCATCTTCAAAGGGAACCTAGGACTGGAAACAAGCATCAAAATGAAAGGAAAAGGGAACTCACCACACACACCCCACCTCCTTTGTAGAAATTTGGAATTGTGTTGAAGCTGTAAGGTAGAGGAAGGTTAGTGCTGCTGGTAAGGAGCAAGGATGGAAGGAATGCTTGTGGGTAACAGTCTTTTTGCAGAAAGGAGTCAAGTGCTGGGCTGGTGAGCCAAAGTTACAGGTTGAAAACAAAGCCTTTTGCTTCTGTGCAGAGAAGGGGCAGCTCAAGGCATGTTTCTGCATCCTGCACTGAGAACATACCCAGCAATGATATTTTTGCATTGTAAAACTCTGAACTATTGTACATGAGAGATTTAAGGACAGCAACAAAAAATTAAATGCTTTTGATATGTTAAAACATATCTAATATGACCACTGAAGTACAATTGGTGTGTACAGTAACACTCTGACATTCACCTTATCCTGCAGGAGAGAAAAATGCTTCGGCAGAAAGAATATAACATCACTGAAAACTCAGAGATTCTCTCTGAGCAATGTAGCAAAAGCAGCTTTCTCTGAAAGACTTGTTATGATACACATCAGCCTTCTACTTAATGAAATAATTATCTATCTCTGAGCCACTGCTTTCAGGCCAACTTTATCCTGCTAGGAAGACATGTGTATATTAATACATATTTGCATACATTCTATGACTCATAGAACAGCTTGGGGTTTTTTCTGAAGCAATAATTGAACCAAAATGTTTTTCATCCATTGCAGTGTGCTGTCCAGGGCAGTCATGGGACAGATCCTGGAAAGACCAACTGCATTGTGCATTTTGTTTCACTCCTGTCACAGAAACAAGAAGTGCCAGAACTGAGAGCAGTAAAGCTGTGCTGCACACACACACATAGCCCTGACTAACGTGTATAACTAATGCTTAATGCAATCTCCATTTGAAACTCTGCTTTTGATGCAGATGACCTGCCGAGAACTCACAGTGAGAAGCCAATAGAAAATGTACCTGAAGAGGTGATTCTTTTCCCGTGTTCCCTTGGGTTTGCCTAGGGTGAAAAGGGCACCATGAACAGCTGCTTTAAAGAACAGGGTCTGGTAAGGAGGAGCAACTTCTCTGCAGATGTTATATGCAGCACTTAGTGTAGCAAAACAAACTGCTCATGTTAGAATTATATTTGCTCTTGCTAAATATCGCCCTGTTGGAGGTAGATGGCCCTGTGATTGGACCATCCACACACATGGCAAAATCTCTTTCTCTACAAGTTGGAATGACCTTGTACATAAATCACTCCTCTAATACATTTGATCATTGTAATATTTAGAAGTATGTTAAAATTCTGACTTACAACAAGCCATCTCATTTAGCCTCTACAAATTAGAGTTCTTTTAAATATCTCATTTGTTTTCCTAACCAAATTAATTGGGACCCTTCAACACAAATAAAGGAAAAAGTATGTTATTTTACGCGCAACTTTATGCGTCAATGAGTAAGTCAGAGGAAGTGCCATGAGGTAATTTAAAATAGTACTTCACTTGAACTTGAAATTCTTGGTAAGCTAAGAAAAAATCTCAGACTGATCTTTAAAAAAAACCAACATAATTAAAAAAAAAATCTACTATTTACTTCACTTTTATTTGTGTTTATTTCTCATAATTCTTTGGAAGGAGAGTCTTTCACATCCTCCCAGGCAATATTGCTTAGATTTTACTTGGTGGGACATGTCATTGACAAAGCATAAATCAGCAGCTGCACAAGCAAGTAGGAAATGCTGAAGGCAGGTTAGTGATCAGTCAATAGCAACAGTGACAGCAGATACTGTCTTTGCATGTAGTATTGGAGATCTGTGGTAAGATAAAGAAAATAAATCTCTGGAATGTGGATGAGGTCACTGTGGCTTTTTCCAAAGAGCTACTAGTTTAAAACCTCTGTCTGACAGCAAGCCAGAAATCATTAATTTGGCCAGTCTGCAATCCATCACATAGGTGGTGTTTCTCTCAGCTAAGATTATGCAGTAGTCCCTCCTGAAAAGTGGATGCTGACAGAGAGGAGGAGCATAGAAGCCCAAGTGCTCTAATTCAAGTCTGTATTGACACTATCAAGGTCATGGGAGAAGAAAGCATTCCTGCAACCCCTTATTTAAAAGCCATGCTGTTTTATATATTTTCCCCCTTGTGTTGGCGAAGGTGAGTTTGTGATTCGCTATATGTTAAATCACAAATGATTGGTAGAAGATTATGCCCACAATTCTGACTGAAATCAGACTGGATGCTGTTGATCTGATGCTTGTGCAGTGAGGCCAGATATTGAGGCTGTGAATGAGACAAGCACAGAGCACTGTCATTTCTGTGGATTGCTGGAAGCTCCCTGTACTGCAAGACAATCAAATGCAGGAGAGGAAATCTGAATGCAGCAAAATTGTCTTGACTTCATTGTCTGAAATACAGTCAGGTTTGGGCTGGTTGTTTTCTGACCGCTTCCTAGGCAGTGTGTTTTGTTAATTAAAGAGCGGCTTTGAAATCAGCTATGTAGTTTCTTCAAGAGTTTAGTTTTATTAACAGGGTCTGTGGTTAGATAATCCATCAGATATCAGTACTTTGGGACCTCCAGAGCTGACTTCCACTTCCTTTCTCCCTGGCCCAATTAGTTCAGATCTGCTGGAGATGCGGCAGGTATCCTGCTACCTTCATCTGTTCTGAGGAGCAGGGGTTTGAGTGTAACAAGGATGGAGGATTTGGGGGAAGAAAGGGTAATTTTTATTTGTCAGTATTGCCATTAACTTGCTCTAACTAGGGTTGAAATGCAGAACAAAGGCTGTTGGATGTGAGGATGCAAGTATGTAATGGTATATGTAAAAAATGGTAGCTGAGTAATTAAGAAGAATGATATAACTTCCAAAGCTGCTTAACTGAATTGTTGTCCATTGATAACTTTTCTACCTCCATCATATTGTTTGTATGTATTTTTCAGCAGCTGGAGTATTTTTTCTTGGGTCTCTTTTGGGGCATATCTTAGCCTCTCATCTCTGAGGCCATCTGCAGATTTCCCTAGGCTGCTATTGTATGAATAATCAGTTGTCTCACTTAAGAAATTCTCTTTGTTCTACATCATTAAATGCTGACTCCTGCTGCTGCTATGACAGATCGCTTTGCAGGAATCTACAAGGGGAGATGTCTCTGATGTTAACAGTGAATCTTTGCTGTGGAACAAAAGAATATGCTGGAGCAAGCACGAGACAATTTGAATTTATAATATTTTAACGCTGAAAAATAAAAGAGGACAAAGCTGGTCAAAGTTTAACCATTTTGAGATCTGTATTTTCAAAAAGTGAAGAAAGGCCTTTAAAATAGTTTTGAGTAATTTTGTGCCCAGGAATATAATTTGTAGCTCCCACCAAGGCAGTAGTGAGATAGTCATTTGGCAAGGAGAAGGGGAAAATACAATAGGCTAGGACAGAATTCAAAATAAGAACTGCTTGCTATAGGCAGGCTGCAGATGAAAGGAAAATGCTTCTATCTAAAGCATGAGTGATAGCATCTAGCAAAGCACAGTAATGATATAAATTACCTAAAGGTTTGTTCTTCCACCTTGGCCTTTTTGTCCTGAAGTCCTTTGCCAAATATCTCCTCAACCACTGAAGGTCTCTGCTAACTCTGTGTATTAGTTACTCAAGAGCATCTCTAACAGATGCCTTTTTGAAAGGTTTTCCTGCTACTCTTTAAAAACCAGATGTGCTCCCAGTAGTTCCCTCTTTCTGTATCCAAACACCCTGCAGCCAGCCTCTTAAGCCTGTTTGCCCATTTTCTGTCTACTGTTGATATGTAGTCCCCTTTCCCTGCATGGAAAGCATCTGTTCTCAAAACTTCCTACTTTCTTTGCTCATGTTGAAAGAGCACTGAAATGGGCAAATCCTGTGCCTGTTTTTATATGTAAATAGGTTTGAAACTGTGACCCACCAGAATAGGTTTTTATTCTGCAGTGCTTTTAAACAGCAACCATTTCATACTAATGTGAATCCATTTGAAATGGACTGCAGTGCTGGACTTCTTCTTAGACTATGTCATGCCATCAGCTTGGCATATGAGAACTTACAGTGCTCAGTGTCTGAAACACTCTGTCCATGGTCTTTTTGTCCTAATGGCTGTTTTCTGTCTTGCCACTTTGTGTGTTAGTGTGTTTAATTTTAGTGTTTGTTCTTGTGTCGTTTGTAACAACATCTCCTGTTTGTTTTCACATTTGGGAGTTAGTTTTGTGGATGGTGTGGTGAGCTGATGCTCATGGCATGGCAGCATATGGTCACCTGAACCAGGGACTTCCCAGTGGCGACTCTGCATCATTACTGATAGCAGAGAATGTTGTTTCATTCTATTTAGCTAGGAATCAGTCTGTGTTCTACCTGAAGCTCCTTGGTTTAAAGAAAATTTGGTTCTGCTAAGGAGGAAAAATGGAAATACCTTCATTCAATGTGTATGTTTCCTCACCTGAAGCCCCTTGGCTGGATTTTCTACTGCACTGTCACAAACCCCATCAATCTCTTCAATTTCTTCAGAAGGAAGAGAGGATTTGCAGGTTAACCAGCTGGGAACGCAAAAATGGATAAAACCAGACATGCAGAAGACAGATGTGGACTTTTCAGAAATTCTTAATGCAATACAAGAAAGTAAGTTATTCCTTGGATACAAAATTGTGTTTACAGCAGAATATTCAATTGAGATGCATTGAAATTATAACTGAAGGCACACACAAAGTGATGAACTGAATGATAAGTATCTATTATTAGAATCTCTCAGGAAGTTCAATGGATTATTGAAGGCTAGTAAGAAATCTTTTATTATCAGAGAAGTCATGGTAAGATTTGAATTGCCATGTGCCAAAGGATTCCAGCAGTATATATTTTTTATGCAGACATAATCAGAAATAGTAAGATTCCTGTTACTTAATCCATTCTTTGCACTCCTGAGTGGCTGTGTGAACTATTAATGTGACAAAAAATGCTGCAGTCAGGGACTGAAGACTGGATTTGAAGTTCCAGTTGTTCCAAAGTGTTGAGGTGTATTGACATTTTTGCAGCTGGTGATTTTTGGGAGAAGCCATGGGGTTGTCACAACAAGAGAAGGTCCGTGTGTATTAGATGCTGCATAAAAAATCTCTTTTCATATGTAATGGGCTATGGACTGAGATTTAATTGGTTCAGCCTTCTTACATCCAAGTGAAGAATGATCTTAAGGCTTATGCTAGAAGAAATGCTACTGTTAATAACAGTGGAAGACACTCCCCTACCCAAAACGGATGCAATCCTGGAATCCAAAAGAATCCGGAGTTTCAGTGTGAATTTTTCATAATAGTTTGAAATCTCTTATGCAGGCCAAGAATCAAAATGCAAGGCATGGCTTCCTGGCTTCCTAATTTTCCAGTTTGATTTCAAACTGGGTGTTTGGTATAACAATTTTCTAAAGTGAGAAACAGCAGCTTACATTTTAGAGTGATAAAAGAAGAATAAGAATGTGTAAAAAACCCATACTCTGCCTGATTTTTGCCACGTGCATGAGGAACCACACAGTGGTATAATCAGGTTGTTTAGTGGTGGCATTATTTTGGGGGTGGAAGGAAAACACTCAGATTGATATGATGGTGGCAATAATAATTTGAAATTGAATCACCTTATTACTTAAGGTACAGGTTTAGGATGAATTCCATGTTTTCTAATTAAAAAGCTTTTCCCGTCAGGAAATCTTAATATGTGGTTTTGTTTTTTCCCTTCTCCACACCAGCACATCCCAGATATAAGCCTGGGGGCAGCTGGGGTGCAGGCTGGAGAGGCTGAAAAGGCACTATATAGTCTTTCAAAAGGTAAATACACAAGATGGCTAAAAATGGATAAACAATTTGAGCTGTGAGTGTTTCAAGAATTAACATTTTGATGTTTGGATTATTCACTAGCCATTTGAGAACGGTGCAGCTTTTACAGCCATGGAGATACTGTTTTTCCTTCATCCAGACCAGAAACAGATGCTGTTGGGAAGTTAATCTCTATGTCCTTTCTATTTCTATGACTGTACAAAATGCTTTGCAGGGACTTGTTTTGTGTCCAGGGGAGTGTTGTCACCTGCAGTGTGTTGTGAATATCATCTGATTAGGATAAACATGCCTAAATATTCTTTCTAGGGTAGTTTCTCTGAACGGTCAATGTTACTTTTATTCCCAGTTGTTAGCATTGAATGATAATTTAAAAGAGGCTAATGATGCTTTTAGAAACTAAATAATCTTTCATGCTAAGATAAGCTTTGGAATATTGAACTTCAGCTAGCATGATCCAAAGTGAGAGTATACTTGATGGCTTGGTGTGACTTTCACTAATAAAATGACAATTAATGAACAGAAACATGATCTCTGAGCATGTTTCAATCTTACACAATGACATAGTTAGGTTCCATTTTTTAATGAAAGTTCTTTTTTTCAGTCACTTCAGTTTCTTCATCCACCTTCAGAAAATTTAAAGGAGTTACCTTGTTTTTGAGTCCTTTACCTTATATCAGCTTCTTGATCTGAAGTGGCTTGTGGACCCACTGAGACTGTGCACGGACTCCTGCTCAGAATGTCTCAGCATCCAGTTTTCAGAATATGTAGTTCTACTATATTTGGGATAAAAATATTTGTATACCCACTTTTTTTTTCCTCTAATTCTTCAAGATATTCCGAATTATCAAGTCATTTTGATTTTTCTTCTGCAAAATAGAACATGAGGGGGAGAAAAGAGTTTGCATATTTAAGCTGATCTAAAACCAGAGGGAGAATTCTTAATGTCTCCTGTAGCAATGCATGTGCTGCTCTCTATTCCTGATACATTTCACTGCTAAAAAACACATGACTGTACAGTAGCACCAGTCTGTCTCCAAAATAGCATGAATATATATACAATAAAGTCATTATATATCATTCTGTTAACATTTGTGGGTATATGCATACCAGGGTCTGAAGGGGGGAAAAAAAAAGATGGAGCCCTGGTTTTGCTTTTAGCAGCATTTGGCCATGTAGGTGTTGAGTCCATCGGAGTGGAAGGGCTGAGCTACCTACAAGCAGCAGGAAGAGTTATCTTGGATGTACCATCACCATTTCTAATGTAAAACAAACAGGAATCGTTATATAAATTATCTATTTGGTTTTGCAGAACAGTATTTTATGATTTTATTTTTAAATATATAATGAGACCTGAGGTAGAAAAATTATCTCAGCAAATGCTGGGAGCCCATGTTTTCTGTAGTGACCAACCAACATGCCAATTATCTGTGTATTTCTGGTATCAGCAATTTTCCACTGCAGGCAATCTGGACAAATCCTGGTAGCTAATTACACTAACCAGCTGAGATTCACTGCTTCCACAACTTCTTCAGTGCTGAGATGGACTGTATTTTAAAGTGACCTTCAAATAAGATTTTTTTGGCTCCTCAGAAATCCTCAGGATAATCCAGTAATTCTGTGTTCCAAGCCCCCAGACACATTCAATATCTTATACACCAAGTTCTGTATCTCAAAACATCTGCTTAAAAAACATATATTTTGCAACCCAAAGCATTACCAGCACTTCAACAAGCAGCAATTTTAGTATCTCAGAGGCCTCATCTTTTATACCAAGGCAGTCTTAATGTCAGAACAAAGACAGTTTAAATTCCCTGGAGTATAGAGAAGAGGCAGAACTTTCATTTTTACGGCTTTCATTGATTCTGTCTGCAACAGATATATATATCTTGAATAATCTTCAGAAAGCTTCACTATTTAATTATTTTGGGGTTTTTTTTCCCACAGTTGTTTTCAGATTATACTGAGGTGTTAGCCATATACAGATTCATGTGTCACTGTTGTGGAGGCACTGATGGGTTTCGATTCTGTGACGTTCAAGTCATTGGAGATATTTTCTGTTTCAGTAGTTCTTTTTGTTGAATATTGAGGTTGATTCTTCTCATATGAACATGTATGCAAAATCTGGTCATGATCTACATCCAAATTATTATCTGATGGGGTGGAATGTTTCCAGCCTTGACTTTTGAAACAGTAGGGACAGTGAAGGACATGGAGCTAGGCTGTGCTCTCTTATGGCACTTCCCCTCTCTTTTATATGCATCTCTAGTATGATTTTTGTGGATTGAAATGGACGAATGTGGAAAAAGAATCTGCAATATTACTGTTCCATGTGCTACAAATAGAAGACTTGAAGTTTCTTGCCTTCTAAGTCTCCTAAAGCCTCTGTGGTTTGCCCTAGGACAAGCTGGATGTAGCCACTGTGACTTTGAGGTGGTGCAGACTCTCATCGCATAAAACAACACCAGAAACTCAGAATCTCTTTTACAAACTGTGCTGCTTAGGTTAGCACATTAGCCTAGTATTTAGAGTGGATTCATTTGGACATGAGGACTTCTCTGTTGTTTCTGAAACTTTTAGTCACTTTTCAAGCAAAAATATTGCAATTAAAAATACGTCTTTCATTAACCTTGTCCCTATTTTATGCGTGAAAACAAAGATGAAGGATTCTTGAATATTTTGATAGGGTTTTCTTTTTTTATTACCTATGGATGTAATAATAGACTTTAGATACTGTAAAAGACATGTACAAAAAGGGAGGAAATTATTTCCTATGCTCATGATTGACAGGGAAAGAGTGGTGTATTTAAATTGCAACATAGGTGAATATTCAGGATGAATATTATGGATAAAATTTTCTCCTGCCTGTGAGAGTGAAAAATAGGCCACCTGCAGAGACTGGGGAGTCAGTATAATCAACGATTTTGTAGAAGGGTTCTTAAACTGGACTATGACCCCTGAAGAAGGGAAAGGTGAAAAGGAGGTCACAAAATGCTCATGAAGGCTGGGAACAGTTAGTGGCTGTTAATTTCTGGCAGCTATCTGGTCTCCACAGTGGGGGAATGGATTTTTACATCTACAGCCAATAGTTAGAAATGGAACTAAGTTGCCACCAGCAGTTAGAGTCTTTTGGCTGTTAAGACAGATTCTCACCAACAGGAATTACAATTGCCTGCCAATAAGTTAGGGGAGCTGAGGACAAACAAAGCAACCTGAGTTTATTGCACAAGAGAAGAATGATTCCAAAAGTCAGTCAAGCTTGCAAAAAATGTGAATAGAAAGAGGGGGTAGACAAATTGCTTTCAAGACTTTTAGATATTTGGTCCCACTCTAGTCAGGGGAAGAGGCTCAGCGACTGGGACCTTTTGGGGTCCCTTCTAACAGTTATAACTCTACTGTCATAATTTGGGATTTTGTCTATGAAGCTTGAGGTTGGAGAGATGAAGTCCATCCATAGCTGAAGCTTGATCCTCGCTAAGGCATTTTTCTTCTCCTCGCACACATCTCTGCATCACCCTTTTTCACAAGGTGTGTAGCACATGGAGTGCAGGGTGAACCTGCCTGCCCTGCTCATCCCAACTGGCAGCCACTCCAGGCTCTTGATACCTATACTTTTTATCAAGCTTGATTTTCCACAGCTTAAATCTGAAGATTTAAGCAATTGCTTCATGCAAGACTGAGGGCTGTGTGGTAGGTGGATCTGAAAACTTCAGATTTGTGTTCCTCAAAACGTGACAAACTGTGCAAAGAGAAACATCTGCCCAGGCTCATTTACTCAATGCCTTTCAAGAAACAGTATTTATTTAAGGTCTTCTGCCTCTGGATGCCCCACAGGTCTGTACAAGTTTGAACTTCATACTTTGTTTAGCAGGTTAAAATTCTGCCTCCTTATAGTAAGAAACTTTGAGAGACAGTACTAATCCAGAAAGTAGTCATTTAAGCCATTTGCTCACAAAGGAGCTGAGAAGATAGCTAATGTCTGTTTCATTGTGACAGCAGATTGCTTATTTGTCGTCAGAGAGGTACTGTGGTGTCCTAAATCTTTATGTGGCTCAGTGGTGAAGAAAACACTCCAACAATGCTCATTGTATTTTAAAATTAACATAGTATATACTTATACCAGAACTAAAAAGGTGGAATAGTTGATGGGTGTCTTCGTTTGGTTCAGTGGCAATTTGAATGTGTATTTTTATTTTTGTTTTTTAGTAGCTAAGGATGTCAACATTTTTTTTGATGAGTTAGAAGGTGTGAACAGCCCTTCCAAAGATGATGATTCCCTGCTTCACCATGGTAACTTGACCAATACTTCTGATGATGCCAGCAGGCTGGAAGTTGTGGGAGAGGTAAGGACACACAGAATCATTAATACAATATTTATTCATGCCGATTATAAATAGGTAATAAATGTAATTGGATTTTAAATCCCATTCTCTGGCATCAACTTGTGTCTAATTTTTCCCATGAGAATTGATTTTCCATTCTAAGATTATAATGCTGAAATACAAAATATCTCAAAATCAGAAGTTTTGATTTCATGCATCCTCAGTGAATCATCTATACAAATCTAAGGCTTCGCTGCTTCTGGAAATGCTGGAAAAGTTTTCCCTATATTACTCCTTTAAGGGGAAAGAGTGTGGTGCAGATTTGTCATAAAATTCCCATAATAAGCGTTGGGTGTCAATTATGAGATATATTCCCTTCCAGTGAAGAACAAGAGACCTGATGGTGCATTATGGGAATTCAGAGAACACACCAGGGAGAAACATTCAGCAGGTGATCCCTTTTAAATTCTGTCTTAAAGCAGGCAAAGCGGCATGGACCCCGATGAAAACTTGGGCCTAAATTTCTTTTTTTGTCTTTTGTGCAGAAGGGAGCAATATGAGCAATATGCCCTTGAATTTTGCCTCCCACTGCCCTGCAACCCATGGATGTTAGGGTTGCTTCTTCAGCAATTGAAGAGACCAGGGACTTTTTACTTTCCTCCACCTCAGGAATGTGGCTACATCTAGACTGGACTGGACTGGTCTGATGTTACCTGCAAGTTGTGCCTGAGGAATTTTTGGCAGAGGGCTGACTGGCTCAGATCAGCACTGGCAGGGACCATGCTAGCAATTAAAAAGAGATGAAAACCACAGGACATTGCTGAGGGCCCTGCCCTGACCCTCTTTTGTTTACTAGTTTTGATAGAGTTTAGGGGATGCAATTAGAGATTATGTCTTGTTCACGAGCTAGAGGGTTTTGTGGTGCAAGTTCTTTTGTGCAACACTGCCGAGGAGAGAATCAGAGAATTTCTTTGTTCTAGAAATTCAGCCCATAGAGAGCTGCACTCCTCGAATGTTTAGACAGATAATTAAAGCAACAAAATTCAGGGCACCCTGAATATGTGTTTGACCTTGCTCACAATTTCATCTTCCTTACTCTCAGCTCTTCCCCAGCTTCCCATACAACTTACAAAAGACTCTTTGCCTGCTTGCACCGTAATAGGTCAATCTGACATGATATTCCCATGTTGCATTTTGGGACCATGTACCATATGGTCTTTAGCAAAAAGGCACAGGTGAAAGGCACATTATTTTTATAAGTTAAAGAGGAAGAATTAGCAGAAAATGATCAGAAGACATGCTGCTCTTAATATAACAATATTGAAAAAACAATACTTCAAACCCTTTATTTTCTCTTAGAGGTATTCTTTGTTGTTTTTTTTTAAAGGGAAAGGGAAAACTTCTGAGGAATATGAACACATTTAAGGGGTTTTTTGGTAACCATAACTGAGGAAAATAGCAATGTAGATCATGTATAGGTATAAGATGGGGAAAAAAAGAGGAAAATTGAAAGTCTTAATGGGACTTCAGGGATGCTGCAGCATACCAAAAAGAAGTTTTAAAGTACTTGGTCCCTGCTAAACTCTAAAAGGGGAAGATACAGTGTTTAAATATTGTATGATTTGTATGGATATTTATGGGTAAACCCTTTGGCTTAATCTCTCCTGGTGTGTGCATGTGTGTGAGTCATACAGCTGTGAATGCTGATGGTTCCCAGCTGAGCACCTGAGAATATAAAAACTACTGCATTCCTTGGAAAGCAAGTCCAAAATATACAACACCTATTACAAATATAGTCATAAAGATAGACAGAAATGCTAACCTTCTTGTTGGAGTGAAGTCTTCACTGTTCTTCCATTTTCTTCCAGCATCCTTTTTCAGATGAAGGAATGGAGGTTTGACATATGTGACTACACTACTTTTTCACCAAAAACTGCAGTCAGACCTAGTTCTATTTATAATTTTTGTATCAGTTTAAGAAAACTGAATTTTGATGTCATAACACAGGTAAGGGAGATGCAATATCTGGAGGAAGGCAAGGCAAATTTCCATCTGAAATAGCATAAATCTATAATACTTGGATGATGCAGAAGTCCTGCAGCTGACCCTGCTGAACCAGCCCTGCCTGTCTCTATATCGTGTTAGATCCTCAAGAGTTCTTGGAAGTCCAGACTCAGTCTATAAATTTGCCTTGAAGTCTGTAACAAAGGGCCAGAGAAAGGGTTCCTTCCCAGAGGCCGTAACAGTCTAATAGGATTGATCAGTCTGGATTTGACTTACAGTGCTCCTAAAATGAAAAGGACCTTCAAGTACAGATTAAGGGTATCCAAGCCACCTTTCTGAGTGAACAATTACAATGCTGTAGTTGGTAGCGTTTCACAAGCCCAAGAAAAAGTAATTGTCCCAGGAAGTCATATTTGTAGTAGAAGAAGCCTGACAAGTCAAATAGCTTGGCTAAATCTCATAGATACTCTTTAATAGAAGGTTCTTCATTCCCTGATGAGTCAGTGCAGGGCAAACCAATTTTCTGCAGAGAAAGAAGAAACAAAGGAAGGGGCAAATCTATTTTTCCAGTGGAGTCACTACTCCATGCAGAGAAGGACACATTCCTGATGGTACTCTATGGTTTGCTTTTCTGTTATTCGTGGGATTTGTGGAAGCAGGTAGAGAGGTCAGGCAGACAGGCTTCAAGATGGCGAAGAGAGAACTTTATTTACAAGAAGTTCTTTTTATACACACTAATAAACAATTGTCTATTGGCCAAAGACAATCCACCCCCAAAGACCTATTGGTTATGGCTCGTACACCTCTAACACAAAACACAGAGATTAAGAAAGTACAGTTTATCTATATTCTCCATGAGAGAGAAAGAAAAACACTAAAACACTGCAACTACAGTACTCTCAGGATGGGTCTGAGTTCAGATGAGGAGTGTACAGTTGACGTGGATTTCTCCAGTGACTCTGGATTGTTTTGTTCTTTGAAAGAGTTCCTTTCTTTTTACGCCACTTACTACAGTACATGGTGATGCTGACTACTGCACAGGAGCATTTCCAGGAGGGTTAGAAATCCCAACAGGACCACCAGGCTGACCCACAGCCTCTAAAACTCCTACTACACCCTTCCATTATTTAACTTTAAATACCCTTTGCTTTGTTGGGGTTTCTTAACGTCTTCTTGACAGATTTTTCATGGAAAAAGATAAAATGTGCCTCCTGAGCTGTTTTCACATTTAATGTTCTATGAAAAATGCTTCTCATATCTTGATAATATCATTTATCAGCAGATATGCAGTATACATATAAATAGTTTATTACTGTTTTTTCCTTAGAGATTAAATCTTTTTTCATGCCTTCTTTTTGGGCTCTAAGAGCTATTCCACTGTATCAAGTCTGTACTAAGTTGTGTCATGAGTCAGGTACTATAATAAAACAATGTTATAAAAATTTCCTTCTTCCTTTAGTGAACTGGATGCACCAGGGGGATGGGCCATTTGGAATGTGTTCATTGGTTTTTCCATTTAATCAAAATGCCTGCTGAGAATCAGAAAGATAGCTAACACTAAACTCTTTGAATGGGAAAATTGATTTTGGGGGCTTTTCCTGTAAAAATAAATTTTCCTATTATAATGTTCATTTTGATTTAAATTCTGATGCTATTCTCCTATGCAGAAAGTATTTTGAAAATTGCCTCCTTCTCCCAGATATGAAAGGCAAAATATTCTTTTTATTTTAGAGACTTGATTGTGTTTTATAGGGCAGGGATATTTTTGGCAGGCATAGTGGAGCAAGTTTTGGAAAAACAAAGGTAAATTTTGAACAGCTTTTTTTTTTGCTGGGGCAGGGGGGGGTGTTGGGGTTTTTTTTATTGGGTTTTTTTAATAGAAAAGAAACAGTATTTATTGCTTTTATGTGCTGCTAAACCGAACACTAGGAATTATTTCCAAATAAATCTCAATAACTCCATCCTCAGATATTTCTTAAGCAAGAGACATTCAGTAGTTAGTTTGATGAGGCGTGGTGAGGTCGGTACAGAACTTTCATATTGTTTTCTGTGTCCCATGAGGCAAAGCAATGAGAATCTCCAGGTTTGTAAATTAACATTACTAAACTGCTTGATTTTCTCTTTACAGGAAGTACCTGATAAGAACAAAACCAACGGACTATATTTTAGAGATGGGAAATGTCGGATTGACTACATCCTTGTGTATAGAAAATCTAATCCACAGACAGAGAAGAGGGAAGTATTTGAGAGAAATATCAGAGCAGAAGGACTTCAGATGGAAAAAGAAGTAAGAGATCTTCCTTTAAAAGACTTTCACTTTAAAGCTACCTAGAATCCTGGGGGGTATGGTTTGTTTACTCTGAAACTCCTTCAGTCTGTTGCAGCAGTAGAAAAATGCTTTTAAGTGTGCCTAAATATAGGCCAGAGCAGTGCAAAAGTGTAGCCTAAAGGAAAATCAGACACACATATTGAAGGCCAAAACAGGCCATTACAGTCATCTTTTTCAACCTTATGCACAAATAGGCCACAGAATTTCATACAGTGTGCTGGCAATACAAAAAATCAAGTGCTCGGTTTGAATGGCCTAATTTTTACTGAGTGCAATCCATATTTCCGCACCTACATTTTCTTCTAGCTACCTGCTCCAGTGTTTGCTGAAGCTCTTGGTAGTCTTTCCAGAGATCTGACTAGGTCCCTGCCTTCCTTAAACTTTGACAATGTGCTTAAGGGAGGCTTAAGCCACATTTCCACCCAGAGCAGGTACTGCTGAATATTTAGTTTTATTCATCAGTGTGAACCTGATGGACTCACACTCATGCTAATATGCATTGTCATGCTGCCACTGATGGAAACAGAAGAGGAATTTTCAGGATACAGTCTTTGATCAATTATGTAGGTGCTACAAATCATCTTCCTTTCAGTGAATTCTTGGTACATGAGTAGATGTTCTGCCTGTGTACTTGAAATGCACACTTCTTTGGAGAACACTGGGAAAGAAAAAAAAGGGGAAGCCTTTACAGAAAAATGAAAATGTTTCTTGTCTTTAAGCGGTTTTGATTGAACATGGATACTGGTGTATGTAAGTGTATTAAGGGCATTTCACTGGTTACGCCGAAGAGTTGCCCTAAATTACTCCTTCAAATAACCTGGAAGTCATCATCTTCAGTGCTGCAGGAGTTGATGTTTTCAATGACAGAGATTGTTCATTATTACATTTCCTGTGTATGTACCACTGTCTATAGGAGTTGTAACCCAACATCCAGGAGCATGAGAGTCTTGCTGCAGCTATTCAGCCTCACATCCTAGAATTCTGCCCTGCTTCCACCAAGACAGATGCTGGCAAAGTCTCTGAAATTTAGGCAGTGTAGAAAATGAACAGGGAATTAATCCTACCTATTAATACATATGCCCAATGGTTTCAAATAGGTTTTTTCCTACTTTGTGATTTTTCCAGATGTATTATTGTACTAAGGTCAGCAGTGAAAGCTATGAAATCACTTTATATTTTAAGTATTATGAAACTTAATGCAACATTCTGCACAAAAAACTTTTTCAAATTGATGATTTAAGTGCTTACTATAGAGTTTTCTTGAGGCTTTCAAGATCATTTATTTGGACTTTGCTGCCTAGGCTGCATGAATGTTCAGCCAATTTGATTATTCATTTCAGTTTCTATTTTGCTACTGACATGCAGTTTTATTTCTTACTAATCTCATCTGCCCTTGGTGTGACTTCTTGCCAGCATCAGTAATTGTACATTTTCTAAACTCAGAATGATCAAAATGAGGTTTTGCTACATGACTTGGGCTAATGCTTTTAAAATCTAGGGTAGCAATCTTTTTTAACATATGACTCTGACCTAAAATTAAACACTAGCATGTACATTTTATGATCACGTTAGTTTCTAAATTTAATTATAATCCTGAAGGAAATATGTACATTCTTAGCACGCTCCCTCCCCCATCCCCAGAGCTTAACAACAGTGCTGCATAACACTTGGCTTTAAATTAAGCTGTGTGATCAGCTAGTGTCTAGATGATTTCTCATTATTTTTACTTCTCCTCTTTTTGAGACTGCACATCTTTCTGAGTGTTACTTCTGGAAATTTTTAACTGCAGGGTTTTTTCAGGTTTTTCACATACAATATACAGCTTCCACTGAAAAAAGTTTGCTCCCAGATGAAACAAGAGAATTGTCTTGGCTTTGGCCACAGAACATACCCAGAAGCAATAGGCAGTAACTGCTGGACTGAAAGAAACTTTTTACCTTCTGTGACTTTTGTGTGGTTGTTGGTTCATTCCCCTTTGACTACCGGCAGCTCATGTTGATATTTGATTATGTGAGCCCTGTCTTCTTAATGTGAAACCGTTGGCAGAGAGGAAAACTTGCAGAGTTATCCACACTGCAATTTCAATCCCATATTCCTCACTGCAGGGAGGGATAAATGCGCTGCAGTGGCTCGATGACAAGGACAGCACAGTGAAACTCCCAGGAAGTGGTGAATGCAGGCAGAGAAGTGTTCACTTGGCAGCGTGCAATGAGAAAGGGAATCTGAAATGAATTCACAAGAGTTGAGATAACTTCAGGCACAATGTCAAGACCAGGTAGCTGAGAAAGGTCTGAACAGGTATAAGTTTCTGACTCTAGGAAAAGGTGATAATGTTTTGCAGATATTCCCCTATGAATTCACACTCACATTCTTGTGTACCACACCACTCTGCCTTGGAAGTTCTGCCAGGTTTGGTGCTCAGTGTACACAGTAGTAAACAATAAGGGTATCCCAGACCAAGAAACAAATCATTAAAATAATAAAGATTTTAACTAAAAAATAAAAATAATGAAATAATAGAGAAAAAATAGTGATAAAATATTTTTAAAGAGTGAAAAAATTAAAAATAGTAAAAATAAAATAAAATAGTGAAGATTTTAAATTGAAAATTAAAGCTCTACATGTGGGGAAAATGGAGAGGACAGACTTCAAGTGAAGCATGTTCTTGAGGTAGCAATCACAATGCAAGTTTGTAAGGCACTGATGCCATCTGCAAATATCGCAAGAGACTCATCCTTTCCAGAGCTGGTAGGCAAAAGGTTAACAGGGTGCTACTGTCCACATTTAGATGATACGTTTCATATTTATCTAAATACAAGATAAGCCTGAGATTTAGATCAACCCACTGACATGCAGAAGAGAATTACTTGTGATCACTTTTATGTGAAGAGAAAATATAGATCGTGTCTGTCATCCCAAATAAAATGTTCATTGCTCTGGCCCAGCAATTTCTGGGAAACCTGTCTTTGCAAGAGAGAATAAAGAGTCAGAATTACTTTGAGCCCGTGAGCCCATGGTGCTTTTCACAAGAATAAATATTTATAAATTCAACCTCTTGACCAAAATCTGGCAAAGTACCCTTGTCCCAAATTATTCCAACAGCATGAATTACCATTTACGTGTCCTAAATGACCACGTAGAACTAAGTTGCTGTCAAGAGTATCTACACAGTTCTGGTACATGAATACACTATTACAGGCATTTTTCAGTGAGATACTTTAAATTATACTATCATAATAGATCATGCACTGAGGTAGCCAGTGGGGAGCAGCTAACATCTATCTGTTTGCTTGCAAACTCTTTAAGCTGCACTGTAAAATAATGCAAATGCAGGATAGAGGTAAGAAATTAATGCTGGATGGACAAATGCAGACTGCACTTGGATGTGTAATTTGTAAAAGAGACAAAGAAGAACATAACCTTGCCGTTAACTGAAAACAGTGTACCCAAAATTAATCTGATGTTGGATTAGGATCTGGTCATGTAGCCCTAGGAACAGACTACATTTAGTTTGAACTTGTCATGTTCTTCTGGTTTTCCTGCTTCTCATGATTACAGTAAACTAAGTCATTCAGAGTACGTGATAAATTATGCTGAATAATTGTGTTCAAAGTTTTTAATTTATAGTTTATACATTGATTTTATGCAGTTTACTTGAAAAAGCATTTGACACACTAGTAGAAAGTGAGTGATAGAAATGTAGTAAATAGGAACTAACCACATAAGTAGCGAAAACAGTATTCAGGCCTTTTATTTAATATATTTTGTATATTTATGTTAACTAATGTGTCAGTACAAAAGCAATTGACTACTTTAAACCAATAACATTCCTTACTGCCCTGGAGAGCAGGTCTTCTCACAGCTACTGCATGCAGAATATGCTTCAGAAACTAGCTTCAGATATTTTACAAATAAGAGCCAGTCCATTTGTGCTTCTGCTGGCACACTGATCTTTCCAATCTCCCCAATAAAACAAGATGTTAGAGTAGTGCTGGTCCAGTTTTCAGGAGGAATCCAAGTTGTGTGGGTTTTTGTGCTACATGCATGATTAAAAATTTAAACACTGCCACCATAAGTGTCAAGCTGTCACCAGGACACCTTTAATTGCATTCACTCCCTGCCTCAAGCAGCAGCTGACATTTCTGGTGCAACATCTGGCAGAAAAAATGCAGCTGGTGTATACATTAGGTAGTAGAAATATATATAGGTGTTCTCTGGGGAAAACCCAAAAGGACAAGAAAGAAAAGCACAGTATAAGCTTTGGTTATGTTGTATGAACAAATATCTAATAGTGGGCATATTCTGAGTCTTAAGTTACGTTAACCTGATTCTAGAAGTTATATTTTGAAATCTTTTTCAGTACTTGATGGAATATAATTACAGAATACTAATATTTCATGACTTTTCAAGTCTGCAAGCAGATGTAGATAGGTTCATGAAGAAGTAGTAATAGTTCTGCAAAGCAGTTTCTTTTAATGTGGCTGTAACTTTGTGCTACTGGGGCAGGAGAACAGAAGCTAGAAACATGAATTCAGTAAGATACTTATATTTAGCAACAACTTCGAGTCTGGTTTCAATATGATGAATGTTGAGAGAAATTACAGGTGACAGAAAGAGCACACAGAGTATCTCCGTGACTTTTAGCACATCCCTGAGTGTAAAAGGAAAATAGACTTATGACCGTGTCAAAGTGAGGCAAAAGTTAGAAATAAAGAATGAGTGTGGAAAAACCTAAGACCTTCAAAGACTAAAACTTCTGAGCATTAACTGTGCTCAGAAAGTGATGATGTGGAGGAGATACAATCAACAGCTATTGCTTCTGCACATAATCAAATATTATCATCTTTCTAGAAAAAAAAAGGCATCTACTCTTTTTAGTTGTTGTTGTTGTTATTACAGCAGAGCCAAAACAGTTATGTGAGACTGATCTGCTTTTTTCTGGTCTGTGCGTCATCACTGCAATTGTTCATGAGATTCCTGTTACATAAAAGTTTTTTTTGATTGTGATTCATGGGTAGAAAAGAATTAAGCTGACTTCCAGACCCCAAGTGGTGCTTGCAGATCTGAGTTACAAAAGGTGTTTTATAAATGTAGCTTATGTAATTTGGTTCTCTGAGCAGTGCACAATAAAATCGCAGTGCCTTTAGAGCTGACTCTAAGTTTCTTTTTCAGTTATGACTTCAGTTTATCCAGTTATTGAAAGAACAGTAACTTGTTTGTAGTTTATTGCTCCTATAGATGTTAATCAACCAGACATACAGTTTAAAACAGAGTGCTTAGTCTATGGTCAACTGAATTTTTACAACTTGCCAGGAGAGTTTGTGTGGTAGCCAGGAGCAAGCTGCAGGTCAGCTGGAAAATCTTCCTGGCTGCTAGTTTTTATTTGGTGCTCATATCCTTTCCATGTCATGTTGACCTCATCCCACACATATCAAAACCCCCTATCCACTAGAGAAAAGAGTGGCTAGGGAAAGCTTCCACCACTGAAATTACATCAGCTGTCCTCTGAGCTTTTTTTCACAGAGACAAAGATAGCTGTGAGCATGCCTATGTGAGACATGTGCTGGGAAGCCCTGGGACATCTGATTATCCCTGCTGTGATGCAGGGTGGGTCAGCAATGTGCAGGATGTCACCTATGGCTAACAGCTTTCCTTTAGGCCAAATGGCATTTGGGTAAAACTAGGCTTTCTGGGTCTTTGGAGAAGATGAGGTCTTGTACCGGGCTTGCCTGGCAAGGTTTTGGTGGTAAGTGGGGCTACAGGGATGGTGCCTTTAGTGACACCTGGCATCCAGCCAGGGCCAGCCCAGCGCAGCTGGAGTTCAATGTTGCTCTGCTGCTGTGACCTCTATCAAACATTCCGCAGCTTTCACAGACTCTAGTCAGTTGTTTCAGTCTCTCACTTTTCTCATCCTATTATTCAATATGTAAATATCTGCAGCTAATGAATTTACAGTACAAATTATGCAGCCTGCAGAATCTGTATTTTCATGAGCAGAGTAATATCTTATTATTAGCAGGTTGTTATTTAATGTTTTAAGCACTGTGTCTGATTACATCCACAAATCACAGATGGAGACATCAAAATGACATAAACTATACCTGCAAAAAGGGAGCCAGACTGAAAGGTAAACCCATCACAAGCATTGTACATGAAAGTGCTTCCAGCTATTCAATTTAAAATATTGGGCTGTTCATTTCATCTCAATTCAGCCAGAGCAAGTTGAAAACAGACTGGCTTTATTATCTAATACACATAGCAAAAAGAGTCTCTTTTTAGGAATGTTTTACAGAAAAATGTGTTGGTACAAGCAGAACAATGTCCTTTCCCAGAGAGTATTCTGTACAAAAAACCCATGGTCACCGAACAGTGGAGAAGTTTCCAGCTGCCTGAACTTCTGAGGGAAGAAGTTTTAGATTTCAGATACTATGTCCACTGTACAGCACAATGGAAATTTAGAAGAGACATTTGAGGAGATAAATGAAAGTCTGGATGGTTAGGGTCTGAACTCAATTTTCAGAATCCAGTTCTTAAAGAAAAATTTCTTGATTATCTGAGGGAGCCCATAAATGAATATGTTTCCTAGCTGACAAATTCCAGCCTTTAAGAGAGCTTTGTAAAACTAGTAGACTAAGAAAATGTTGCTGAAAACTTGATCCACTTTAAAAAAAAATATGTTTTTTTCAAGGAATATGGAGGTAACACAGAAAATATGTAGATAACTGAAGAGAAAGCCCCTTACATACTTCTTTCAGGAATGAGTAAAATTTCTTGTCAAAGAATTTACTGTCATCAACATTCACGAATTAGAATGTCAAAAATCTTTTGAAGGAAAAAAACCAGACAGGCAATAGATTAAGAAAAAATTATGGTGATTATATATGATATGTCCCCTATATACTGCATTGTAGCTGTGGTAGCAGAACAAATAGAACTGGTCAAATTACATCAAGGCTTGACTTTCTTGAAAAAGACCTTTCAGTTTATGGGTCTCTGTGCCCTAATGAAACACAGAATTATCCACTGCATGTTTACATATTTGTTTCTTGCTGCTTGAGTGGTGATGAAGTGGTGCTGTAAATGAAGTTTAATAAAGCCTGACCTGAGGGAAAAATGCTTCTGAGATAGCCACATTGACTGAAACTTCTGTCAGCCACTTAGTAATGTCCCCTTCTTTAAAATCTTACCTGGTTTACAAAACTCTCTTCTGGTGCACAAATTATTTTTTATTTTCTTACCTGAAAGCTCTTGAAAAATCTGTACAAGTAAACTTTAGACAAAACAGTGTAAAAACCCTTTTGTTTCCTCTTGGAGGTCTTCATGGTACTCTGCTTAGTACACTTATTGTGTTTGTTTTTGTTAGTAGACTCAAATAGACCTTTCAATTTATAACAAGATTGATTCCCCTTTCTGAAGCCTCCACTGTTCAAGCACTAAAATTTAAGAACTTTGTGCTTACTTTTTTTGCATAACAGCCATCTCCTACACCTTTTTTAACTTCAATATTTTTCATAAAGAATAAAGCCTCCACAGTGAAAATGTAGATGGAAGAATAAAATGGAGATATGTAAATCTGGAAACCATGACTCTGTACTTTGTCTTGCAATATACAAATTTCATGTACTTCTCCACAAGAAATTTGTCTTTTCATATTTAGCCTTCTGTGTCTTTTTGTGCCTTATAAATTAATAATCTATTCTGTGACCTCATTTTCTGGGGAATCTGGAGAAGCTCCAGAGTGCTGGTGGGAAGTCATGTCTGAAGGTCAGCTTTGTGAAACAGAGCTGTCACCAATGCTAGATCAAGATGACCATGGCTTTCTTCTATAGAATTCTGTAGATTTTCTGTAGATTACATCCTGGCCCTTCATTGCCAGTGTTCTTGAAGTTGTGCTGTGAGTGCTATTGCTATTGGAAACTGTGACTTTCTGAGACAAGATTGGATTAAACAAATGTCCTGAAACAGCAGTTGAGAGGATGGAAGCTGTGATTTGTAGAACATGTCAGGTCAACGTTCTTGTGCAAATTTATGGATTTTATCATTAGCTTCAGAAATTCACAGGAGAGAAGCATTCAAGTAATGAAATACAGAAAGTACTGACCAAAATCAAGAGGCCTTTTAAAGTACAGAGGACACTGATGGGAGGCTTTGCTATTTAAAGATCTGCATTTCCCCATGTCTTCTCTGCAGGAAGAATGAATAAGGTGGGATGGGCAAAATGGATGGCAGCCAAGGCCCTGTAAAATGTTCTGATCAAATTCTGCCGCTGTGCTGTGTCCCAGACAGCTGAATA
Organism: Pardalotus punctatus; assembly: GCA_013400915.1. Taxonomy (NCBI): domain Eukaryota; kingdom Metazoa; phylum Chordata; class Aves; order Passeriformes; family Pardalotidae; genus Pardalotus; species Pardalotus punctatus. The sequence goes on along the minus strand of VZTX01007329.1, from coordinate 394,442 downwards.
GAGCCCTAAAGGCACCCAGGAAGGTGCAGCTGTAGGAAGTGATGTGTCTGTGCTGCTGCAGGAGTTGGTGTGGGTGGTGAGGAAGGTAACAGGAGTCCAGGGAAAGTAAGGTAGCTGTACTGCAGAGCCCCAGGAGGAAAAAACTTTATAGCTCTTGGTGTAGTGTAAAGGATACAGCTAAAGCAATTGTGTGACAACTGAAAATTTCCATTGTAAAACCCCCAAGCTACAGAATAGATTAATGTTTCTGCAGTTTTTCCATTATTTGACATTTTTTGTTCCTTGATGTTTTGACTGAGAATTGATGACTGCTTGCCAATACTGATTTACATTTCCATCTTGGGCTGTTTTTTGTCTGTCTTGTGAAAGGAAACACAATTCATATCTCTTACTAATCCATTATTCCAGCCAAAAGGCACAATATAAAAATGATTTGGGAAAGGTGAGTGCATTAGAGTTTTGGGAAAGAGGGGATTTTAGGATGATGGTAAGAAAGCATAAGAGGATGCTACAGAATGTGTAGGCATAACAACATTAAATCATGGCAGATATGTAAGAAAAGACCCCTTCTCACTGTATAACTCCCGCTATAAAAATTTGAGTGTAAAATCTCTTTGGAAATACAACACAAGCCCTTAACATCTTGAAACAATTGTTTTGTATTTATGGAGAATGTCTTAACAGAATGCAGGGAAGGAGAAAGTCAAGGAATTAATAATCACTAGTATAGATTAGACTCAGCAAATTATTTCAGTTGAGGAAAGATGGAAACATTTAGAATATGTGAAAATATTTAAACAGATTCAGTATTAAATACTTGATATTAAAATGCCATGCTAGTTCTTAAAAAGGCTATCTTTATGAAAGAGAAAACAAACATAATCCAGTAGCATACCAAAACATGCTGCTTTGTATGGACAGTTTTTTAAACTAAATCAAAATGAAAATTTTCATGTGTTTTCTGACAGATTTTTGGAACTCTTGTTCAGTTTTCTCCATTTTCATATAATTTATTCATTTTGGTGTTGCAGCAAAATACTTTTATCTCTTAAATGGCATCACATCTGATCACTGGAATGTTCATAAAGGACTAACCATGTCTCGCTAGTAAACGTTTTATATGCTGACTATCTTCTTAATTCATTTCATAGATTACTTGTAAGGCATCAAGGATATTTTCCATTGGACAGTGTCACATAAAAGAAAACCTCATTTCCTAAACTTATTATAGGTTCCTGATGAAGGAATTATCTAACAGAAGCATTTGCAATCAGGCTCTCTGCACAAGCATTTTACTTCCTGTGACTGCAGAAAATTAAAATTAGACCAACAGCCTGGGACATAGTGCTGGGACACAATTTGGTTGAGGTCTCATGAGGATATGCATGGACACGAACAGATTATTTACATTGCACTTACGTTTCTTATCCCATGGCCAGAGATTATCACACTCAGTTCCCAAAACTCCTAAAACTAAAATGGGAGCATGAATATGTGTCAGGGTTTCTTGAGTACCTAGAATTTGTATTTTCTAAGCAGTGGATATGCACCTCTCTAGACACCTGACAGACATTGTAACTCTGCAGTGAAGCCCTGGAGCACTGTCAACAAGCTATTGCCAATATCCAAAAGCACTGATTGCTTTCATTGTGCTACTCTTGAGTTTCTAGCCTTTTGTAAATTGAGCCGTTTTAAGTGTATGCCTCTAACAAAGGGAAGATATGTTTCTGCTGCCCTTAACAGCGAAATTTTGATCTTGAAGCCTATAAAATCTGAGGATCTCAAAAAGCAATTTTAAGTAAAATAACATGTTCCATGGTACGTGCTGCATACAGATACTGTTGAAAACTCCTAAAATAACCTCTGAAGGGTATTAGATAGGTTTGAAGAAACTTATGCTTTTAATTCTGCTTTTGTGAGTCCTCTTTGATTTTTCTCAAAAAGCTCTTTATTGATTTTGGTATGGTGAAAGCAAAATATGTGTGTGTGGATGTGGACAAAGAGTTTAAATCAGGAACCATCACTTCATTTCTGCCTTCTTGACAGGGTTTTTTACAGTAATATCTACATGAGAGCGTAATATAGGGCTTCTCCTTTTATCCCAGACTAGACACTCTCAGCCACTCATATATTCCTTACAGCCCCACATACCAAGTTCTGGAAATTCTCAGCTGGTGTTAGATAGGATCTGACCTAAACCTCCTTTGCTGCAATTTAATCCAGTTGTTTTTTGCCTGATTTTGAAGGAAAATGGAGTGCACTTCATTCTCTTCCTATTCATAACTATTTGTTATGTCTTTTAAAAATGTTACTGTGTTCTCTGCTTAGCATCTTCTTTTGTGTTTTGAATTCCATCTGTGTCTTGAACAATCATTTTCCCATAGGTCAAGTTTCCCAAAACTCTTTATCATTCTTATTGTCCTGCTCTGATCTTTCTTTAATTAATCCCTTTATTTCTTACTCAGGCTGTGCTTTACCCCCTGCTGAATAGCTATACAAAATAAAGGACTCAGGAATTTGAGTCTTGTATGCTCTTAATTTGATTTTTTTTTTTTCTTTTTGGATCTTCATGCACCTTACCCTCATCTGGTTTCGGTTGCTGACTTCTCTTCTTGATTCTAACAATGTTTTTTTGTGTGTTCATCTTTTCTGCATTGAACTCTCCGCCACCTCTCTATCTTCTGTGCCATGAGAATGTATTTGTCAGACACCACAGCGTCACATGAGAAGCATTTACCTAAGCACAGAACATGGTTTCCCCCTCCCCCATTTTCCTTTGCTCTTCATTATACATTAAAAATATTCCTATGTTAGATAAGTACATAACTTTAGGCACTTGATGACATTTCCAACATTAGACTTTCTATTTTCTTGTCAGTGTTTTTATCACTGCACTTGCCACCAGCTGTGTACAGTGGTGGTGATTGCTCAATTGTTACCCAGAACTCTTTCTTTATTAGTATTTTGATATTTTCTTGTTAACTTTTCATGCTTTAAAGGGGAGATGGCATCTGTGTCAGATGAGCTCTTCACTTAAAATCTTCCATAAAAAAAAAAAAATTTAAAGTTTTCCATTTTCTTCTGTATTGTGTTTGAATACCATCTGGACAAAGCAAGAATTCCCACATTCTTTTTCTCTTGGTAGTTTGGGACGTTTCAGTGTTGGTGAGAGGGAACCTGGTAAGAGAAATATGGCATTGACTGATTAGGAGATCAGCACACAAGACGCAAATTGGATTCTGGAGGAGGAAACAAATCTACCACTGAGAGAAGTTTGTCAGTTTTGTTTCTGGATGTGTGTGTAAGACACAGAAAGGGGGAGGGGGACTTGCTTTGAAATATTATGATGCAGAAATTAGTTGATTTTTATAATTTTTCTTTCCTTTTTTGAAGAGCAATATGGCAATTGTGGACAGTAGGGCAATAACATTATTTTGGAAAAGAAATTCACCAGCTGTGTTACTGTGATGATAACAATTGAGTTCAAAGCTTTCAGTCCCTTGTTCCAAGAACGAGGAAAGGCATGTGCCATACAGTTGTAATCCCATTTCTTCCCTAACCAATTCACCACTGCTCTGACACTGGAAACAGGTTATGCATGACTGTGGATGTGTGTTTGTACAGCACAAATAATTACAGTGACTCCACAAAGTTGCATCAAATGATGCAAAGCACATTTCTATGCTACATTTCTTGGACATGCTGGATGTTATATTTTAAGTATTTGACAGGAACAACAGCCTGCAGTGTATGTGCAATTATAACACCCTAAAAGGTTGTTTGTTGGGATAGTGTTCTGCAGTTTGCATAATTTTTCCCTAGCACTAATGGAAGTTACCCCCAATTTTAAAGTATCTTTTATAATATTCACTGGGCCTAAAATGCTGTGTTTTTAAGAAAATTCCTTTCAACAAAATAATTATTATTTATAGAGCCATTGATGTATGTGCTATATTGATTTATTAAAAAAATTACCTAGAGGAATTACAATTTTACTGTCAGGAAATCTTTGTAGTAAAAGAAAATGTCTATAATAGCACATCTATAAAAAAGCTTGAAAAACTGAGATTATTAAGTGAAATTTCATTTCCACGTTGCATTTTTACACTTACCCATAGAAGAGAATGAAACAGATTTCTGTAAGTATACTAGTTCCAGAAGTACAATAGATGAGAATTTCAATTCTGCTCCAAAGTTTTACACTGAATAAAAGGATCTGAATAGTACCACAGAGCTAAAAAGCTCTTTTGTAACTTCTGTTTCTCTTTGTGACTGTGAATTCTCTACTGCAGCTCTGAGAGGCACAGCCCATATGGAAAATGAGCAAAATAATTTTTTTTAAGACTGGGAATGTTTATCTGTCAATAGATAAAAAAGATATTTGCGCTTTCCTAAGCTGAACAATCTGCCTTTTTTTCAGCTGAGGACTTCTTAAAGAAAAGTGATATTTTTTTTATTGCTAGAGAACGATAGTATTGTCTGTTAAGCAAAGAATCTTCATTACAGCAATTTCCATGGTCCAAATTAATTTGGAGAGGGGGATTCTTTGCCAGTGTATGTGTTACTTGTGGCCATTTCACAGCAGTATAGGGATCTCAAAATTCAGAATTTTGCAGCAAACAGTTTCAGGATTAGTACCACCACTTTGCAACATAGGCAATCAGACCAAACCTAACGTTATCTCACGTGATAGTGATGTTGTCTTTTGAGAGAAAGAGAGTGGTTTTCTCCAACTCCACTCATTAAATCTGCATGTAAGAGCTCCAAACTAGGAGAGAAAATCATCCCTGTGCTCTATCACATTTATCTGAACCATTAAGATACTGAGCTCCATCTGGCACTGCTTTGCTCCTGTGTGTCACACACAAGGTGTTTTCATCCAGCACCTCATATCCATAGGCTCACTGGGAGCAGCAATAATTGATCAATAGTGCAGCTCATGTTCAGGCATCTGCCCTGACGATACATTGTGCTGTGGTACGGGCATTGCTTTGTCACAATAAATTAGAACAGTCCTGAGCAAATTCATAATTAGTCCTTGTCATACCTTGACCTTGTTTCATTTAAAGCACGTCTAACAAATGAAGGAATTTGTACAGAGATGCGCAAAGGATCCACTATTTTCCCTTCTTAGTTTAGCGACATTATGTATTTCAACGTCATCTTATCTCCAGTTAGATTCTAGTTACTCTATCTTTGCTTAAGAAAGTGGCTTTTTTCGTCTGTTTCTGTTGTGTGGGTGTTTAACATCAGATGATCCAGTTTCATTCAAAGGTTAAATTACTTTGAGCTTAGCTGAGCAGACAGGTGAAAATTCATGTAGACCGATCATCAATTACTAGAAGTTTCTGCTCTGCACTAAACCATGAGGTTTCTTTTTATGATAAACATGAAATTGTGACTTGCTGAAATCAACACATTAAGATCGATTTGCCTTTATCGCTTGTGGTTTTGTTTTTAATTTTTGGTGGGTAGTCTTATACAGTCTCAGCATGGTTTGGCATTTAAACGAAGGTCAATCTGTCTAATTATTTTAATCTCAATTGTGAACTGAATAGTGGTAATCTAGCCTGTTCTCACCATCATATTTTGATTGGAAAGCACTTCTCTTTTATATATGTAGTAATGGTGTTGTATCTGGAGAGATGGCTGCTCTGCCATATGCTTTGGCATATTTACAAGACAGCTTTTCTTGTAAAATTTTGTTTACATCCTTTTGGTGGACCTTAGAAAGACCACAGAATGCAGCGATAATGAAAGTGCAGCCTGCACTTTTTGTGTGTTTGACTGATTATTAGGTTTGTGAAATTAACAGTTGGACAAAATATAAATTGACTTTTTCTTTGCCAAAGCAATGTTTTTCCAATAAGCCTCTAAACACAAATATGAATAGTTAATAGACAATTCATTAAATGTAAGTATTTTCTACTTTAAAAAAAGATTAATTACAAACAAATCATAATATATTTCCAATTATAATATTGGAAAAGTATTGGATTTATATTTTACACAGGACATATCACAAAGGAAAGTGCCTTATAAAACGCAGTTCAGTTGTGTGATGTATTTTCAATGGCTTGTGATGTCAAAAGTAAAATATTGTACATAAGAAGCCTTTCTTTGGCCCATAGCACAGTCAAAAAGACTTGATGATCTCAACTATTACTGTATAAAGTACTAACTTTTTAAATCTAAAATTGCAGCCCATAACTGATGTTTCATGTAAAGAGACAGTGTCAAATACTGTTATCATAAGTAAAAATGCATTATTCTCCCCAGAGGTTTTAGCTATCTGCATTTTTTAATCTGCAAATAATGATTTCACAAGTTAATAGTAGTTCTCCAGTCCAGAGGAATTAAAAGATATTTTTCAGATAAAATCCATATTATTAGATATTTTGTCACAGACATCTTACCCAGATGGGTCAAACCTGTATTCATCCAGTATTTGCTGATGGAATTATCAAGAAATGTTTTATCATTACCTCACAGTCAGATCAACCTTTTCCATTAAGATGGTCATGCTGCAGGTATTTCTAATTCTTTTCTCTAGGAAATGCAGTCCAAGTCAGAGGATATTGTTTCCATGCTTGATTTGCTACATCTAAGTTATCTTACTGTAAGATCTATTCCGTGGATTTAGGTGACATCAGCTGGAATTAAAGACATCCTTCTCATTTTGTTTCTTATCCTAAAGGAATTTGGATCTCTCTACTGCAGATTGTGAGCTTATCATTGCACAGTAAATTTCAGCAGTGAGATAGTATTTGCATTTTACTTCTACTCAAGTAACCTACCATGTTCGTGAAGCTGTCCTCCCACTCACGTATTTTGGTCTACATAGGAAGACATTTGCAAGCATTCTCCCTTGTTCTGTTCCAGGACTGAGATCCTGTCAAATGCTGCCAGAAATTAGGCACTGTAACAATGACACCTGCTCTGAGCTGGATTAGATGATGCTTTGCCTGAATGCTGGCAGTAAGCAGCCACCTGCCTGCATTGCTAACTCCACTGGAGCAGAACCTCTGGAAGTACTTTGCAAAGTAAAAAAACAAAGCTTTACTTCATCATCACATTTTGTCATGAGATTTCACATGAAAATAATTTTAAATTGTAATCATATGCCTCTGTCTCCTTACATCAAGTTATTCTGCATTTTACGTGTCAGTGTCTCAGGTCAAAATTGCTTTTATCAGTGGCTTCATATTTTTAAGTTAGGGTTTTCTTTTTTTATTCTTGTTTTCATCCTTACTGCTTTTGCCCTACAGTTTCTTGCAAGTCAAAGGCTTCTTAATATCCTAATTAAAATGTGAACAACATACTCCCCTATTTCACTAAACCCATATTTGATTGAAAGTTCATGTATGAAAGATATTGGCACTGTTATTCATTAGATTCCTCAGAATTAATGTGGAGGGGGATACTTGTGAGTATGCAGTATTTTTCCTGAAACTGGACGTATATTGACAATATTTAATAATTGTCCAGTGTTAATGTATGCACTTTAAAAGTATTGGCAGAATATACTTTCTGTTTTTCCAGTTCTATGTAATTACCCATGTGAATTTGCATTTACTTTGGTTTTGCAAAGGAAGAACAGTTTAATCAACTAAAATTTGCTGGGTTTTGTTTTTCCACTTAATTCATTCCACATGGCAAATCAATCTGTGCTGTTAAGTAATTTTCAAAACAGTGGAACCTGCACTAGTTACTATTTACTACTCTGCACTCCGATACCATACAGAGTTAGATTACAGAGAAAATTGTTGCTAGAGGAAGTATGTTGATTTTGTCTCCTTGTCTGTTTTTACCTGCATTGTGGTTTTACCAGAAATTAGCTGTATTTGCCAAAATGTAAAGAACTGTTTCTATTCTGGCCTTTTAACTTGACTTGTAGGATCTTCCTAAAGTCAGTAACATTAATTCTGGTTGTTGAATCTGTTTCAAAGTCTTACTTACCTCATTTTACTTTTATGAGAAAGGCTTTAAAAGGTGAGGAGAGACCCAGTCTTGAGTCATTTTGTCTTAAATGGTGATACCAAAAAGACCTTAATGGTAAATCCCTTTTTTTCACCCTATTGTTTTGCATACATAAATGAAAGCCTGCCCAGTAGCCTCAAGGCAAGTGAACAATGGCACCATTCAGTTGGAGACCCTGTAATTTTGTCCTTCTTCAAGGTTATATGCTGTGAATAGGTTTTCTCAACTTTCTTGACTTTTAGACTCAAGAAATGGTTATATCAAGGTGAGTACCTACAGCTGCTTTTGTCTTAAAATGACAATATTATTGGTAATGAACTAAAATTAGCTAGGAGGACAAGAACGTTCAGGAGGGTATTTGACAAAAGGTACTGATCTCTAGCCTTGATCCTGGAAGGCAGCCTGCAAATACAGCAAAATATGGGCTTTTCAAGAGACATTAAATGTCAGCATAACTCCGCTTCTATTCAGACTGGCAATGATAAGTTCAGAATGAGCAGAGTTGGGTCAATAGTGAATATATATATTTAAATCCTGCCATCCAAAGACATTTCAGGAATACGTGGGAGTTTAGTAGCCAGGACTTAAAGTGCAGTTAGCACCACTCTGTGCCCGCTTCAGAAGCAGAATGACAACCTGACCTTTACAAGCTTTCCTTGACCTAGTTGATGACTGTAACTCACCAAATTCTACCATTACAAACCTGTTTTGAAGATCAGGTCTGTTAAACTAAATGCACCTTGCTACTGCTTCTCAATGAGAATAACAATTAAATACAGATCTTGTAATAAATATGGAGTTTTTAAAAGAAAAACAAGTCTAGAAAGTGGCAGTTTTAAGCCAACATTTCTCTAGGGAAGAGAGCAGTTCTTCCATAGAAAATATTCTTTTCTCCAGCCAGTTTCAGTCTGGGGGTTGCCCAAAGGCTGTGAAGCCTCTGCCTGTGGTGATACTTGGTACTCAATGGGACAAGCCCCTGTCTGAGCAGGCTGATCTAAGCTGGCCCTGCTTCAGCCACGGGCTTAGCCCAGATGAACCCTAGAGGTCCCTTCCACCTGAGATGAGTCTACAGATGCCTGATTCTGGTCTCTTGTCACCCTTGTCACCCTGGCTTTACACTGTTCTGAAGGCCACCAAGAATGCTGTCAGTGACCAGAAGAAATTCCATTTTTTATGGATATTCTTCATCAATAAATCAGTTCAAATCAACTAGTTTGTTTGAACACTGGTGGCCTGACAATTATTGCATGGTGATAACTTTAGCCACTGGTGCTGCAGGACAATTCCAAACATTTATTCCATTTCTGTGTTTGTTAAGTGTTTTATCTCATTGGTTTGTCCCCTTAATTCCTCTGTTTTTCTTTCTTCATCATCTGGACATCACTTTATAGCAGATTGCTCATGTCAATAGTTGTCTTCTTTAAGTTTCCAAGGGGAGTAATGTTACATTGATTTTTGTTTGCATGTTCCCATAATGTGAAATTAAGTTTACTTCTCCAAATCATTAAATGAACCAACCCTTGAAAGTCAATTACAATAGAATAATGCTCCTCTGATCTCAGTTGAAACATTTATAATATGAAGGACACTGAGTCTAAATATTAATCTAACCAGGAGAGTTTAGAAGATTCCATTCACTAAAGTATTTTTGTAATGAAGATGGTCTTCATGCTGTCTTTTTTCCCAGATATTTTGATTAGCTATTTACTCCTTAGATTAAATGAATGTGACATTTCATTCAATTCATCCTCCATCTGTATTTGTTATTCTCTTTCCAGTCTTGTTTTTCCCAGCCTTGCTTTTCTCAGCCTTGCTTAATGTTTTCCTTAACATGAGAAAGCCCAAGAGAAATGAATTTTCATATCAATAATTTAGCATTACTTCATCTTTTTTTCTGAATATAACTGAACCTGCCAAATGTATTTTGATTACATTTTTTGTTGGTTAGATCTTCTGTTGGCAAAGCTAATTTTGATTTTGAAGACCTTTTGATGTGCAAACATAAATATTCTTTAAACATCTGTATTGTGACAACTATTTGGAAGTTCTTCATGTTTCTGCATGAAACCATGGAACATAAAAGATACCAAATTTAGACAGTGTTTACTTGTGAGAAAGCATCTTCACAAGTCATGTTTGGCTCCAATATATTGTATGGCTTAAACTACAGCATGCTGGAAAATACCTATAAGCTTCCTGTTTAACAGCCATCACTAAGTTTATAAATGGTTTTCAATAAATCTCCTCCATTTCTCAGTTTGTATTGGTGTGTCAGTACTGTAGTTTCTTTCTGTATGTATATTGGGCTTGTTTGATGGTTCTTTTGAGTTTTGGTGGATTTTGTTTTGTTTTTTAATCTGAGAGGTTTATGATGAAATTGCCACTCCACTGCTGACTTAATCTCACCTTTGAGAGAGAAGTTTGCAGGAGATTTTTAGAGTAACAGAATTTAGTTTTGGTTTTGTGGTATCTACTTGCTAAAGTCTCATGGGAAAATAAAGGCTAATACGTGAAATGTACCTATAAAGAAAAACATCATTAAAGCCTGATTTAGAATCCATAAAAGTCAGTGGAAAGAGTGCAAGTGAATTCATTGTCTCTGAAGAAAGTCTCTTGGGGGCATTTTGTTGCTCTTGTACCATTTTGAATTGAAATATTTTTCAGAAATTAATCAGCAAGGAAGAAAGATTTTTTTCTGCGGGTTTTAGCACCAGAGAGTCACTCATTCCTTTATTCGTTAAATCTATTTTTTCATGCAGTCTGATAATATCTTGAGTACAAATATTTCTCTGCATCCATTATGGTCCAATATTGTATTTGTTTAAAAAAATGTTAACTCTATAGTGATTGGGTCGGGGTTTTGGGGGGTTTGGTTGGTTGGTTGGTTTTTTGTTTGTTTGTTTGTTTTTTGTTTGGCTGGGTTTTTTTGTTGGGGTTTTTGGTTTTGGTTTTGGTTTGTTTTTTGTTTTGTTTTGTTTGGTTTGGTTTGGTTTGGTTTTTTTGGTTTGGTTTTTGTTTTGGGGTTTTTTATGTGCTAAAGAAAATCATATATATGTATCTAACCTGTTGGAGTTTTCATTCCTATCATGTCACAAACTAGTAATGAATTTTAGCTACTCTAAGGACATCGACATGCTACAGCAATTTCAATAATTTCAGTATCTATCATGATAGTGGAGGGAGAACCAGGAATTTCTGTGAGCAACATTCAATACAGTACAATGTCTAAAAAATGAGGAAATCATCCACAAAGCTAACAATTTTCTTGCCTGGTTTTCAGTCATCATACTTTCATTCTCTTACATACCTTTACCCATTTCTTGGAATGCCATCCATTTGGTTGTGTAAAAATTTTATTGGATGTAACTTTATGAAAGTTTCATTAATATTAATTAGAATTTGAACATCTCATCTTCCAGTATTATCATGTGGCTCTCTGTGTTCTCATATCAGCTTCAGCCAAACCTGCTGTAGCTTTCTTGTAGAGGACTCTGTCTCCTCCTGAGTGCAAACAGAGCTAAGTTTCTCATCTTCCCCTCTTTGCTGCACACCCTCTGGTCTTTGCCAGACCAATTTCTGCTGACGTACATGCCCTACATAAAGTTCTCTTCATGCTCTGTGCACTCAAGTAACCCACAGATGCATCTGTCTGCCCTCCATGACATCTTTTGCATGTACAGAAAACACATGTGCAGGCTAGAAGGGAGTCACAGCGTGGCTTTCAGGAGAGCAGAAAAAAAAAGAGTTGAGAAAATACTGATGGAACTACACATTTGAGGAAGAATCAGGAACTGGGAAGGGTGACACTTCACATTGACCACTGACTATGATTTCTTTCTTTTGTACTTGAAAAAGTAAGCCCTGGTGGCTGTTTTGTTTTTCTTTTGCAGTCATCCCTAACAAACAGTGACATCATCTTTGTGAAGCTGCATGCCCCTTGGGAGGTCCTGGGCAAATACGCTGAACTAATGAATGTAAGAATGCCTTTCAGGTAGGTGTAGCTGTGTTTTGTCTCAACCTCCAAAGCCACACTATACTGTACATTTAATGTGATAATAACACCAAAATGCCTGTAGAAAAGCTCTTCTGTAAAACACACCTTCAGAAAATATGAATGGAGTGCCTTAGATACCGCATTCATTGCTGTTTCTTGTTATAGCCTACGATTTCAGTGCGATACTGGTTTTAGATGAAGGTGGGCTGTGGCAGTGCAGCTGTTTTCATGGGGTGTTCTGTCCTTAGGCCCTTTAACCCCTTCAATGCTGGAGCCCCCTGCATACTTGTGCGCTGCTGTTTTTTAAATGGACATTTCATTGAAATCAATGGGAGGTCAAGAAGATCCAGGTACGTAAGGCAGCACAGAAGGTGCATGTCTGTTTGACGTATCTGGTATGCACCTGTAAATTGCTTGCATAGTATGTAATTACTATCTCATAAATAAGTATAAATAAGTATCCCATCTAAAAGGAAAACTATTTAAACTATAAATGCTTTTTTCTGTGGAGAAAATAGAGAACTTATATTAAATGCTACTGATAACCAGATTGATTTCACATTGAAATTCAGATTGTTTTTATAATTAACTGTTATTTGCATGTTGGGCTATGAAATTTTCTATGTAAAATATTGCTTTTACTGGTTTTACTGGTTATCAGAACTTTTAAAGTAGCATAAAGACTTCCACTGGAACTGACCGCAACCTATGAACTGAGAGGCCTTGATTTTTCTTTCAGTTAGCAGGGTTTGTAACGTAAAGCTCCATTGATTTTAATGGAATTACTCCTGAACAAGAAAAGGATCAGACCCAGAATATGCAACTAGTGAGCTGGTGCCTTTGTAGGATTCCTTCTGGTTTTTTCTTACCTGAGGATGAAAAGTGCCTCTGATATGAGACACCCTGTAGCAGTAGAGAACTCATAAGGAAAAATGGATATGTATAAATGACAAAATTGCAGGCTTATTTTGTATTTATTTTGTTTTCATTTTTGCAGCAAATCTTCAACTGTTCTTCCTTATGCTTTTAGTGCTAAAGAGAAAATTCTAAGAGCAATCACAAATCATTGCAGGACAGCAATATTCTTTTTAAATAGTGTTCTAGCCATGGAAACGATGGATTAGTCCAAAAGCATGCCTCCTTTGACTTCTGTTGCATTCCTTGAGATGGACCTGCTCCAGCAATAGATTTTCAGAATTCTCAAGTTTCATGATTCAGAAATACACCAGAAACTCTGAATTTAGTCATAGAGCAGCTTGTTCTTTCCTGATCACTCAGCAGGTAGCAAAGTAGGTGTCATACAGATTATAGGGAAAGCTTTGAAAATACCAAGGGTTTCTTGACCTGCTTCAGGATCATGGCTTTATTTTTTCCACACCCATAAAGAGAATTATTACCGCACTATTTAGAGGAAATCACGGTAATTCACTAATGACTGCTGGGCAGGCCCTTCAATTTTATTTTAAAAACAACAGTACTATTTAACATTTTTTAAAAATTTTACAAAATGTCCACGAATCTATATGGTGTGTTTCCAGATGCCTTTCTCTAGGCCCTTGTTTTAGGAGCTGCTGATTGCTTCTTGCTCCTGATATTTCAGGCTGGAATTGTGCAAGGTCCATGCATCAGTGAATTAAATCCTTGTTGTTTCAAAGCAGGAGTGACAAAATGGTGGATACCTCTGAATATTGGAAGCAAAATCACGAAGTGGATGGCATCTTCAGAAACACTTAGCTTTGACCTTTCTCTGCGTTTACTGAGTAGAGCAAGATAAATAACACTATCCAAAGAGGGCTGGCCAACAGGAAATAAATTTGAAAATTCTATTTCATGAGCACAATACAGACTCTGATAACAAAGATGTCAAAAATTTCAGAAAATTCACCTGGAATACTAACCTATTGGGGTTTTTTTCTATTGTTTACAAAGCATTAGTGCTGTCTTATTTTAGAGGGCTTGCTTCCAAGGCACTAACAGCATACCTACATTACATCTAGTGTGCACCAATGTTCAGAACATGTGTGGTGTAAGCCTTCCCTTCCCAGAAGTGGTACAGTTCCGCATTACACAATGGAACCTCTCCAAAGACACAGAAACACCTTGCTTTAGCAATGACCTTCAGTGGATGACAAAGTCAGCCCCTGGGGGAGGAAATCAGAGTTTGGGCAGGCACCCAGATCTTCCAGTAAGGAGTATGAGTCCCAGATCCACACTCAAGAGCCCTCAGATTTGCTTGACTCTCATGAAGATGTGATCTCTGTGCTGCAGGCAATGTGTCAAATCCTGACAGCTCTGGTATGATAGGCACCTGTGAGAAGAACAAGAGCTGCCGCAAGGGGAGTGGAACAGGAGGTGGACTCCCTGTCCTGGATCTCCACATGATGGTTAGGGGCTGCTCTGCACTGCAGGGCTGGTCAGGAAGCAGGATGAGAGTGGGGTCAGCATGTGTCTGCTCGTGTCCCCTTGTCTGCTCACTCGCTCATCATTTGCTCTCACACACAGCTTATTGCTCTGACAGCAGACACCAGCCTGTCTGAGGGGCAGAGGCAGTGGCTGCACACCTGGCGGGGTGCTGAGCACATGTGCATTTGCTTGTGTAGCCTATATTCTGTTTCAAGGGCTGTTATCCCAACAGCAATCACCGATCCCGCTTGGTACTGCATGTATTACAGCACATTGCAGCAAAAATTACAGCTTCCCTGGCTTCTCTAAGTGATTCCCTCTCGTGTTTCACCAAATGCAGCTTTAATAATCCACTAGTAGATGTCAGATAATTTATCCATATTTGTGTCAGTCCTATCGAATTCCTGCAACAGTTTATGGACTCCTCTAAAATAGAAACACCTTTGGATCTCCATCTTTCACACATGACAGATAGCAGAAAAGGAGGAGACAATGGGAAAATTATGACCTTCTGGCAATTCAAATGCCACCAGTGTCTGTGTGGCTTCCTGTGACAGTTCTGTTAATCTCTCTTTTAGTCTCTTCCTCCACCTCTTACAGGCTTCTGTCTTCAATCTCCTTTCCTTCCTTGCTAGTTCATACTGTAACTGACGATGGGTTTTCTTCTCGACTGGCTTCATTTTTGCTGTTCTTCCAGGAGAAAAATCTATTACCTGCATCGCCGATACAAGTTCATGAATAGGTGAGTACAATTCTTATCCCAGTCCAGTTTATGTTCATTTGGACCCAATAACAAAAATAAGGGTTAAAGTCAAGCTGGAAGGAAAAGTTTATCAGTAGTGTTTGTAGTGAGGATGAAGGCAGTGATTGCACTAGGACATCTGCAAAAAGCACCCAAACAGAGGTTGCATTTTTAAGTCATCTGAAATGTGAAAGAAACAATTAATTTTACCAGTTCTGCCTTTTTTAGGCAAAAGAAAATATTTTTCAATTGATGGAGTCTTTAAAGAAATAGAAGTATGTTAGTGCAAATGCTGTATCCCCTTTTCATGTAGCTCATTAAGGAGTTTCTTGGGGTTAGAGTACCACAGTTGCAGGGTTTTTTCATCTCCATGCACCTTGCTTACAGGTAATAGTGACAGCATTATTTATTTATTGCTTCCTCTGTGGGGATGCTTAGTACTTTGTTGGTAGATGGGAAGACAATGAACCGAGCTTGAGAGATGTATATTTTCCAAGAATCTTTGAATGCTTTCATTCAATTATTAAATATCTTTAAGGTTATGCTTGATGCCCAGTTTATGTGTGACTTGATGCAATGAAACTCTTTTCCTGCAGCAGTTTGCATTTTCTTTTTGATACCTTGGAAAATTAAATTAAAATATCTCTGAAATGCCTAAAAATTATACAGACTTGGCAAAAACCTGATCATTCATATATCTGCATTTATCAACCTCCACTGTGTGTGGCATTTAATGCCACAGTAGGGTTGATGCAGTTTTCAAAGTGGTCTAGCACCTGATTTACTGAGGTCAGTGGAAATATTCCCAAGAACCTCTAACGCTGAAAAATTAAATCTGAAAAATTTGCATTTCGGTGTAAACAGTCATACCATTTTGCACATAGCACCATTACATTTACATCCATGGGATGATCACTCTACTATACGAGCATATTAAAAGGCATTTTGTGTATTAAATTACATCACAGTGTGCTGGTGACTTGACAGTACCAGCACTGATATCGTGTTATAGTATTTGCCTTTTCATATTAGTAGGCACCAAATGAGCACTTTGTGGAGTTGAGACATTTTATCCCTCTGTGGCACAGGGTGATAGATGAACACAAATATTCTAGAACTCGTTGATGCTGCCCCACTTTCTATTCCCACCTTACAATAGATACTATAGCGGCTGTTAGCTTTGAAATTGGTCTTGACTTTAAAGGAGACATGGCTGCTTTGACTAAAGCAGTAGATAGGAAGGAGTAGGTGAAGATTCTAACATTTGTATGTGTTATATGAAGTTTTGCTTCACATTCATTTTCTTATGAGTCAGGATGCAATTTGAAGTCAGTATGGGAAGAGGTATGATCTTTTTCTGGTATTTAGCTCCTGAGTGATGAGAACACTTGGCTAAATTCAATTTTTATGTTCAGATCTATAAATAGCTACTTGAGGCAGAAAAGCTATAACTGAATAGCCCCAATGGGGAAAAAAGAAAACATATTCAGCTTTATTTTCACTTAGGTGAAACTTAGATATATGGCTTCAATAAAAGTATCTATTTCCTCTACTCCTACTTCAGAGTAGATTACAAGTACTCAAAGCCTTTTTCCATTTTTTGAGTTAATACAAACATTATATTGACATTTGGGCAAAATTTATTTTAGAGAGCAGCTTTGTCACAAGGCAAAGCCCAGAGCAGATCTCTTGCAACTTGTCACCCTGACCTGAATTTTCTGTCTGAAAAATTCTAGTGACATCAAAACTTCAAATTACAGAACTCCCCTACTTTAAGGGGGGGTGTCAGATACCTATACAGCACCTGCATTGTGGTTAAAAACTAAACTAATACAATAGCTAGCACCACAGTTCACTGACCCACTGATAAAAATCAGTCTCAATTAAAAACTTTTTTTTTATTTTCCAAACTTTCCTTTGAAAAATTATCCTATCCCTACCCCACTTCATACTGAGAAAACAGTTTATTTTAAATTATTTGAGAAATCTTTTGTGTGAGTTAAACACCATATACATCTTTAGAAAGAGGGTGCTGAGTAAAGGCTAGACTTGGAGGGCAGGGGCAGGATTGAAGTGGAAGAGACTCTGTCTTTGAGACACTGTGTGAAGCAGCTGCCTCTTCATCACTCCATGCACCCCTTTGTTCCTATTCCTGCTTTCCAAATATTCCCCCATTTGGCTGAGTATGTACGCTTCTCCATAAGGGAAAATGAGGTGTGGATTAGCCTTGAAGAAGTCATAAAAAATAGTGGATTTTTAAGACTGTGTTTGTGTGTTTGTTAGCACCAGCACCACTCCTTCAGCTTTTTCCTTTTGCAAGATGCTCCTGTAGAGTACAAAACCCGCACTGCTGACTGATGGCGCTGTTGGAATGATCCGGAGGAAATTTAAAAATTTGGTCATTTTTCTTTTCCAAGGAGATAACTGGGGGGGGATGTTTTCCCTGCAGAAGGCTGTACTGCATGTTCTGTGCTTTGCAGTAAGGTTTTGCAACCTTCTCAGACCCGTTTGCCAGCAGGCTGACAGCATGCCAAGTAATCTGAGTCTCGGGAATGGCAAACCACTCAGATTCTGGGTACACTCTGTGAGAAGCCAGCATGAATAATGCATTGCTGCTAAGTGGGGAAGGCACTCAGTCCCTTTGTGCTGTGCTTGTGGTGTGTGATAAACCTGCAGTATCTCAAATGTGCACATTGACTTGCAGCATGAATGGGAAAGGATTGCAGATCGGCACGGGTGTTAATAGGGTAGAGAACTCAAACGAGTTAACAAGAATGGAACAGGTTAATTAGAAAAACCCTCTTCCTGATTCCTCCCTTCCTTTTCCATACCCAGATACACTAAGCCTGTTGAATATACAACACAGAGCAACACAGAGCTTATGGAATTTACAGAGGAAAAATCAGAGGCCAAAAGACAAGGATTTCCCCCAAAGAAATCTTACTTTCTCTTGGCACTGCTATCAGTGGCTACTCAGAGTAGCTCATGGCTCTCAGGCTGGATGCTGCTGCTGGAGGGTTACAATTGGTGAGGCTCTTGCGAGCCCTGCGGTCTGGCACCTCACCTGCGCTCAGCACAGACGTTTGCAAACTGCATCCTCCTGTGCTCCAGACTGCTGGGTCAGTGCAAACTCTGCCCATGGAGAGTTTGTGATTAATTAAGTGTAAATCTCGTATTATGTTTCCATACATATTCCAGTTTTTCCAGACAGTCCTGGTGATAAATTTGCACACACATGCGACATCCAATACTCCTCACCCCATTATACTATTCCAGATTGAAAATGCACAAATGGAACCAAAACAGGTACCGCTGATTTAGTTACAATTTTGAAATGTGCCCCTCTTTAAAAATGAGCATTAGCTTCCTTATCCAAGAGAGAACTACCTGGTAGAAGGCTGAATATTCCAGGAAATGCTATATGTATTTTAAATGAAAGTATGTAACATTTTCACATCACTTCCTCACACATTCAGTTGCCTGGATATGGGTTTTCCTCTCTCAAACTGACTGTGTGGAGGTATGAGCATTTGCTGGTCATAGAGTTCTTATCTTGGCTCTATCAAGAAAATAAAAAACCCCCAAAACAACACAACGAAAACAATACAAAACAAACAAACAAACAAAAACAAAAACCCCAGCCATATTTGCAGTCTTTGAGCTTCGTTTAGAACTGAACTTCAGAGTCAAAGGAAGTCAATTCTTGCCCTTTTAGCTGCACTTCTGAAAACCTTCATTCAGTGACTGAAGAATGCACACACTCCATCATTTGTAGTCCATGATTTTTGCAGCCAGGGATCAGTGATTAGCACTTGGACTTGTTAAGAAATTTTGAGAGAGTGGGGTTCTCTGTGCTAAACATATCTTAGCTTTCTTAGGTGTTTTTCATTATAACATTCTAGTATGGATTTGAATTTGGTTTAGATTGTGTCCTCCAATGAGCTCTGATTCTTCCCTTCATTTCACTGTGTATTTTGCATGAGTGCACTTGTAGTTAAATCTGCCCTTTCTCCAACTCAATCGTTGTTTGTATTCACCTTCCAAATGTAAGAATCTGCATAGCAGTCACCTGTTAGCCTATACACCCAGGGGTCTGGTTTCATGGAGGTTGTAGTATTGCAAGAAACTCCAATTGAATGAAATTACAAAGTAGCCTATTTTTGAATAGCATCAGTTGCAAGGTAAGGATCCATACAGAGAGCAGTAAGTGGGACGTAACTTGCTGGGGTTTAGCTGCCAAAGATCTCTGTCACAATCTCCACTCTTCTAACGTTTAGATGGCCAAAATCTAATGTCATTAAGCCTGAAATTTAAACCAACTGAAAATCTGGGAAATAAATGTTTAGAGGCATGCCAAATGGTCACTGGGCTTAATAATATTTATAGCAACATGCACCATCAGCATCGCTTTTCTGTTGAGACAACATAAGATGCTCCTCTGCTGAAAGCTGATTATTGATAATCAAGTTCAGCATGTATAATTTTGTCTTCCTCAAAAAAAGTCAAAAGACATGACACCTTTTCTAGGTGTAAATATGAAGCGGCCTGGTTTGACAACATGTTCTTCATAATGTAGTGAAAAGAAATGTTATCTTAAATGCTCATACTTATCATGTGCTGCAGGATCGAGAAACAGATAAGCAGGTTCCGAGGATGGTTACCCAAAAAGCCAATGAAACTGGACAAGGAAACACTGCCAGATCTGGAGGAGAATGACTGCTATACTGCTCCATTCAGCCAGCAAAGGATCCACCAGTGAGTATTCTATCATATCACAATTGCAAGGTGAAAACTTTTCCTTCTGGATTCACCTTGGAAAAGATGGATTTTTTAGTTTGTGTCTTAATGACTAGTGACTTCATATTAGTCGTTTTTCACAAAAAGGGACAGATAGCAAATCTACATTTCTATTACTTAAAGGTCCAGCTCAAAGCTAAAGGAAATCAATTGGGAAGTTCCTTTTAATTCACTGGAATTTCAGTTATGTCCTTAAAGTAGTCAAATGGATATTTTCTCTAAGGTCAGAATTACAGTTGTTCTTTTTCGCTTGAAGATCTAATTAAAACTTCTTTTCTCAGCATTTCTATGTCTTTAGCATAATCAAAATTAGTCCTTCAGCACTGATGGTTGAAATACTGATACTCACATTTCATTCCTAGTTACGACTGTAGACCAAACAGAACCCTAAAGAAAACAGACAATGTTGATTTGATTGCCTTTCTCTTTCAATTTTATGGAAGCAACACTGCTTGTAAAATGGCAGAGTTTAGACCTATGGGTGACCGTTTTCCGAGCATACCGATAAGTACCAGTGTTGCACAAATGCCAGAGAAGTCATTTGACTACAAGGACCCTTTACTCACTTGCAAAATGCAGAACAGAAAAAGCCCCACATAACTTTTAGAACCCCTGTGGAATTTAAAGGGTGTCAAATTTTGGATGTCTTATGGGTAGTTACGCTGTTTGTGATATGGGAAACAATCATTGACTGAGAGCAAAACCACAAAGAACAGGCAGCACTGCTGACGATACTAAATAAAGACACAGAATGAATTACAAAGTCGCTCAGAATTCTGAAACATGTGGTTTTATTAAGGGACAAGCCAAGCTGATAAAGCTCAGAAATACCTCATTTTGAATGAATAATTTTTCAGGTATTTGATTTACTAACTGCAGTAAGAATGAACAAAATAAACCTCTGCCACAAATGGCATATTTCCAAATACAGCAGAAAAAAAAGACCAGGTGCAGGGGAATTTCAATAGAAGTCTGTTTGATGTGGAGATGGGTCAGTTATTGTGCCCTACAAGTGGAAGAGTAGGTACAAATTAGTTTGAGAATAGACCAGTGATAATAAAAAATTAATAAATTGGGATGTCAACATTAATATTTTTATTACCAGTAATATTAGCTACTAACTTCCCTTAAAATTGCTGCACATAGGAAAGAGGTTGGTGGTTTGTTTTCAGAGGTTTTTTGTGAAGGGAGTATTGACATATATGAGCCAGAATATTTTTTTCCACTCTTCTGCCTTGCTCATGTTCCTGTTAATAAATGGCAGGAGCAGTTTATTAAGTAGTGTTAGTTTCATTAACACTCCTGCTGGTTTTTGGCACTTCTTTTACTCCATTGCAGACTTGGAAACTTTACTCCCTGGCAGGCCTGACATTTTCTGTTTAGCTTTTTGTGTGTAGTCTTCCTTTCCTTTTGTGTGGGGGTTTATAAGATATTGGCTGAGCTGGCTTCCTTGTCCCAAAAGAAGGGCAGCTCTGACAGAAATTGTGTTCCTATCATGCTTCAGCCACTTGCCTGTGTCTGCCTTGTTTTGTTTCCCTAGAATTTTGAAATTCGATGGCTTGTTCGGTATTTGTGTAGTGAGTTGCATGCAGGTGTTTCAATTTTTAATGCAGAGGCAAGCAATATTGTTTTAGGAATCTGAAGATAAATAATTACTGAAATCTTGAGATTCTGAAAAGAAGAATTGCCATCTACAGTAATGTTATGTTAATTTAGCTTGCATTTTGTCAGTGGTAAGAAAAGTCCATACATTTTCATATTTGGGACAGTTAAGGTTTTGTTAGAGTGTTCTTACTATATCATATTGCCAATATAATGTAATTATACTAGAGGCTCTTAATTGTATGGGTAGTTAGAAAATGTTTGTAATTCACTGAGTTTTTGAAGTCCTTAGAGAATGCAGAATAAATGCAAGGCTTTTAGTCCTTTTGTACTGCATTGAGGTGGTAGCTGAAAAATATCACTGATGTCTGCTTTTTGTCAGAACCTATGTACAGATTTTGAGTTTTAAGTTTATAGTAAGAGCCATAAAATTCTCCTGCACATCTAGAATCCTAAGTGAGAGGAAGAGATGAGTGGGAAGTGCATTCGACTGCTCTTTAAGAAATACCCCCAGGAGCCTAAAATATATAATCAGTCTTTTAATTACACTAATGAGGATTTTTCTGGCTATTGTACAAGTTTTTCTAGAGAGCAAAATATGTGCTTTTGGCAGTTGAAAATACTTAGGATTTCTGTGTTGTCATAAATCACTGTTTATCCAAGACATGCTGAGCAATTGCTTAATGACCATGAAGTAAATCACTCACAATTAAAACAATCTTGGAAGCATAAAACTTTATATCCTTAGTTTTCAGATAATATCTCTGTGGCCTCACAGAAGATTTTGCCACATACTATACCTGGAAGCTGCCAAATTCTTCCTTTTTTCCTGGTTTTATGTGCTTTTCATTTTCTAAAATATTATTCCTTAAATATTCATATGAACTTGGCTATGTTTGATTTTGCCCAAACACTGCAATATTGCAATTTGAGTCTTGAATTCCTTATTTCTTCCTTTCTTCATAACTTCACCTCCCCAAAGAGCAGGCAGTTTATCTTTTGTGATCTAGCCACGGTTTCCACACAGAGGGCTCCAGTTTGATATACAGATTTTATAAATTGATCTGAATGAATATATATTCATTTTTGATAGCTCCTTTTAAAAGCACTGAAAGACAAGTAGCTGACAATACTTACAGTTCCATGCCTGGGGAGGAAGATAGTCAAGAATAAAACATGTCCAGACCTTATTTCCATGGGAATTAATATTTTTTAAAATATTGATGTACAATGACCACGTGCAATTTAAGTAGATCATAGCAATGGTCTTTTTCTTTCTTGCATTTTTCTTTCCCATTCAGATGGGAAAAGGCCAGATGTGGAGAAAGGTGAGGTTTCCAAAAAAAAAAAAGTCAAGTTATTAAGTTTGTTTTAAGAGACACAGCTAGCCATCTGTCCTCCTTCCGAAACAGGCAAAGAATAAAATGCAAAAATGACGTTTCTGAGATGTGCCTATAATTTTTGCAGTGTGGCATCAGGTTTTCTTTCAAGGGGATTATGGCATACTTCATACACTATATCACAAAACTGTCAGTACAAGAGAAGACCAGAATTCATCTTATTTCTTAAGTAATAGGAAATCTCTTTTTGGAGGAAAGAAGTTTTGCCAAGCCCCTTTTTCATTTTCTTTTAAATTGTGTGCAAAATGATAAAAAATTGAATACAAAATGATAATTTTCAAGATAGCCTTCTGAGTAGTGTCTCTTTTCTGCAGCCAGAGCTTGGAAAAGGCTGTGTTTACACCAAAGCATTTCTTCTGAAAATTATCAGTTACAAGAATGCACAATGCATGAAAAATGTCTACCATCAGACATACTTAGTTATTCTTCTACTACATCTTAGTTATTTTATGTAGTCAGCTGCTAGTCAGTTGGGAATAGTAACAGAAGCAATTAGCTGTAATTTCTTAGATAACTGTACACTAGCTAGAAAAATATGTTAATTGCTGTTTAGAGATTTCAAACTCTGTATCAGGAACTATTTTCCCCTTTGTTTTTTTTTTTTTTCAAAGATGATAAACTCTCTGATTAAATATTAATGTAATATATAATTGAATAACCACTTAAGTAAATATTTATTACTTAGTGAAAATAAGGTTAAAAATTGACTCAATTTGGAGGAATAGGATAGTAACTTGATTAATCAAGCAAAAATGGCCCTGCATGCCAGAGGTTAATGGAATGATTCTCATTTTACAATGTCCCCTTGTGGTACATGAGTCTTGTATTTTTTCCAGATTTCCCAGATACGTGTCTCTCGGGGTGGAGCTGCTTTTCAAGCTTTTTCTGATGTTCAAATTGATCTCACCAAACCCCATCTCTGCCAAGACAATCTGTGCCCATGTTCCCTTGAGCCACCTCATCCCAAAATCGTGGATAGATCAGGGAGCTGCTGCAACTGGAGACATGGCACAGGGCAGCATGGACACTGACTTGTTTTGAACCAGGATGATCATCCTGGTGTTTAAATACATCTACAGTATAATAACCATACATTTGTAAATGACTTTTTATAAATGGGAAATAACAGCTTCGTAAATCCTGCTCTCGAACAAATCTTTGTGCTACTAAACTCAGACATACTCTGCAATGTTTTTTTTAAATTCTCTCTGATTCTGGAAATTTTAATTGCCTGACAAGTAGAATGAGGCAGGGCATCCCTGAAAAGTACATAAGGCTTCTTCTCTCTCAGATGAATATTTCTGAGTGAACCAATTTAAATTAAGAAGTGATCTGAGGGGAAGACTGGCCTGGGGGGGAAGGGCAGAAGGAAGGTGGCGGAGACATTCAGCACTTTCATGACTCTATTTTACTTTGGCAATTTTGAGGCTGTGGTGTGCTAGTCTGGAAACAGAGAGCCACTACAACATTCTTCATCACAAAGTGACCCTGTTTTAGGCATATGATATGAAAAGCCCCTGTTAACCATTAATAAAAATGTCCTTTTAGATAAACAAGACAGCTGCAGCCATAAAAGACAAGCAAAATTAAAATTAGCAAGTGCTAGTGATATACCCATTTTCAAACAAATAAAGTAGAGATATGGGTGGTGTTGTTCTCACTGGAATACTGCAGGCTCACCTTGCTGCTAATACAGCTGATTATTTACTTTCTCTGTGTTAAATGATCTAAAATCCTGCTATTGCCTCAGCCAGCAACAGGTAACACTTTCAGTGATTTACCTGAGAGTACAGCAGGTCGGGCATTTTTCCTGTGCTGAAGAATGCACTACTCACATAGAGATTGCTCCTGGTTTTCACTGCTTCCAGCAGAAGGTACTTTTGATAGGGTGAGTGTCAGACATCAAATGTTTCAGTGTCTGTGGATCCCACGGTGCAAAGATGGATCTGAGCTTGCATCCATCCTCCCTTTGCAGCTTTGTGATCAGACCACGGGTGTGTAGCTTTCAGCTTGTTTATCTTACCAGCAAAGCAGAAAATAGCCTTTTCCTGCCTTTTGCTTCCCCCAAAATATATAAAGGAAAATAAAGCATAAAAAGTAAACACACTTTTTTTTTGCAAATGTGTTTTCAAAGATTCAAGAGCTAAATTCACCCTTTATGGGTTTGTACAACCTGCAAAAAAAATTACCAGAGAATGTATGAACAGGAATTCATTGGTAATTTTTTCTTGGTTGGGTTTGCACTAATTTGAGGCCTTTCTTTAGACAACCCTTAACTTTGCTGTGCTTTGGTATTCATGGAAAGAGAGTTTGAAATTTCCAGTTCAGAGTCTAGTTAAGAAGGCTACAAATATAGTTTCAGAGCAATTAACCTTCACTGACTCTTCATGTCTCTTACAGCATGAATGTAAGAGCAGTATTTCCAGAATGACATTTTTAAAAGGGACTTTAATTAAGGATCAGCTCTGGAACCTTTCCTTCCAAAAATACTCTCATTATCTTCATTGGGATTTTCCTTTTGAGTAAGGACAGCTCACACAAATAAGACTTACAGGCTCAAGTTAATGATTATACCTGTTGTGAAACAAATCACTGGCTTTATCTACCTATACATTAATTTCACAGGTAATAAAAATTATAATGTATTAATCCTTACTTGCTTTTTGTCTTACAAATGAGGCAACAAAGTCAAAACCTTCAGTGAAATGTCTCATAAATAAAGCCTAAACTCTTACTGAGCCCAAAAACAAGCTGTATTGCTCTTATGAATATTCAGATCCTTGTATATATTGAAAATATAACAAGGGCAGCAGAAACAGAACAGCTGAAGAAATTCTTCCACCTAAAAGCAACAAGGGTTAAAAAACTCTCTAGAAAGCCTCTGCTTTATATAGTTTACAGCTCAGTAATATCTGATAAATGTTTATGTGTACCTAGTTTGAAAATGTCTTCAGCTCTGGCCCCTGTGAACTGATATCTGAAGTGTGAGATTCTTCACAGACTGAGAAAATCTTTCTCCTCTGAATTCTTCACTGGGTGCTGTAGAACATGGAATAGCTTTGATGGTTGCTCTGTGAATATGGATTTACCACCCACATTCAGAAATAAGACAAAGTGAAGCACAAAAGTCTGGGGGGAAGGAAATGTCCAAAAACATGGGAGGAAGGGTGGTGGTAGAAAGGGGTAAGTCCTACACAGCTGCCTGATTCTCACCTGACAAGAACCACTCCTGGGATTTTTGAGATAAATTGAAACCTCCCAGGCATTGTCCTAATTTATGTCAACGTCTAACTGGGCTGTTGTAACACAGAGATACAATTACTTGAGATATTCTCAACATTTTAAGGCCTTCCACACGTCTGCCTCGTCTTGTTTCCTGTGCCAGAGGTCCCTGCCCCCTTGATTTTGGTGATGCTGCTCTTCCTGGGTCTACTCTACAGACAATTTCACAGAAAAACCCTGAGTATTTGAGTCAAGCAAATGAAAAAACCCATATTATTTTTATGTTCAAAAATAAGTGAGGATTATTTTTTTAACATTTACTGCATGCAATTCTATTCCAAAATAATGATATTGTTAGGGATGGTCCAGGACATTCAGAGGACTCATTTTGGCACTCCTTTTTCGCATTTGCTGAACTCTAGCATCTCTTCTTCATCCCTGTCTTCATGAATAACTTTGGGAAACACTGAAGGGCATGGTTTTGGCCCACTGTGATCATGGTGAGTTTTTCCCCACTTCTCCCCCTCCTGCCTTCAGATGCCTTTTACAGCACAAGACGGGGCAGGGCAGAACCTCTACAGCTCATATTCTCACATGTATTTTAGGATTGGTTCAGCTAGTTCTGGAGCAGGCAGGGTTCTCCATGCCGGTATTATACTGAGGTGTTCACATCTGTTTCACAGACTCATCTGTTTTTTATTCTTGGCCATGCGAGATCAAAAGCTATAACAACACAATATCTAAGTATGCAAATGACTAAAGTGTTTATTTAAACAAGTAATTGTTACTTTGTTTTTAGAGTGTGCATAATATTTGATTTTTGCCTTTTTGCATTCATGACTCATAAATATAGAAATGCCTAAATACAAATAAAACTGTTAAACAAGTTCTCCAGAAAACATATTGAAATGGCTACCTCTATATGCAGTATGAGATAGTTGTGATAACAGATGGGCAAAATGACCTTGTATTACAGGGAAAATAGATTAAGGTGTTATCTGGTTCCATGTTGCAAGTTTCCCAGATAAGGTGATTCAATTCTCGGTTGAATCCTACAAGAACTCATAGCTAAGCCAGAATGAGAATTGCTGTTCACTTTTGATAAATGTGAAGTTATCTTCACAGTTCTTTAACATTCAGTGCTGTCTGGGAGGTGAGATCTTGGAAAGTCAGTCAGTAAAAGAATATTTAATAAAGAGCAAAAATTTCTAATAGTTTATTTCTGTTTTACTACTGCCTTTTAATATTTTTTCTGCAGCTACTAAAACAGCCTAATACAGAGTTCCAGCTTCAGCTGCAAACAGTGGTGTTCTACTTGCTTCAGAGTTTGGGTTGGGTTTTTTTTAACATAATTTTCCTCAGCATTAAGACTTACATGATGACAGTATTTCCTTTTTCTCAAAATGGTTTTAATACCTATTATTTTGCAGTCCGATTACTTTCAACTAAACTTGATGCAGGTGTAGCTGTAAAGATAGATCTTTATATCTACATATCTTTCTGTATCTGAAAGATGAGCTCAGTCTTACACACTTTTAAGTAATAGCAGCTTGAAGTGGAATTAGTGGTACCACCCCCCTGGTAAATCAGTGTGCACATGGTGCTCAGCCAATATGCATAAATCAAAATATTCTCAGTAGGTACTGTAGGGCTTGAGTAGGACTTTGAGAATAGTAGGGATATGGGAGGAAACCAGAGGTACTGAGTACAACAGTGAGGCAACTGTAGACACAGGATTGGCCTGTGAGTGTCTGGGGTGGAGTGGCAAAGGAGGCGTGAGGTAGCAACCTCAAAAACCAGGTTTCATTAATTCTGGTGCACTCAGAGCAGCTTGTCTTACATTTACTTCAGGATATTTTTTTTACTGTCTGCCTTTGAAGCAGAACGTAAGGAACTTACATATTGTATTGCACTGAAAATTCAGCTGAGCATTTTGATAATAAAGACAGAGCATATGAAGTTCTTAAAGTCCAGAAGCTGGACTCGTTGTTTTTCAAAATTACTGTGGAGGTGCAAAGCCATATATTATTTCCCATGGGTAAAGATTCATTCTGAAAGAGCAAATTTTCACTTGAGATGAGGAAAGCAATATTGTCTCCTATCCACAGGGTTTGCTGGGGTTTTTTAAATTTTTCTGGACTCACGACAATTTGGTCTAACCTATTGAATACTGAACCTGTGTTCATACTTAACTGGATAAGTGGCTCCTGAAAGCTATTTTTCTATTGTATTTTAGCTTCCAGGACCAAATATAGGAGTATATGATATTTTCCATTTCTAACATAGTATTAAGTAATGGTTTTCAGTAAGAGTGGTTTACCAAGTAGATCTTTCCAACTGACTCTTAATGGTAAAGCATAACAAAAAAGCCTGGAATAGAAATTGAATGTGAATTTCTACTGCTGCACTTACAAAGATGTGTTTTTGCAAATTTTTGTGCAAGAATTTTGTAGTTTTCAGTGAATTACCTAAAAGTGATGCTTATTATAATGATACTTAAATATATTTTCCTTTCTCCAGACTTTTTCATGTAATTCTTTATTAGAGAATGCATACTGTTACTGACAGCATCTCACCTGGCTAATCACCTCTTAATCAAGTGTCTTTAATCCTTCTTGCACTTGCTTACATACTGCAGATTTTTAGAGTGCACTTACTTACATACTGTAGATTTTTAGAGTGTTACAGAAAGTATTTAGTAAATATTTGCCTTAAATGTGCTATTATGTATTTCTGACATGCCTTTGGTTTTTATTTTCATGTAGCTTCATAATACACAACAAAGATACTTTCTTCAATAATGCTACAAGAAGTAGAATTGTGCACCATATCTTACAAAGAGTGAAATATGAAGAAGGGAAAAACAAAATTGGTAAGTACTGAGCAATGTGCTTTTAAATGTGTGTTTAAAAAAAAGAGAAGAGAAGTCTGCCTGGGCTCAAAACAGATTCTTTTGGTTCTTTTTTAATCCCCTCAGTTTTGACTGTTTACATCTCACCCACTGCTGTTGAAGGGGCTTTCCCTGGATGATGTGATCATTCCACTGTAATATCAGACAGCTTTCACAGGCATGTGTCACTATACTGGATTTATTTTATTTGTTTTTTACTTACCCGTGCATGGAAGAGGCTGATTTAAACAGGAAATATGAATAGATTATGAGCAGTGGAGAAGCAGAGAGACTCATGCAGGAAAACTTGTACTCTTTCATTAAAAACGTGCTTGGAAGGATGGTGAGATTTTTGCAGCTCTACATCTCGGCCTCCAGGGCTTCTCCCTGGATCCCTCTCCATCCCTAAGGGAGATGGAAGCCTCTGTATCTCTGTTGTTGCTCTAAGTCAAAAGGAGTTCACCACTGATGTCCTCAGTACACAGAATGCTGTGCATGACTGTGGCTTCGCCTTCAATGAGTGAGTGGAGCACACATTTGGAGTGGCACATCCGCAGGTCCAGGAGAGCAGGCAGTGACAGAGGAGGGATAGAAAATGAGAGTGGCCACCTTCTGCCAAGTGATACAGATACATGCTGCTTGAGTACCACATAGAGACAAAGGTAGAGACAGTCTCCATAAAACTCTGCACTCTATTCATTTCCCTGCTGTTTAAACCTCACCTTTCCTGAAGAGGAACAGAAATATCTCAGAACTTCACTTTTCTTTCTCTGCTGCTGGGATGAGGGCAGCAATAACTCTAAGCAGACCAGACATTAGAACACCTCGCACAAACACTTGCAGTCCCTGCCTACCCCAA
This sequence comes from Pardalotus punctatus, assembly GCA_013400915.1. Taxonomy (NCBI): domain Eukaryota; kingdom Metazoa; phylum Chordata; class Aves; order Passeriformes; family Pardalotidae; genus Pardalotus; species Pardalotus punctatus. Next base: position 364,553 of record VZTX01007329.1, on the reverse strand, counting down.
GACCCCAATCTCCATCACCTGTCCCCTCGTGCCATACCTGTAAGGAACACAGCCTTGCACTGGTCACTGGGCAGATCAAAGCCCAGCTCAGCTGTAAAGGTTTTACTTTTCTGCCAGAGGTGCGGGAAGAAAGCACATTTGGCCAAGCAGATACTGACACTACCACTGAAAGTGCTATTCATGTGGAATTAATTCTTCTTATTGCTGTGTTCTTGTTGCTGTCTGTCCCCTGTGAATTAGGAAAGGAATCAAGACTCTCTGCCTCTTGGTCAATAGGATTCAAACACCTTCAGGTTCTTAGTGTGGATATTTTATTTTGCATTGCCTGGTACCACTTCAATCCTATTTTGGTGACTTTCCAAGTGAAAAGCACCAACACCTCAGCAAACATTATTTCTCAAGGCTCTCATTAAAGAGGGATAAGGCCTGAATGAGTGGGGTGTGTGACTACTTTTTGTGCCACATAGGAATTATTTTGGTTCAGGTTCCTGTTTATTACTTGGTCTTGTACTGCTCCAGCTGTCTGTCCAGCAGCTTTCATAAGACATAAACTGAACATATTTTAGAAACTTGTTATCATACAGAAATTAAGAGTTTCAGTTGCTTTTGTCTCCTGCAGTTCAAAAATATCATGATCTTCCCTGAAATTTTTAGCTGCCAAGATATTCAGCTTTTCGTCTAAATAGCTTTGTTAGACCATATTTTATAAATTCAAACTTTAAACCTGGTGTGAAGTCTCCAATTTCACTGAAGTTACACTAAAGATGGATTTGGCAAATGAATCTTTAAACCTCTAGCACAACTAATGATAGGTTCTGATTAATATTTGAACAGGTCTTTCTTTTTATTATATCTTGCTTATCAAAATCTATAAAAGATTAGTTTTTCTAGATGCATCTTGTACTGTCAATGAGCTTCAGTCTTCAGTTAGACAGTTTATTATGAAAATGTGTTTTGCTTTTTACTTAGCAATTTTTCTGTTCCTATTGGTAAATAATTGAATATTTTTGATTCTTAGGTCTGAATCGATTGCTCAGTAATGGTTCCTATGAAGCTGCATTTCCTCTTCATGAGGTATTTTTCTCAGTTCTTTTTTTTTCTTTTTGTGCACACATTTCCCACAAAAATGAATTCTTAATTTTATAACCATTTATCCTCAATCTTATTAATGTCTGCCTCTGATATTCTTCCATTTAGAAATGCTTTTTTCCTCGGGGAAAAATTAGGGGCATGTTATTGCAAAAAGAGATGAGTGAAGAGAGTTGTTCTGGATTTATTCTGTAAAAACTGTTTGAGTTAATATATCAGTATGTTTTCAGAGAGGAAAAGCCATCACACTCTGGGGTTTTCTTTTGAGATTCTCCTAAGATTTTCTTTGTGTTTATAGCCTTTTTATCTGAATGTAGTTTATTACAAATTTCTTGGGAAGAATAATCTCAAATCTTAGAGACATCAGTTGATTTTTTTTTAATGTCATATTTAGCTTTTGGAGCACAAGTATGGAGTTTGCATAAATTGTATTATCCATACTGCTAGTAAGAGAGATTTCTTAAATATTCTTTTTTGCTGCTGTAATTCATTAATATCCAGATTTGTATTTTAGGGAAGTTACAGAAGTAAGAATTCAATAAAAACCCATGGGGCAGAAAACCACAGACACCTGCTCTATGAATGCTGGGCTTCCTGGGGCGTGTGGTATAAATACCAGCCACTGGATCTTGTAAGGTAAGACTTACCTGCTTCTACTATTTTGAGAACAGTTTGTTTCAATTCTGGCAAAACCATGAAAAGCTCAGTTAATTCATGTGGTTTTTTTAAATGATCCTGAAGTCATGGGAAACCATTTTGTTCATGGTGCCACTACATCCAAAGAAATATTTATAGAGTTTGTAGAGGGACCTGAAAGCAAAAGGAGTTTCCTTCTAGAGTTTCCTGACACTGCAATTTGTAATGAAGTGTTTGCAGAATATTTAAGAGAGAAAAAAAAAGGAAGAGAGAAATCTGTGGAGGCTGGATATACTTGATTAGACATCTGTCCACAGGACGAGTTCTTCCTCCTCAGAGGATGGCTTTGGTGAAAGACAGACTCTCACCAACAAGATCTTCTTTTTCCAAAAAAGCAGCCACAGAATGAGCTCTGGATGAAGTTTCATGATGCTTACAAATGACACAGAGCAGAGCTTACAGTTGCTGAGCTGTGGTGGGAGTCTCCTCTGTACCGCTGCCCTTTATCACACACCAGCTACATCACCACTGTCCAGATTTTTATTCATCTTGGAAGTCGTCTGCAAAGAGAAAAACACTGAGAAAGCTGAGATGTGATTCCAAGTTCTTATAGTCCTTTCAAATAATGTTTTCAAATAGCCCTGCATGCACTAATAGAGGATTACATATTTCTTATGCATATAGAGAGAGCCAGAACCTTTACTGATCCTGTTGGCAGAATTATTAATGGACAGTAATGGGCTTTTTCTACTTGAAGAGAGGAATATGGAGCTACAAGAACCTGTTAATAAAGACTTCAGATGTATCAGGAGCACTGAAGATACACTGGCCATCAGGAAGTGTCATGCACAACATGCAATTGGTCCAGCATATTAATTTCCTCTTTCATAAGTCCTGTAACTAATAGAAAACTTGGCTCTTATTTATTCTCAAAATTGTTTCCGGATGAAAGGTTTGTAGAGGGTGGCTCTGGAGACAGACAGTGTTACTGATTAAGGCCATATGAAATCTATCCATTTCATAAAACAGAAAGAGTTTCATTTCCAGGGATAAAAAATTCACCAAGAAATACAATTAAAAGTTTTACTGAGTCATGTAATTTTTTTAATACTTTACATTACAATTTATTGAATCTCATAATTTAATCCCAAAAGTTTTTTATTTCTTTTGTAACACACTGGATAGAAATATGGGGTGGGGTTTTTTTCAAATTACACAATAGAAATTGCTGATTTATGGTGGAGCCAACAGGTATACTGACGGGTTTTTTACTTTCAATTTCCCAGTATGCAACAAGATATTAATATCACAGTATAAAGAATTTATCTCTATAGAGTTTTTAAATTATTTGTCCCTAGTCGTCAAGGCTACTGTTCTCCATCACTTCTTGTTTGTGAAAGTGCTGTAGAGGCAGTACCTGGTGTTTGCTTTAATTTAGTGATGAGACATCTGAAAGGGTTTTTTAAGTATGAGAATAACTGGTAACAGAATAAGCAATGTTAGAGATATATCCTGATATGTACCTTGATAGCAGCCTTCTTGGGTTGCATGGGTTTAAAGTTTAAGATTTTTTAAGAAGCTTTATTTTTTAACTGACAGATTTTTCAAAATCTATTAAAAAAAAAAAGAAAGGCAACTGGAATAGGCCTAATAGCTGAGGTCATGAGTGTCCTGCGGTTGTTGAGAGTAGGTGTTTACCCAAAGAGGAGAGGGGCAGGGGGAGTTGTGAGATTCCCTGAGCTTGACAGCAGCCTGAGTCACATCAAACTCAGCAGGGTCCAAAGCTGCAGCCCCAGCCCTGCCTTTTGCTGCCTGGAACACATCCAGAGCTGTGATGAATTCACTGAAGGAGGGGTGGCAGAAAAGAGAAGGGGATGCCTTTTTCTTCTCACTTCACAGATGCTGGATTACTCACATTTCCTCAGTGCCTGCCGAATTTTCAGAGGATTTGGAGATTTGGGAGGAGCTTAGGAAATATGAGTAATCCAGCATCTGTGAATGAATCTTCCATGTCTTCTGCCACTCTCAGCAGTTCACCTTTATTGAGCTGGAGATTTTTCCTTGAAGGATTGACACCAGCAAGACCTGCTGTTTGTTTCGCTTAGAAGCATCTCAGCAGACACACTCTAAAAAGAAGCCTTTTTCAGTGCCAGTTCTACAGCAGGAAAATCTTTTCTTTCCCCCATCACAACAGTTATGTGGGGTTGTGCTTGAAGGGTGTAGTGTTGTCATCTGTGCCACAAAAGGGGTGGCTGGATGTTGATTCTTCCACAGTCATGTGGCCAGAACTTATGCTGCTAGTTGACATTATGCTTTAGAAAGGCTAAGAAGTAAATTAGATATAGATAGTACAATTATGTCATTAATAGATATGATATTTCTACCTTAAAGTCAAGTTACCACAATGGTAAGTGAAAATGTTCATATTCCTGTGCTGTTTGATTTTTCCCTTAGCTATTAAAATGAGGTTTCCATGTCCTGTGCTGCCAATTTGGCGACTCCCAGCTTTCATTTAATGTCGTCAGCTGGCTGTTATGGAGATACTAGTCACTAAAAATAAATGAGGAAAAGTCATTTGAGAGAAATTGCATGATTCTGCTTCCACTCTGCTTTGAAACATGTGGCAGTACGAAGGCACAGGCTTGGCATAATTTACAAAGCCACTCCTATTAATCAACAGATGTGGTACCATGATTTTAATTATACTTCTCTTGGAATTTAGTGTCCATAGGTACTTTACAAGAATAATTTATGACCCTTAGAATTTATTATAATTGGAAAGAAACAGGACTTATTATATTTATATGCTCTGGGACAGTGTAAATCAATGGAAACAGTTGCAGTGATTCCTGGGGACTTTGGATCACCTCCTTCACACTTCTGTGCAGAGATGGTGCACAAATTGCTCCTGCTGCTGCTTGTGCATGTAATTCACAGGCCAAAAACAGAGGGAGAAAACTATGTTTTTGAAGTTATTTTAAAGCTATCTAAATGAACCTGGAAGCACAAACTAATGCCTGAATAACTTGCATTTTGCTCCATGTTTCCATTAAATGTTTTGACTGTAAGCTGACTGCTCCCTTTCAAACTCCTGTCAAGCCTTCCTCCCTCACCCCATTGCTTCTGACATGAGAGCTCCGTATGTCCAGAACACCTGCTAGAAAGCTTGAATTTCTGGGATGTAGAAAGCTCTGTACAGGATTTCATTCTTACCTGCAAAAGGGTTGATGAACATAGATAGGTTCTTGTCTTGACCTCAAATCTGTCTATATTCTAGATCCATTGCTTCCTTCTAGGCATGCTGAAAGCAAAAGATTCTATAATGAAGGTCATTAAACATGGGATAATCCAATATCACATTTCATAGGTCAGAAATTAGATTTTGTAGCTTAATACTTTCCAAAAATGTGCCTTATTGATAAATATCAGTACTGAAATCTTGACTCAGTTAAGTCATAGCTCTGACACTGGAATGGGTTGAGAGGATATACAGTTCACCATTAAGGCAGCTGGAATTGAAGGGCTACTATACAGGCTAGCTTACAACTGAGAACCTGAAATCATGTTTTTATTATTATTTTGATGTTATAGCATATATAAGAATAGGAGAGATGGATTATTCTATTAGATGCTTGGGAGGTTTTTATGTCTCTACTTTTTAGGTTAGTTGTGGAGAAAATTTTCTGTGGGAGAGCCATTAAAGACTCAAACAATTTTTTCTGTCTATATAAGTAAACAAAAAATTGGATAATAATAAATTGGCTAAGTTAGCAAGAACACAAGAATGTTATCAACACTGGAAAATTTCAAAGAGGCCTTGAAATGAACAGAAGGATAACAGGTGAAATTTGGGTAGAAATAATGCACAGTGATGCATTCTAGAAAAAAACTCCGGAATTCTTTGTGTACATTGCTGAGCTCTGGCTCAGGGAGAACTGCCATCACTGAGGTGAGCTATATGAAATGTATCATCCTCTACATAGTGACAGAAAAAGAGAAGAAACAAAGATCTTGTCCTTCAAACAAATATTTGGGGCAAATTGAAGGGAGTGACAAAGGAATCTCTAAACTGTGTTCATCACCTGACGGTCATGATGGTCCAGATTAGCTGAATTATTTATTGGAATAAATATGGAACTGCTCTGAATATGGCACCAAGAAAGCCTCCAAAGACCTTCTCACTGGCACAGTTTGTTTCATAGCACTTAACTGAGTGGTATCTGAGCAGAGACTAAAAGGAGAAATATGCTAACTATGGGGCCAGAAGACTTGATCTATTAACTTGATGCAAATTACAGTAGTACAGCCTGTGGCTGTGCAATACCAGCTGTGTTGTAAAGGGCAATAATGGAATATCGAGGCTGTTTCTCCATATTTAAACCAATAGTATCAAAGTTATGTCAACATACTTAATTTATTTTTAAAACCAGGCTCAGATGCCTTTTCCTTACTTTTCAGAGATGGGTTGCTCCCCATCATGGACAGTGGTCTTTATGCACACACTGAACCTTGCTTGGGTCTTCATCTGGGATGAAGGCATTTGATCTCTAGATCAAAAAGAATACCATGATTTGCACTGTTAGATTGAAGGGCTCAAAGGGATAGGAAGTGATTTTTGTCATTAATGCTCGTCAGCTAGAGGGTTGGAATGAGGAAGCATTCATCCTTGAGCGTAGGGAATGAAGTGAAAAAATAAAGCTTGATGAAAGTTAGGTTGGCCTCATTACTTTGAACTACATACATAGAGAAAAATAGGTAATAAATATTTAGTGGAAGTAAGCTCAAAATGTGAATTTGCCTTTTTGGAGGTGCAGGCACAGATTGGCATCCTACGTGTCAGGAAAATAATCAGTCAAAAGGTTTCATTAACACTCTTAAGTCAGGTCTTAGAAAGCAGTTTGCAGTGTGTTTTTTTACATAGGACCTGCTGCTCTTGTCAGAAACGACCATGTTGGCATTAGCTTGCCATCTTTTTAGCCTGTGATTTTGAGTCTCTGTTGAATGACACAAGAATAAAACCAAAATGGCAATATTTGGCTTCTTACACAGATCTGGTAAACTCAAATGAAAAAAGTCACCTTACTTGCACTTCACTTTCCATTGCAGTAGAATCATGAAATCAGTTTTCCAGGAACTGAGCTAAGAAAAGAAATAATCAAATGAAAACAAATTGTACTGGAGAATAAATTCTGGTTAATTGATTTCTCAGAAATAGTTTGAGCTCAAATTTTTGCTGCTATACCAGTTTTGGGGTTAAAACCGATTTCAATACAACTATTTGGGCAGTACAGTCACACAACCAAAAGGCAAAGCAGGCCATCAATTTCCCAAACACAAAGCTTTCTTAAAGTAACCAAGTGTTTCCTTTATGAGGTCTCCACTTATCTAATTGTAAATTGTGGTTATTGAATTTTTAAATTCATGTTTGAAGTTCATTCCTGAGGCAGTGTGGATTTAGAAGGGAAGTTGAAGGCTTTTTCTTGTCTTTAATCTACTCTTCATATATGATAGAAATATTCTTTTTTCTACTAATGAGCAAGATTAAGTAGATTATTCTAATCAGCAGGTAACTTTGCTGTGTTGTGTTTTAAAACAGACGGTACTTTGGTGAGAAAATTGGGCTCTACTTTGCCTGGTTAGGCTGGTACACAGGGATGCTCTTCCCAGCTGCCTTCATTGGATTGTTTGTCTTTTTGTATGGAGTCACCACTTTGAACCACTGCCAAGTCAGGTAATGTGGGAACTTTTATAAAGAAATTGCAGCTGTGGGTTATTATGAATAATCTAAGAGCTCTTCCCACGAGTTGTTAATTATTTCATTTTGAGCTGTTGAATGAACAGTCAAGAAAAGAGTGCTTAGTTCTCATAAGGTACCCAGTATCAAACTTCCCATGTCTTATTTCATCCTGAATTGGGATGAAAGGAAATGCTTCTTGCCCAATTCCAGTAGCTAATGGTGCTGGTAACTCAGAACGAAGTAGGGAAAAAGAGAGCTCTTCATTGCTCTTTAAGAAGCCAGCACAAGAATGGGGAATTTTCACTCTCTGTAAGGCCTTTCCCAAAGATCCATCACAGAGAGGCATTCCTCAGAGGAAGAAATTCCTGGACCTTCTGCTGAGTGCTGCATCTCTGTATTTTTGTGCACTTAAGGTGCAGGAATAAGTCAAACTGAACTTAGTCTGCAGTTACACTCACCCTCCTACCAAAGGTCACTGTGACTCAAGGAGAAGCTGGAAATGATAAAGAAATACTGCCAGGCTGTCCCTGGAGAACTGTACTCTGCCATTGTGACTGTAAATTCTCTATTCTTAGTCAACAAGTATTAATTATACACATGCAGTTATGAACATCCTGGTTTTGGTTACAGACCAGTTTTGTTCAATAAGTAACTAAATATTAGCAAAACCTATCAATCCATTTTAAGACAGATTGTTGTACAGATTGTTGTAGTAATCAAGCTATTAATTTTTGCCTTTTCTATTTTTCCAGTAAAGAAGTCTGCCAAGCTACAGATATCATAATGTGTCCTATATGTGATAAATACTGCCCCTTCATGAGGCTGTCGGACAGCTGCATTTATGCCAAGGTATGTTTTAGGCTGTAGAAATAGAAATGCTTTCCTGGCAAAAGCATGGATTTTGCCTTTTGCATTTGTCTTGAGTGAGCTTGGGTGGATAAAATCTTGAAAGGACAGATCGAGTTCAGCCAACATAAACATTGTCTTTCACCAATACTTTGTTTGGGTTATAAAACATTTGAATGCAATTTGCACTCGGAGATTTAGAAGTCTCCCAGGTCATGTCCTAGAGGTTTGCGTTATGCTGTCCTTGTCATCAGACTTCATCTTCTCATCCATCCTCTGTATGTGGCTCCATAAAATTAGTGCTTTGGGTCTGAAATGATGCTCACACCTGGTGTTGGCAGGGCTCAGTCCCAGGCCAGGCTGGCAAACAGTCCTGTCAATTCACAACTGGATTTCACGTGGCCAGGGAGGGATCCTCAGGATTGTCAGGCCAGCTACACTCATGATCACATTAGTTTTAGTAGGTGAAAATAGAAAATAAAGGTTTATTTTCACAAATTGACCACATTATTAATGTATTTCTCAGGTAACCCACCTTTTTGACAATGGAGCTACAGTCTTTTTTGCAGTTTTCATGGCAGTGTGGGGTAAGTTTTCATTTTGATATTAAGTAATTTCACCACCTTATTCTTGAAGAATGTGATGCAACATGGGCCTCATTATTTTCCAGCTCACTGTTTTTCAGACACTACGAAAAAGAATATAGGCTTGAGACTTTTCTGTTTCTACAAAAGGAAAACGGAGCTGGTTGAATCAGGTTTTTATTAGATAATAATTTTAATTGAAACAAAAACATGAGTGCAGTTATGTAGTGTCTGTGTAGATTATATATATATATAATTCTGTGAGGATTTCTAACCATTTTTAAATCCATTGGTACTAAGGGCTTCTCTTAGCTTAGGGCAGCTCAGTCTAGTGTCAGTATTAAAATGATGTAATGTTCTGTTTCCCCACCTTGCGGAAAGACATTAAAACTTAAATACATGTAAGCTGGTTGCAGTTAGAGCAAAACTCAGATGAAATAAATAAAATATTTCATTGAATGGCAAATTGATCCGAGTGTGGTCTAACTGTTGCCATGGAGGCTGAATTTTGCCCATAGAAATGTTCTATTTTTGGCTCAACTATTTTTCCTACTATGTCATGTAGGCAGAATTGAAGGCAAGAGGAATCAGTAATTTCTGGCAGCACAAAAATTATTTCAAACAATCCCTAAACATGCCCAGGCTCTTAGCTGCTACCAAGCCATTTTGAGAGAAGGTTAACAACTGCAGAAAATGGCTCAATGAGGTGACTCAAAAACAGCATCCATCTCACAGCTCCAGGTCCTTGAGCTAACCAGATTTAGTCATTGTTTTCCTGTTCTTACTCACACATTTCCAGCTGCTTTGAAAAGGTGTCCAAGTAATTCTTACAATCTCCATTTTATACTGCAGATCTCTTCACTGAACCACAAGAAATATCCAGGAGGTAACTAGACAGTCACCAGGACAACACAGATTAGCCAACCAGTTTATCTCAGTTCCTTCCTCCAAAACTCCAGTTTTTTCTTAGCTAGATATATAAATTAGGACATAGACTAATCAAGCCTATTTATGCCATTTCATGTAATACTGATGATATTAAAATATCACACATCACATTTAGGAAAAATCCACAGATCATACAGATTTTATGTGTCTGTTTGATATTTCATATTTTTTTGATGTTTTAGAGCCACACAGAGCTAAGATTTACCAAGAATTTCTAAACCTTAAAGATTTCTTTTAGATGCTTATTTAGCTTTTCCAAACTCTTCCTTCATGTGTTCACTGAAGTTGAGGATTTCTAAGACAGTGTACAGGCAGGGACATCTCTAGGAAAACTGATGGTTTAACACCGCTGAATATTTATGTCAGTGCGCCTCACTGCTAGTGAGCATGTCTTTGGAGTGCAGAGTTTTGCATCAAAAAAATCTAGCTTTTTTCCCTCCTTAACAATAACAATACTCTCAGAAAACAATCCTATGGCTCCACCCAAACTGTACTTTCTTAAAGAAGACTTTGCAAAGATGACAGTGAGATTGTGGAGGTATTTTCCATGCAGATGGGGCTAAAGCAGCATTCGAATAAGGGAAGTCACACTTTCCAGGGATTTTCTGGTGCTGTATTTAGGAGTTGGCATACTGCCTGTGTTAAATGGGTTTTTAGTCTGCAGTAGGCCTGTTGGCAGATGCAGATATTGCCATCATCACAATAAATCATAGAGGAAGGGAAGAAACAATGATAGCAGTTTGATTGTGGAAATGTTTTTTCTGTCAGCATGGAACTGGCAAACACATGAAATATTGGCTGTGAAGAGCTTGGCCTTCCAGATGATCCCATTTGACAGACACTAACATATAAAATAATTATGGCAGTGCTTTCATTAAAAGAGAATGAAACAAAGTTTTTTTAAGAAAAGCAGGTAGAACTGTGTTACCTCTTTAGCCAGGGTTTGCACACTGTCTTGTTATTACCTGAAGTATTTTCTTCACTGTCTTTAGATCCATTAGCAAGCTCCCATTGTGAGAGAGAAGCCTCAGCCATTTGTTTGGGGGTTTCAAAACCAGGTGTGGTTAGATTGGTCTTTCCATGAAGAGGTGATCTGTATGGTGCTTTCCTCCTTTTACTCTAATGACATCTGTAACTGATGAATTAAGTGGTTTGCTCACGTTTTAAGTATAAATAAAATGCATCTCCAAATGATCAGGCTAGGGAGATGAATTACCATGACAAATACAAGCAGAGGCTGCTTGATGAAGGGAGAAGCAGTGAGCCTGACTGTAGGACTCTGAAGCACAGGGACCCATCTTTTATAATTCCTTATTGTGACATAAGTGAGGCCTATCAAATTAAGACTGCAATTGTCAAGTGCACCAGGAGATATTGGAATAGAAATATGCTTTTCTTCAAAAAATATGTTGACCTTCACCTTGCTTATTTAATTTCTGCCTGGTGTAAGCAAAGGAGTTAAAGTAATTGATGCAACAGAAAAAAAGTATGATACTTACTAAAGTATACCTGACAGCCATATGACTTAAGGCAACTTTCATTTTTAACTGATACGTCAAAGGACAAAAGGTAGTTTCCCTTCAGTGCACTTAAGGAATTCATTAGTAGTTTATATGAGTTTTTCTGCATTGAACCTTCTGTTGAAAGGAAATACTCTTTCAAACAGATTGAAGCTATAAATCTCTGGGGTTTATAGGAAAAAATAAGTCTCTATAATCATTAACTTTTTTTAAAAAATTTTACCAGTGAACAGATTGTCATTGATGCTCACTGGTATGTAATCATCTCAGTAGCTGGAAAATACTTTTTTCTTTTAAGAATCTCTAGTTTTGATGACATTTTCCAGATGTTCAAAGCATTCAAAAATAAGGAAGCAGTAGCGTATTTTTTGTTTCTGTGCTAGGGGGAAACACCTACACTTTGTCCTTTATGTATGCCTTGAGAAATATTGGGCTTGATGATAAGGTATCTCCCATATCTAGAAAATCTTCTCTCTTTTAACTGCCTAAATTAGATTCCTACCAAAGACAGAAAATGAGAGAAAGATGTTAAAAAAAAAAAAAGGTTGACATTTAAAGTGAAGGAAAAAGTAATTGTAATTTAAAAAACTGAGGCAAATTTGATACTCAGTTGACTCCCAGCACATTTCAGTAAAGCCAGATGGAATTGTAGATTTTGCTTTTCCAGTTGAGGTACTGGGGAAACCTATTGCAAAGATGTCACTGTCTAGATGTTTCCTGAAGCTCTGTAGCAAAATTCTGTAACTGTTCCATAGAAAAGTTCAGCAGTTTATAATTTCTAAAGCATTGCTGGAGACAGGATAGGCTGGTGATAGTTTCTCTGTCTGTGCACATCTTTGGGGGACTAAGGGATGGATGAAAAGTCCTTTTTGAAATTTCTTCCTGTTTAGCATGTTTTCTTTGATAAAGGGAGTAGCTTTAGAACACTTGCTGAAAGGCAAAATTGGGAGGGGGAAAGGAGGCCTGGCATGAAGAGTTTAACACTTTTTTTCAAGCAATAAGAAGTGCCAGCATAAAACAATTTTTCTGTATATATCTCTTAGTCTAATAAAATATATTACTTTCCTACAAATCTTGCCTCTAGCATAAAATGTTCACATTGATCTGTTCTCTGAGGAGATAGAATTTAAGGACGTTCTTCAGCAATACTGGTATACAGAATATATTGTGGGAGTCAGGATGGATATATTCAATGATGCTCTAAAGTACAACACAGAGAGGATTTCTGAGAGAAGGTCAGGATAAAGCTATTTGCTATGAGAGGCCATTTGCATTACGAGATAAGATCACAACTTGTTACAAAAGCATCTGAGGAAATGATGTTAAGACAGCTGTTTGTACAAGTGGATATTGAGGACTCAGCTGCAAGGTTGAGCTCTGAAGGAGGACAAACATAGCATAGAAAAAGCTAGTAAAAGATCTGGGAGCTAAGGCCAATGAGAAATACAAAATTTCAAGCAGGAATTTTTGAGAATACTCAGCATCTGGCTTAAGCACAGAAATGGGAAAATACAACTGTGTCCCATTGAATGTCAAAGTCAGAAAAGAATGCTGAAGTTTGTATAGGGTATTAGTAGTTAAAATTACAATTAGAAAAGAAGCAGAGAAATTTGAAAATGCAGTACTTCTTAGAAGACCTCAGTAGCACAGTGAATCAATCATAGATGGTTATTTATAGCACATTTTAAAATATCTAGCAAGGGAAAACTGCATACTGGCCTGAATAGAGGGAGACAAGTGTACCACAGTGAAAGCTAAAGCAGCACAGTGCAGCACATTGTGTTTGCTACTTAACAGTTAGAAAATTACTTTCTAAAGAAGCCTCAGAAACTGCACATACTTACTCTGACAGGTGCTAAATATGCTAAACATAGTATGTATAAATTCATCACTCCAGGTGTGTGAAGAACAAGAAGGAAAATAAGTATTATTCAGCAAAGATATATCTGAGAGGTTCATGCCTGGGACTCATACGCCTACTGTAGTTCTGCTACCAGCAGCTTTTTGAAATGGAAACAAAGGGGTAGTAATCAATCAGGCTTCCTTCTCCCAGGTCTCCGAAAAGTGCAAGACTACTTGTTTAGCCTGTACAAAATAATTCAGTGTGAGCTGATAGAAGCAGCTCTACCAGAAAAAATATCAAGGAATGTACCATGCAGTGGTTCAGCAGCAGTGGAGCCTCGTTAGCACTTACCAATTTTGCTGATCACAACCAATCATACTGCAATTAATACAAACATTTATAGAAACATTAGGCTTATGACTCTCTATTAGACTAAAATCAAAGTGGCTGTTATATGGTGTAACACCATTCCAGCTTTCAGAAAAAGAATTACATGATATATGAAAATGCCTTCACACCAAATATCTGCTTCCTTACACACACTTTTGATACCTTACCTTGTCTGCTTGTAGTGTTCATTTCCTAAGCATACTTTAGCTGCACTGGCTAGTGCAATAAAACATAATTCTTACTGAAGAATTCTTACTGTCTGAAAATTACTTTTGCCAAACTTATGCCAGTACTTAGTAGCATGTCACATTTTTATTATTATGCTGCAGTAGGGCAAACAGACTATTAAGGAGGTGCTTTTATGACTGGATGTGAAACATATTGACAGACTATTGTGGCAGTGTTACAGCTGATACTGTGCTAGCTAGCTCATGAAAAAAGAGGTTTATGCTCTCTGTAGTTATCAATCTGCTGCTTTTCAAGTGACCAATAAAGAGCCAAACTTCACAGTGGGAGAGGAAGCCTGTCCATTGATTTGTGCTAGCTTTAGGTAGCTTCTACATTCTTTACACAAAATAAGTTTTAAAAACCCCCATAACTATAAATAGGCTCAGTATTAATCTTCAGGTTATGAGCATATTATGTTATTACTTTTCCTTGATTGTTCTCCATCACAAAACGGAAGCACAGTTGTCACGTCAAAGGGAGGATTTCCTCAAATCCTTTACATTTGATTGGTCTGTCAGGGCTCCAGGGAAGCCAAGACCTTTGTGTCTGATCACTCTGTCAATGTCCTGTTACAGTGACTCTCCACTGATCCCAGAAGTTATGATAGAGTCTTCTCTAAATTTTCCCCATTCTTCACTTAATTTTATACTTTTTGTTAACATTTAGGTGGAGTTTGAGTGAGTCTAGCGAGACATACCTTTGTAACTGATAGGTGTAAAATTCTCCTCTCTTAAGGATATAGTCGATAAAATATGGAATGCTTGCCCAGTGAGGAGTGGTCGTACCTTGAAGGCAGGTAACTTTGGGATGGAGGTGTGTGCTGATATCACAGTGAGGTTTTAATGAGCCAGGTTCATCCAAGGACAATGATTTCACCACAGCTGCTGGCTCAGCAGCAAGACATCTCCTATCTGCCCTGGCTGGCAGGTGCTATGCAGTTTATCAGCTGCAAAGTACCATCAAGTTCCCTTCCTGCAAGGATTACACCAGAGCCTGACCTCTGTGTCTCCATCCAGCTCCACCTCCCATTCCATTCCCCTCAGGACGTGCTTAGGGTTGCAGGTTGGGTGTATGGGGAGTCATGGTGGAATAGGTTTCGGGCATGCCAGCCACATTCCATGCAGGGAACAGCACCTGTGTTTTACCCTATGATTCCTGTACTGTTCTAACTTCTGTTAGAATGTCAACATAACTTCCCAGCTTTCTCTAATTTTACTCCCAGTCATCTTCCCATAGCACTCATGTGCAGGTCTGTTACTCTATCTTGAGCTCTATCAATAAGGGCTGTACCGACACAATGTTTAATTATCAGATGTAAATACCACGCCACATATATGAACTCATGTAGAGTAAAAAAAATGGGTTTGGATTAAAAAGGTGCAAACCAGAAGTTTCCATTTCCCCAGCAGTACTTGCAGATTTGCGTGTGCACTGGACTGTGCTTCCTCTGGCTTCTGGTTTCTGTGTAAATAGTCTTCAAAGAAAGAAAGTTACTTCTTTACCTACAATGGCCCCAAGAAACCTTTAGCTTCATCAGAAATCTGCTTTATCAAGTAGTGATGAATCACAGGAACAATTTTATTCTTTGAGAGCCCTCCCTTGGTTGGTTAGAAATTAAACATTCTCATTTAGCACTAAATGAAATCTCTAAAGCCTCAATCATCCTTGAAGAAAGCAAGCTAATCCTTAGAAAGCAATGGTTTTTGAAAGCAGTTTTGATCATCAGCTTGATTTGCTGTTCAAAGGAGCCCATTTATGCAAAGAAACTAAAATAATGTAACAGCTTCATTCAACAGTTCTGTGGTAGTCATTAGCATTTTCTTGACTTAAAACAATTTTGTATCTTTTTTCTACTTGCTGTAGCTACTGTTTTTCTGGAGTTTTGGAAAAGAAGGCGAGCAGTAATTGCTTATGACTGGGACTTGATAGACTGGGAAGAAGAAGAGGTTTGTATAAAAACATGTACTCCTTAATCTTTAATACTAAATGAATTGGTTTAAAATGTATGGTTTTATTTTGCATTTATTTTCAGTTCTCTCTTCAAATAATTATAAACTATGAAATAAGCATTTTTCTCCTCAGATGTTTCCTCCAGAATGTGAAGAAACTTTCTCCGGGCCAAGCTGTTCTCTTTTTTCACACTTTAAATCTAAAATTAATTTGAGAGATTTCAGGGGGGAAATGCACTGTGGGAGAAATACATTATTTTGGAAGCTAGAAATTCTTGACAGCCCAGCATACCATGAATTTTGGCAAATTTTATCTATTCTTTTGTTTTTGTCACTAAGAGTATGGATGGAGAGAAAGCCTTTTGAGGCTTGTGCCAGCTTAGGAAACATTCAGGTGCTGGTTATCTAAGTGCTGTGGAGACAGAGAGAGAGGACTTAATTCATTCTGCATTGGTAGAGGAAATCTCCTTAGGGAAGAAACTAAACTTCAGAAAATAGCCTTGACCTTTTCCTCTGGTGGTCGCTAGAGAGAAACAACATGCTCTTGGGACTAAGAACTGGGGCCTAAATCGAACTAGAAGGTTTTCTTGTGCAGGAGAAAAGCAAGATTCAGTGAGTGTTGCAGAAAAAGTGCTCCTCAAATGGGATTTGGACATACAGGTGTCTCCAAATCTCTTCTCCTTACTCTACAGAAGCTCTTGGATAGCTTGTCCTGAAGCTCTTGGAAAGATGCTAAGAGGCTGCTGTAGTGGTCTCAATGCAGTTGAACTTCTACATTGCTGCTTTGGTGGAAGATTTTCTTTTTTATCAGTCTTGCCAGCAGAGAAACAGACTTCTGAGTTGTGGGATTTTTGTCTTTATGAGGCCAAGTATTTCAATGAGGCCATGAAACGGTGCAATTGCTCATTTGCTGGTAGGATTTTCTTTTAAATGCTTAATTAATAAGAAAATAGCCCAAGAACATGACATGAAGTAACTTAGGCAACTGAAATTGCTTTCTTTATAACAACAGGAGCATTGTTATCTGTGCACGTATGCAGTCAGTTCTTGGTGATACCTCAGGACTATCATCTCATATATAGGAAATACTCTAATACTGATGCAACTCTTGAGATTAGCAGCCTGCTCTTGCCAATGCTGGCAAGTCACAGAGGGACTGAGATAGTCCTGCCTGAGCTTCAAACAGTGGTCAGGATTGACCTGAAGGGATCCTGTCTTCTCATGGCTAATTGCAAAAGAAAAAAAAGCCGCTGCTGCTGCTGACAGTTAAGGCAAAAAACAGCTGTACCAAATTGCAATTTCCAAGTAACAATTATAGCTCCCTCTGTGTCCCTGAAAAGAGAAGAAGCCTTTAAACTAGCAAAGTACAAAAGTAAGTACAGTATGAGACCTTCTTTATGTTTTTCCCAGGAAGCCTGGTCTTGCAGATGTTTATAGTTTGGGATGTTATATATCTTCATCTTTCACCATTTAACCTACCTGGATTTGGGATTATGCTGATTTATAAAGCCATCCACCTGAATCTTCTATGATCAGTTCATTTACAAATATTGAATTTCCTGGTAAGGTTGTGCTTAAGTGACACTTTGCACCTTCTTTTTTTTTTTCCTTTTCTTTTTTTGTTTTGTTTTGTTTTGCTTTGCTTTGGGTTTTTTTTGTTTTTTTCTTTTTTTATTACCTTTTCATGTAATACTACTAAGTGATTTCTTAGGCTGCTGTGGTAAGGCTTGGAGGAGCCTTTTACTTAGGTGTGAGCACAACAGCTTCGAGCCCCTTCAGGACCACTTTTCATTCTGTTTCCCTCTCCCCTTCATGCACACACCCAAATTCCACCTACGACCTTGATGCTACTACAGGAAGTGCATGTCCTCCTGCAGAGCCTGGAGGAAAGCATTCCCATGACCCACTCCTTTTATCTAAGTTTTTCTGGAAGAGCATTACCATGCCCATGCAACTAAGACTTCAGCTGGAATAAACACTGAGAAGACAGAAGAGAGTAGAGTTGCTAGATTTTTCCTCCACCAACAAAAAAGCCTCAAAGAGGCTTTTTTCTCGTAGTTGAAACTGCCCTCGTAGAAGTATGATGTGTTTATTTTATGATGCCTATCAAAAAATATTATTTTACTATTACCTTCATCTGCAAGCAGGGTGACCTGCAAGCCACGGGCTTTGCATGGAGACTTTCTTCTGGGGATGCTGTAATTGTACCAGTGATCAAGACTCAAATTTTCAATCTACAAATCAGTTTTCTATGTCTGGGCTATAGAGGAAAATATGCTTGGACTTGGAAGGATGGGACTATTTCAGTAATTCACCTGTTGAAGGATTAGAAAACTCTTGGAAGAAAACAGAGATATTTCACAAGGAAATTTAGAGCAGCTCTCCTAGAGCACCAATATCTGGTCTAAGGCAATGCACATTAATCCGTATTTTATATTCCAGAAATCAATATGGTTTCTCTTATGAAAAGGTTGGAATTATCCGTGTGTGAGAAGTGGGAAGGAAGGAGAACAGTCTGTTTTACATAGGTTGAAAAAGACTCATCTTGTGGAGTTTGATTGTGAAGTCTATGTCAGTGAGAAGTCAAAGAGAATTTTGTCTCCATAAGGTGAAAATTTTTCTCCTAAAGTGCTACTTTCTAATAAAATCGTTGCTAATTAAATTTCCTCTCCACTTTCCATTCAGTTATCACTAGACAGAATCAGCTGATTGCTTTTATTAGTTATTTCAAATAAATCTATTAGAGTTACAATTACCATTTTAGATCTCAGGCTTTTGATCATGAAGATTGTTATTTTTATTAACATTATGTATCTAGCCTTTGCTTTCTTTAACTTTCATTGTCAAATTGAAAAATAAGGTCTTTCTACATAGAGAAATTTATTAATTCCTACTAACAATGCACGGAAAAAAACCCATTTATAAGGTTTCCTATCACTTCCTATCACTTTCCTGTTCCAAATGAAGAGACAAATAAATGAAACAATGAAGATCATGGAAAGGAGAATTGCATTTATTCAGATATGCAGCTTTGTGAATTCCTCTCCACTTTAGACTCTCTCCCAAGAAAGGCATACAGCAACCCCTGCAGTGTTCAAGCCCTTCAGTCTGGGGACATGAACTGAATGTGTTCTGGCTCTTTCAATCCTACATATCTGGATTTCCTGTTCTTGTAATTCAGGTGCAAGGTGGGAGACATGGAGAGCTACTGGGTCTTGGGTGGGCACACCACAAGAAACCAACTGCACACAGTCCTGGCACTCCCAGATGAAATATGGCTTCTGTTACAATTTGCAGCATATTTTTACTTTTTCTTCAGTGTCATCTTCTTTGTGTCATTAACCTCAGCCAGACACAGTACTGTTTACTTGCCCAAGCACTGCTGAGTATCATTAAATAGGTACAAAGGTTCATGCCAGAGTTTCAGGCTTTTTGGAAGATATCTGTAAAAATAGCATTTGCTATTTTTTTAGAATTATTTGAATCAACTAGAGATTGTAGGACATGTGGATATGACAAGGACTTCCCTACAGTGCAGATTGTAAAAGATAATCAAACCTTGGCTCAGAGAGAGGTGCAGAGAAGTGAAGGTTTCTTGTCTAGGACAAGCCAGCTTGCAGAGCCCTTGCACAATCTACAGGATGCAATTTCCAAGCCCCCTGATTCCATGCTGTCACACTCTGTCCTTTTTCATGCCCCTGGGCACACAGGAATACTGCTTACATTGTTCCTTTTGCCATATTATGGTCTGCTCAGCCTCCTTCGGCCCTGGTACGGCGGGAGCAGCCTGAGCAAGACAGAATAGGAGCAAGGTGTTACCCTGTCTCCACAGAAACATGCGTAGCCTTTGTGTACAGCTAATGTAGGGCTGGTTCCCTCAGACACATAATTAGTTACAGAGGCACTGCAGCTAGGCATACATGCCTCTTAATTAGTTTTTATAGCATGTTACCAGGTTGCTTTGTGAATTTGGAAATTAACTGTGTTGAGAAAGCATCTTCAAAATGGGGAAGAAGGAAAATAAGACCTTATTTCTTTTTTTTCCTCCCCTCTTCGGGGGAATTGTATTAAAAGGATATATATCTCACTTTTATTCACATTCTAAAGATTTGTGTGAGCAGTTAACACTCACCTATTTCAATGCAATCATTTAAGGTCTGGGCATTTACAACTTTAGTCAGTCAGAGTTCAATTAAATTCAGAATCCTCTCTTCTGACAATGCTGTAAACAGATGTAACCAAATCTCTCCCCAGGTAATCCAGGTTTCATTTCACAAGAGGGTTTTTAACAGCAGGATTTGGCATTTCTGCTGCTGTAAGTTGTTCCTGTCAATAATATTGTCCAAGTTAAGAAGTAATTGAGCAGCATTAGATGGCATGGATCCTTCTTCAAATGCTAAGAAGCTTTTGCTGGTAATGGAAATGTAACCAAATACCTAACAAACAGCAATTAGGTTTGGAAAAAGGAGGATTGGTTGTTGGGAGGTTTTTTGCTTAGTTGTAAAATTCCAGTATTAATAGGATAATATCAGACTGAAAAATTCGGTGGTATCAACCTTAAAATGATTTGTCTTGCAGCCACATAGTTTTGAAAGAGCATTATTTAGAGGAATAGCTAATTGGGGATTTTACTAAATACTTTCGGTACTTACTTTTATGGGTACAGTGATTTATTCTAGTTCTCATGAAGGAGACCTGATTTCCCAGCTCAGCTTTTATAGTAGCTGTGCCAGCTGCTGAATTCAAAGATGTAATTCCCCAAAACAGTGTTCTGATGAAAGATCTGAAGTTTCCTACAGAGTTTTTCCTGGCTGTGCTGTATGTGAACATGATCTGTCTGCTCTTTAGGAGGAAATACGTCCACAGTTTGAAGCCAAATACTCCAAGAAAGAACGAATGAACCCCATATCCGGGAAGCCAGAGCCTTATCAAGCATTTGCAGATAAATGCAGCAGACTCATCGTTTCTGCATCTGGAATATTTTTTATGGTTTGACAACTTTTATTTATTTACCAGTTGAAAAATAGCAAAATATCATTATCTCTGCTGGTAGAGTAGGTAAACATTGGGTATGACCGCTTGAAAGTGAAATAAGCTCCAGCATGTTTTCTGCAGGTTGAAAATCTACATAGCAAAGCTCTGAGTTTCTGTCAAGTCCTACACTGGTTCACTCTTCATTAGGTCTCTCAGATAGCTGAGTCCTTCCTTCAAGGCAACACCTGTAACACATGCCAGAATGTGTAATAGTGACACTATTACATTTAGGCACCAGCTTCAGCTGACTGAATTAGCTCACTGGTCACCTTCCCTGTGTAGATAGTGCAGAGTGATGGAGAAGGTTGCCATAGAAGAAGCAGTTGTTCTTTGTAAACTTCATAGGGAACCTAAATAAGATGCCTAGAGTGCTTAAGGATGTTAATATAACCTAGTTTTTCAGTGTGTTGAGGAGATAAAGAAAGAGGGCTCATAATCCTAGTGCAGCTGGAATGGAATAAACAACATTCCTTGACTAAAATGATGCATTTACCCCCTTTTACAAAGTGCAGAACTAAAAGCAGCAGCACAATGTCTCCTAACAGAGAGCTGCATGCATTTCTGCTGAAACGCCCCCATCCTCTAATTTCAGTGAAGCACTTATGGGCTGTTATTCACATGGCAACAGGCGTGGTAGTGCTGGTCTTCAAAACACAGCTGGAATCAACAGACTGCCACAGAATTTACTAGGGCTTTTCCATAAGACAAGAAAGTGATGGATGTGTAGAGCCTCAGGAGCTGCAGAGAGCCAGGCAGGTGAGCTCACCCGGCAACAGGGCAGAAAAAACTGATGGCTTCAAAATTGTCCAAAGGAGTGTAGGTCGAGAAGGGCAAGAGCATTATTGAGATGAACTGAGAATTATTGAGAGGAGCTGTGCTCTGGTGCAGCAGGGGGATGGACACCCTGACTCAGCCCTTGAGGACACGTGCTCAGGACTGCAATTTCTGCTCAGAATTCATACTACAACTCTGACATTTGGAGTATTTCCCCAATTTTTTTTCCTTGAAGGGAGGCAGCATTTTACCCTATGCAAACTCAGTCATTTATCTTAGCCTAATGATAGATCTTACTCAAAGTGCCAGAGAGAGTAGCCTTGCTCTAAATTGCATGCACCACAAATTATTGTCCTCAAAACAGCCCAAGAAATAGGACCAAAATTATTTTCACTGAAGATATTTTTATTGTTGGCATAGCATGGGCGTCCAGCAAGTTAGATAAACTCCACATTTTTGACCATTTAGATAAGAATTTATTTTTTTTTTAATTACAGCTATAAGCACAGGAGATACACACTTACCAAAATTCAAGTTAGAGCTGTTTTCAAAATTTCTCAGCATTGACTCTCACAGTGCAGTTACTAATACAGCTTTAACCAGGTGAGTGGTTCCCTGTTAAGAAAAAGAGAAGTGGTCCTTCTTCCCCCCAATATTATACAGGGAATCCAGAGACAATCCTTCACATTCACACACACACACACACTTTTCTTTTACCTGTCCATTGGGATTTTGTCAATCACTTTTGTAATGACTGTGAAACTATGAAACCAGCTTCATTAGCATTCAGTGTTTTCCAAGAAATTTTGTCCATTCAGTTAACTTAGATATACTTTAATTTTGATTGGTTTAAGTAGGCTATGTACAACCTTGGAACACACCTCTTTTGCAAATAATTTTCTGCCTTCTACTGAAGAAACTCCTTCTTCTTGGCCAATAAGGCTGATGGGTCCTGTGTCAAAGCCTCTTTGAGAGGAGTCACTCATGCTGATTCCCAGCTATTTGTCCTTTAGGTGGCTTGCCAAACTGTGACATAAATTGGTCACGATGGGAAACAGTTGTCATTTAGAGCTCAACTTTTACATAAGGAACACTAAGTGTCTGAGCAGCCTGGCTCAGCTGTGGCTTTCTCTGTAATTGTGACATTTGCTGAAAGTTTCATCAGGGAAGAAATCACAAGGGCAATTCAACTTGTTACCTTCTCTAGATAGATACTTTCCAGATCTGTAGGAAGAAGCAGCTAGCTAGGCCAGCTTGGCAGGGTTGTTGTTGAGGCAGTGCTTACAAATGGAGACATTTTTGTGAAGTGTGAAGTGCATTAAAGCACAAAATCCATCCCAAGTATGATACCATCAGGCTGGGACATCAGCTTGAGACAAGCCTTTGCACATTGTATGCAGATAAGGAAAATGTCTGATTCCCAGAGCTGGAAACACTGTTTCCCACATTAATGCTAAGGAAGAGGAAAATTTTCAAGAAAATGTTTAAAACTAAAAATTATTTTAATGTTATTTCAAAGATACTTCTCATTACGAGAAATAAATAGAACTTAATAACAGGAAAAATCATCATGTTGGAACCTTTCCCTGGAATCAAAGGGAATGCATTTTTAAAGTCTTAAATTTCAATTCGTTTTCAGAGTTTCAGAGAGAACGTAACTGCTGGAAGTTTTCAGGTTCTTCTCTCTGATTTTTTCTTCCTTTAGATCTGTGTGGTGATTGCTGCTGTTTTCGGCATTGTTATTTACCGTGTTGTGACTGTCAGCACTTTTGCTGCCTTTAAGTGGGCTTTAATCAGGAATAACTCTCAGGTTGCAACTACAGGGACTGCAGTGTGCATCAACTTTTGCATCATCATGCTGCTGAATGTGGTGAGTAAAATTAGCATATCCAAAGTTATAGCTGAGCCACCAGAGCAGGAGATATCTCAGTCAGCAAACAAATGCTTTCATTTCCTTTTTCATCAGGAGTGGAGTGTCTTGCTAAGCCAGACATGGAATTATTGTTTATGGACATCATTCACTGTTTATATAAAGTATGATTCCAAACCCAAAATATTATGTAAAACATTCTTGAATATCCTGAAAATATTTTAGGGAGACATGATCATACTCCTGCTTTATCCTCTGCCACTTCTTTTCCTTGTATACTTCTTCCTTTGTCATAGGCAAGACTGGATTGGTGACTAAGACAGTCTGTCTAGAGCTGTTGTCTTTCCTATGTTTTCCCTTGGGTGGGACTGAGAAAGGCTGAGAAGGGACAGAGAGAAGAGGAGGAAGCTGGTTTTTTGTCTGAATTTGTGCTGAGGGCTCTCTCCTTTAGTTATTTTTATTGTATTGTATTTTGTCCGCAGCTTTTGGGGGTTTCCTTTACTCCACCTCGAGCAAACAATAAGCATAAAAGAAATAAAAGGAAAACTATATATAACTGTGCCTGTGCAACATCCATTTTCAAGCTCTCAGTGTAAGTCATTGTATATGCAGTGAAGCAGCAACAAAGAAATGCTGCACAAACAAAATTATTTCATTCTCAGAGTTTTACAGCTCGGAGAGTTTTTTAAAATAATGGAAGATTGCTCGAAGGTGCCTTTTGAGAAACTTTGTTTCATTTCCTAAAATAATCAAATAAGTGAAGCACTGCAAAGATGGATTTCTTAAGCCTCATACCACCATTCAATAAACACCACAGCCTTAGATCTGGATATAGCTCATGAAAGAAAAAGAGCCACAAAATATGAAACTGCAGGAGTTTTTCAAAGGAAGGATTTAGGAACATAATCCCTTGCTTCCCATGATGGATTAATGTCGTTTACTGAAGGTCAATGGTGGGATTTCTTTGGGGAGTAAAAAAATCCTCAGAAGCAGTTCAGGTAGTTGAATCCTCCATGAACTGTGACTCAAGAAAAGTGTCAGAAGAGCAAGAAAGATACAGTAATTAAACCAGAATGACCAAGGTGTGTATAGCAGTAGAGAATTCACTGCTAGAAGCCTTGAAAAGCAGCCGTGATTCTGATACAAGCTGACAGCCTCTCAAAGCATCAGGGGAAAGGTCTAGACCACAAGTAAATTCCAGAGCAGATGTTCTGAGCACCAGGTACCTATTCTGACACATCCATCACAACAAAACAAAATTACTTTCATGTGTCTCCCAGATAATCCCGCAGCCTGACCTGGAAGCAATCACTAGGTTCACCTAGGTTCCTGCTAATTCCAGTAATATCGCCCATGGAAAATACGAACAGAAAACAGAATGTGATCCCAAACAAAGCCCCTTGGGAGTAGTAGTGACAAACTGCAGTAGCAGATAATTAGATCCAAACACTGTTAACAGAATCTCTAACACAGTCTAATCTCTAACACTGTCCCAAATGGAGTAGCAACAAATTGGAAGTCTTGATTCCCCTTTCTGCAGAGCAGTGTACATTTGTAAAAAATCCTACATTCCCTGCTGGGATCAAGATATAAATAACCCAGGCATTTAACACATTTACAGTGGCCCTTAAGAGATGCTTTTAAACCCAGAAGAAACTACATTTTTCATTACTTGAAACAAAACCATTTACTCCAAAGGCAGTAGAAAGTTATTCTAGGCGTGAAGTGGTTGTTAACATGGATGAGAGATTTCAGGATGACTTCAGTTCTTAAGCAGGCAGTTTGATCTGTAAACAGTACATAACTCAATTTAAGCAAGAGATTTTAAGGATAACTGCAAATAAAAAGAAACATTGCTGATATGCATTGTAGGAGTGAGGAAATACTTGAGCCTGAAATATGAGAAGTTTTGTATCCCTGCAAACATCAGTGAGAGTTAAGGACATTTAGCAATTTGTGGGAACAGGCTCCAAACTCATTTAAAGCAAATGGAAATAATTGTATTAATTTGCTCTAATGCTGATGTTGTTTGTGATGCACTTAATAGGTTTAAAACTCCTTTGCAAATACTGATTGTGAAAACCCTCCAAGTTAGTTTTGCAATCTTTATGAAGTTTGGGGTCCACTGGAGAGTTTGAGTGTATGGTATCTGAAAGTGCAGAAAATACCACTCAGGACTTAGAAAAATGACAGTGGGTCAGAGTAAGAAATGTGTCTGGTGGTGGAAATTACTGCAGATTTTCTCTGAAGTAACTCTGTCCCCCTGTGTCTTTCCCTTCAGCAGCAATGTGCCAAACAAAACCAAAAAGCCCCAAATACCCAACATTTCCAACACACCATAGCATGCTCTTCTAGGGTGATCTTTTTCTTGTGAGGTAAATGTTCCATAAGTAATGAAAACAAAAATCTCAGTTGTGCTATTGTTCTGCTTTGTGTTTTTGGAAAAGTTCTCTCAGCCTTTCTCACTGAGTATGTAAAATAGGGACAGTGACAGCATTTCTTCTCCATGTATTATGGATGAGCGTTAGATATAAAACCATTATTTTCCTAGTTTGATTACGTCATTACTGTGTCATTATGTAGTTTTATTGTCACTATCAGAACATCACAGAAATCATCTGCATGTCAGATTTAACATGTTCTCTCCCTAGAAAGCAGTTCTATATTTTTGAGCCAGTCATGTAACTGAGGCTGTTTCTTCTCTGTTACAGCTGTATGAAAAAGTTGCTCTTTTCCTGACAAACTTAGGTAAGTATTGTTAAATGTAAAATTGAATAATATTGTACTGATTTATTGGTCCAAACAGCATGATTACATTCGAAATGTCTGTATAAATATGAAAAATCCTAATTTGTGATCTATAGGAATTAATTTTTTTAAAGTTTATAATAAAAAAGTATATAAGCTAAACTACTGTGCCATTCAATCAGTGGTGACACCTACCATCTAAGAATATAAACAAACGGTTTATTATAAATAAATGTAAAATCGTTACCTTGGAGGAAAAGGCATGAGTTTTCAGACAGACTGAGCACTTGCAACCCCCAGGGTTTGTAAACACATGGAAAAAGGGAGTCACTTCTGGAAAACAAATTTATAGCTTGACAATAAGGTGCTGATTGGCTGTCAAGTATTTGCCTGTGAGAAGGACAGTAAGAAGGGAAAATAACTAGGTGAGCCATCAACTCTACAACACCTAAACTGTATGATGTTTTAAATTTCAGTAATCTTTTCAGCTCACTCACAAAAGCAGGGTTTATGCTAGAGTAAGGAAACCTGTTTTCTAAGGAGACCATCTGCTGTGACTGGGGTAGCAACAGGCTGTCATTCATGTATCCGTGGCTCAGGCAGAATCTGTGGAGATCCTGATATTTCTGGAAGATTGCAGTGGTTGGTGGCAATTGGCAAGGGCTCCTTAGTGTCAAAAAGCCTGAAATGAGACCCTGCCTGAAGGCGTACTAAGAAAACTATTTTATGGCATGTATATAAGTGGTTTGAGGAGGTTCTTTTGAGCTCCTGGAAACCCGAGTACATTGATGATGTTCAGTAAATTATTTTGGACTACATGGACAGATTTTGGTGTCTGCTCAGAGGAAACAGCTGATTTTAGCTACTCCCAGGGCTTTTCTACATCTCTGAAGTCATTGGTAATGTCTTCAAAACACATCTGTGTACAATAGAATTTTATTCTTTTGTTTCTTATTAAACTGAGAGTCCTCATTTGTATGCTCTAGTTTTAAAATATTTTTGCTATCCTGTATCCATGGAGAAGAAATCTGCTAGCTGCAGCTGAGAAATATGACTCTCAAGTTTTTGAATTGTACAAGCTGTCTCCTGACACCCTGGGGGCAGTAAGATACAGTCTAGAGACCTTGAAGCTTGATTACTTTCTGTTGGGTTGTCATCAAGGTAGGTCTGCTTTTTGCAGAAAGCCCTTGTATGAAAATCCAGTGGGTCAAGCTGTTTCAGTCACATTGAGATTGCTTTGTGATTTTTACTCTGATGGCCTAAGGAACTGATTTGATCTGAATGATCTTTATCAGTGTAATAAGCTCAAAGTGGTACTGGCAGCAGAACTACACTGAGGACATTGAGGATGTCCTTCTTCAACCTTTACATGACCTTTTTCAGAGCTCCCATCCAAGCTCCTCCAGAGCATCACCCTTGTCTGATGGGCATGTAAGCAAAGCTTCAGCTGCAGCAGCCTTGTTATAATCAAACTTGTCCTTCCTGCAGACTGGCACCTAATGAAAGAGCAGCTCTCAGTAAAGAGAATCTAGTTTGTTGTTTTTTCTTGGTTTTCTGTGATGAGTTCCCTGGTACAAGGAAGGGGACTCATGCAGTGGCACTCTGCTGATACATGTGGGCAAATCCATGAAACAGAATCACAAGGAGGATTTTCTTCAGTGCAGTGTGACAACTCTAACAAAAAGGCACTTAAATGGTTTGTGGTGGAGTGGCAATGTTATGATGGTAGGATACAGAAAAGGAAATAAGAAAAGAGCCGGAGCCTGTAAAGACCACTTAAATACAGGAGGGATATTTAATATACACATTACCTCGACCACTTTCTTACAGTCTCCTGGGAACATACATATACAGATACCAGAATAGATTTCTAAGTCTCTACAAGCTCACTTGCTGAGTGCTGCTTTTGGAGACAATTTCCTCTGCCAGGTTCTATTTTGAAAACAGTAGGCTAATTTACAAATACATTGCCAGCTCTGATAGGTGTGTGCAGCCTTTGTGCCAAGGGAAATTGATCATCTGAATAAACCTCTGAAACTCTGATAATTTTCTTCACAGAGCAGCCTCGCACCGAATCGGAGTGGGAGAACAGCTTCACTCTGAAAATGTTTCTTTTTCAGTTTGTGAATCTGAACAGCTCTACCTTTTATATAGCATTCTTCCTTGGAAGGTAGGATTGATGTCTGCACACTCATACATACAAAATATAGAGAGAAGAAATAAAATTGTTTGTAATGAAATAAAATAGACCATATTATCACACATCTCAAAATGCAAATTCCATACTAGCAAAGCAGAACAGATTACAGTTTTATATTCCTTTCAAAAGCCCAGAAACAGATGCAGTTTTCATCTCTTATCACCACATGGTCTCAATACTAACTTAACAATTTCAGTATTGGAAACAGATGCATCTCACAATGCCATACATGCAGGTCATTTCACTCTGTCTTTATGTGTGTTATTTGTACAGACAAATAAAGGATAGGATAGGATAGGATAGGATAGGATAGGATAGGATAGGATAGGATAGGATAGGATAGGATAGGATAGGATAGGATAGGAATGGAATGGAATGGAATAAGATAGTTCAGTTGAGAGGGACCTCCTTCAATTATATGATCTGGACCATTAAGAGTGAGTGATGAGCTATCACATCGGGTTTTTTCCCACATATATATTTGTTATATATTAGATATATTATATATTTATTGTCTGTTTTATATATATGTATGCATGTGTGTGTGTATATATATATAAATTTTTTATTTCTTTCTGTCAATCTCCTAAAAACAAAATGCCTTTTAAGTAGAGAAGGTTTGAATAGAAGAATCCATTAGTAAGGATTATAGGTTAATAATTTTGGGGGGAAACATGGAAGAACAGTTAGAAAATTATGGTTTTTAATGAAAACTAAAATTTTCACTGATTTCACAGGAAGGCAGACATCACAGAGCATTTTATAGTGTAAGGAAATGGACTGGCAGTTGAAAGCCATTTTCCAAACTGACATGAGCAGTTTCAGCCAGATTTTCCCTCTGCCCTGCATATGAATATCCAACAGCAGAGTGTTTGGTATTGAAATAAAACTGAAAGTAAAAACACCCTTAGTCCTTCATGGGGATTATTCCAGGAATACCCATAAAACATTTTCAGCATAACATCTTTTATAGTTATAGTTATACCAGTCACATTAAGATAACACCAGATTAAAATAAGAGTGTGAGCTTTCTTTTACTACTGCGAGCAGGCTGCTTACACAACATAGTTGATCTATATTCCTGTGTTAAAGATTTACAGGACACCCTGGTGCCTACTTAAGGCTGATAAACCGGTGGAGGCTGGAAGAGGTGAGTGTTCGATAACCGCACACTGATTTATCTGCTGCCCACGGATGCTGTGAATGCAAGCAGAGGCAGACACATAACTCTGTCTAGGCATTTTTGAGTGTGTTATTGGATTCTCAGTTGCTGTCTAACTCCACACTATTGACACTACCATCTGCTACAAAATCATCTACATATTGATATGTATATTCCCTTTTCAGTGCTAGCAGTTTTAGTGTTTGCATCACATACAAATAGTGGTATCAGATGGTTTAAAGATTACTCACGTATTTACACTGGAAATATTTTATCCTTGGAATGAATTAAAGTCAGATATGAATCTGACAACTTTTTGCTTCTAAAAAAATCCCTTTTTTCGAGCCAGCTTTTCTAGGCTTGCGGACCAGAGAGCTAAAATATGAAGTAACAAATTAAAAATCCAGACACATAAAATGTATGTGAAATTTGACTAAACCAATTAAAACAAACTTCCCAAACATGCTACTGGCAGAATGTTCCATGTCTATAAAACCAAATGAATATGCAGAGCAATGCGAGTTTGGCTTTGCAAGTTACTCAAGGACCAATCCCTTTCTATTTCCTTTTTTTTTTTTAACAAATACATTCAGAATTCAAAGCCCATTTGACAATTATGGGAGGTGAACAGCAGCAGTTTCTGGACCAGTCATTTACTTTCCAGTGCTGCTATGTGCACTCTCAAATCCCATGGTTTCTTTCCTGCTTCACAGATGAATAATTGAAACAACTTTGCAGATAAATGACAAATGGTAAGTGGAAAATGCCTGTCAACATGAATTCTCAAACACTTCTGGATATGTAAATATTTTGGTTAATATATGCCATTCAAATACTAGCCAAAAAAAAAAAAAAAAGGAAAATAATTTTAATAAAACCATCCTAATTTTGTAGTGAATTCTGTTTACTCAAGGAAAGAATACTTGATAAATGGGCAGACAGAATTTCATTTAACACCCCTCCAAAATCTGACTGGGGCTGAGCTGACCTAAAAGCTTGCTGCAGTCAAAGGAAGACAGTTCTGCTCTTCCTTTGAGTCCTTCCCCTGAGGTTTGCTCCTTCCTCTTCCTCTGCATTGGCTCTCACTTGTCCTACTCCATGAGGAGCCTCTCCAGTTCCTTGTATCAGTAGTAAACTTCCTTTTTCGGGCTGAATTAGTTTTCTGATGATTTAGTGGGCTTATTCATCTCACAGAGGGATCAGAGAACAGGGAAAGAACCTCATGGCTCTGCAGGAGCAGAGATGGGAGGAAAAGAGAGCCAGGTTTGTGAGGAAAGTGCAACAATGAGGTGTTACAGGTTGGGATCTCATTTTATTGCAGGTTGTAACTAATTTTATTCCCTAAAAGTTAAAGAGAAATAATTCCAGTCCTACGACAGTGATTTGTTTGACTTATCTGTAATACCCAAGATTTAAAAACACAGCTTGAACTACACAGTTTGGATCTGCAAAGCTGATTGTACAAAGTGCTGTTTGAGGGCAGAAAGCTTTTGGTCCCTGTTTTTTCCAATACTAGATGAAAAAATACCTAAATTTTTACTAGCTGAACATCTCTCCCAAAAGCAGCACCACAACTTCAAGGTCTGGAGCCACTGCTAAAGCAAGCAAGCACTCAGCAAGAAACACTAAGAATTGTTGCTCAGCAGTTAGAGATTTTCAATTCTTCAAGAAGAGAACAGATTTGCATGGTCTACTCAGTCACAGATGTTAAACAGTGCTCAATTAACAGTTCTAGGTCTATCCTCTAGGCATAAACTGTTTGCTTGTGCAGCCAGGAAGAATTTTCTCTTCATTCTTTGACTTGATGCAGTCACCCTCCCCAAAAACTATTGAAATCAATGGAGAAACTTGGTGGCCTTTGCCTCTGCCCTACCCTCAGTTGCACAGCACATTAGAAGCACTAATGTGAAAACTGCATTGGTTTCAGCTGACTCTGACCTCTGCAGAGAATTAGGTTTTAGACTTAAAAGGCTGACAGTATGATACAGCATTATGTGTTCCCAGGAGTTTACATTTCTTTAAAAAATAAGGAGAATGCATTTAATTTCCATTTAGCAAATATTCCAATATCCATTTTTAGCCTTTAAGAAATGTTTTAAAACCCAGTATAATTTCTGTTTAACTTTTTGTTTCTTTCTTTTTTCCTGTAGTGCCACCCTAGTGGATGCCTTATTGACCTCTGTATGCAAATGGGTAT
Organism: Pardalotus punctatus; assembly: GCA_013400915.1. Taxonomy (NCBI): domain Eukaryota; kingdom Metazoa; phylum Chordata; class Aves; order Passeriformes; family Pardalotidae; genus Pardalotus; species Pardalotus punctatus. Next base: position 332,798 of record VZTX01007329.1, on the reverse strand, counting down.
TATAATGGTGTTAAAGCAGACATGGAATAATTTTATGGAATTGGGATATCCGTAAGTAAATATAATACCTATGCTTCTGTAGGTCACAGAATACTACATTTATGCTTCCCTTATGGCCAGTTAATAAAAGCAAGATACAGTAGTCATTACAATAGAAAATCCTCCCCCAGGATACAGAACTCCAGATAAGTAGATGGTGTTTGGGGCTTTTTTTCCACACTGGACATGGTTTGCAAAAGCAAAAATATAATATAAATATTAACAAATAAGTAATGTATGGGAAGAACTTGATTTTGTTAAATTGTGTTCCATGTTCTAAAACTCCTTATAAATAACTGTGTGACCACTGTATTGCTTACCTGAAAAATATTATGTGTATCATTTCTTAGCTATGCCAGTAAGTTCTAAATTGGATTTCTTGCTGGGTGACAAAAATGCCTGAAAGAGCAGGTACAAGCTGGAAAAAATGCAGTGGTAGCATATACACTCTGAGAGATAGAAAATGTACTGGTATGTAGACAAGTTCCCTGATGATCTTCAGGGTATTGTGGAGCTGTGCCCTAGCTAAAAGGTTAGCAATTACTCATTTCCTATTGGTTCATTCCTTATTGATTAGTATTTAATGAGCGCGTTTAACATGATTAATATAGGTTTAATATGATTAGTGTAGTTGGTGCTAGAGACAATGTGGCTGGTTATCAAGGGAAATTAGCAAGCGTGAAAATCTGAGAGAGAGCTGACATTGTCAGAAAGTTTGTCCTTGCAAAGTTCAGAGGAATTTGCTATTTCTCCATCTTTCCTGGGCCTTCCCAGTATTTTGCAGCTGTTAGGGCTGCAGGAATTGGTTGGGATGGGCAGGAGGGAACAGTAGCAGCAGTATTGATCCTCTCTTTCCACTCCCTACCTCCTTTGTCAGAATTCTCTGCTTTCTACTAATACAGATCTTGAAACTTAATAAAGAGCACAGAAGATAAATGAAAGAAGGTGACTAATAGAGATAGGAGGAGATTGTTTAAGAACAAGTGATCTAATAGGAATAAACTGCTTCAGGTGAAGTTAACCTTCACTTCAGAGTCACAAGGAAAATCACAATATAAAAGACACAGTCACAACATTGTGAAAAGCTTCAGCTTATTCTGATGAGAGATGTGTTTGCTCTCCAGACCCTTCAGTCCACCTTCTAGCCCTGAAATGCTGCAAGCAGGTGCATTTCCTTTTTGTGTGAAAAACACCTTTCTGCTAAGAGCATGATGGCAGCCAACACAATGTGGATGGCCAGAGGACCTGCAGGCACCCTACGATCTGTAGCTGAATTCAGTTGAACTGCACTCAACTGCACCTACACTTCTTTAAGGAAGAGGTGGCTGCAGACACCATTCAGGGCTGCCTTTTCCTTCAGGATTGCCCAGGCTGTTACCCTGCACGCTGCAGAGCAGAGCCATGCCGAGATGCCAGGTCACACACGGGAAAGGAGCAGGCAGCATTAGCACTCTTTATTCACTGAGCTCAGCTACCTCCACACAGCATTGCACTCTGTCATATAAGCACACCCTGAAGTGATTTGCCATTCTGTGCAGAGAGGAAGAAGTAAATAAATAATGAAAATATGTCAAAATCCTTTTACCATTTTAACAACGTCTAGGCCTGGATTACAGCTCATCAGCTGTATCTGTTTTCATACCTATTATGCTGTGTCATCAACCACATGTATTACTAACGCTCTATTTTCCTGTACATTGGGAAATAATTTTTGCAAGATATGTTGTGCCCACTTAACCTCTTCCAATTCTGTGATAAATAGCCATTAATATTCTTTACCCTGTTTCTTTAATTTCATTTAAAATATAGGCTAATTCAAAACTGGTGGACCAGGAGAAAACTACGACAAGAGTATGGCACACAGGGAAAAACAAGCTTCCCACAGTGGGAAAAGGACTATAATCTGCAGCCTATGAATGCTTATGGACTCTTTGATGAGTACCTTGAAATGAGTATGGCTCTAATTTTGTTCTCTCTCTTCCACTAGATTTTAATATTGTTGCTTTTTTCTTGATGTGGGCTGGTGTATTCTTTTTAATTGTCACTATATGAAGCTAAGGAGGCTGCAAAAAGGTTTTTATTCTCACAGGTCAGGTGAGGAATGGGAGTAAGTTTGTAAGAACCAAACCAGTGTAGTTAAGTACACTGCTGATTGTTCGCTAACCTCCCATCTATGAAGCACATCCTATTCTGGATTTGTTTTCCCAAACCAGAGCCCAGTTCTTTATCTGCAGACATTTGTGAAGAACTCTGCTGTTATTTTCTAAAGAAAGTTCCTTGTGCTTTCCTTTTCAAATGCATGATACAGACCTGCATGCTTGTTTAGATCTAAAATCCTCCCTCATTTACTACCTCACATTTACAAAGTAACTCACTGCCAAAAGGCACTGCTCTATCCAGAGGAGAGAGGAGGATAACTGCTAAAAAAAGTATTAAAAAAACATTAACTTTTGCCCTCTGTGAACTGCATATGTCATAATTGGTTTTTTTATTTTCTCCCTCACACAATTCTTTTCAAATTAATGGGAAATCTGAAAACCTGCCTCTAGAAACTTAAAATTTCAAACTGCTTCCCATCTGAACTATTAATCCTTAATCATTGCAAGTATTGAGATCTTAGTTGATGCTGGAGTAAAAATGTCCCTTTCTAAAATCACAGTTTGTCCCCCTCTGAACTTCACTCCAAATTACAAAATTTAGATGGTGCTGTCCATTCCAGGGTCAGATGTGCATTGGTTCTTTTCATCCTTCCTTCTGAATTTTTGACAAGGACTTGCTGTATAACTGTCACCAGACCATTATATAGTATGACATAATAAGAAATGTTTGTATACTTTGTACACCATTTTTATTTGTATACACTGCTTGGTATCTTAGACCTTGGAATTAGATTCTAACAATTATACTGTGATATTTCTTTTTTTTTCCCCCCAGTTCTTCAGTTTGGGTTCACAACCATTTTTGTGGCAGCTTTTCCCCTGGCACCACTTCTGGCCTTACTAAACAATATTATTGAAATTCGGCTTGATGCTTACAAATTTGTTACTCAGTGGAGACGACCTTTAGCTTCAAGAGCCAAAGATATAGGTGAGCACTTTGTATGGTGTTTGTTTTATATATATGTTGTTTGTAAGGCAAAGCTTTGACCACTTCAAATAAGAGCACTTAGGTATTTTCAGTCGTCTTCCCAATTAATAATACACCCCTTGATTGTTCAAAAAAACTTCAAGCATCTGATGCGAATCTACTCATGCAATTAATAGTCTATATTGGAAAATGTCTTTTAATAATTTTCTGGGGGATTTAACAGCTGAGGTGTAAAGTGATCAGTGTTCTCTGCAGGTGTTTTGTTGTGGCAGACACACTGTGTGAACACATGTTCAACTTGAATATAATAACCAGACAGACCAGATGAAACACGGAAGTCAAGTTCAAGGGGCCACCCTCCTGTAAGGGACCTGTGTTTTATTTTTACCTGGCCAAAACCAAGCTCCCCTGTGACTCAGGGGCTGTGCCCACCAGGTTCCTGGGGGGTCAGACAGGGTGGGTGTGAATCCCAGAGGCAATTTGCTCTCAGTGAGTCACACCTGCATTGCTAAACGCAGGCTCCTCCTAACTCTGAGGTCACCCAGCCACACGTTATTGCAAGGGCTCTCTGAACCTGTTCTGACTGCAAATCTCTTCGGTCCTTGCAGTATGCAAAAGCAGAACACCTTTAGGAAGAACTCTTAAAAACGAAGTCACCTGCCCATTGCTGAATCCCTGGTGCTTTCACAGGGCTAAATAGGATACCTCACTGCCCATCTGCATTGCAAAAATCAGTAGCCCACACCTAGAAATAGCAGAAGCTCAGGCTTTGTGCTCCTACAATGGTCTACCATGTATAAAATCTGTGTCTGATTAAAGCTTTGAATGTGAACAGTGTGAATCTGTGGGTTTAGGCACAAGCCTGGACAACAGCCAGTACATGGCACACATGGCAGACATAAACCCTGTAAAAAACAGTTATATAATGTAAATAATAGAAACACAGAAATATATTTTTTCTTCATGTCGATTCAGGTGTGACTTCTCAAAATAAATCGCATTTGCCCCCTATTCAGCAAAGTTTTCTGGGCCGGTTTGGTGCCTCATTGAATCAGTGGGTGTGTCTAACCTTCCTTTGCGGTGGTTCACAGTGATGGTCCTCATGGCCAGAGCTGCTGTGTGCCTGTACCACAAGATCTGCCCTGGCACACTGTCCCCAAAGGCTGCAAAGCCATCATCATAAGCAGGGAGGCTTGCAGGAGTTCCTAAAACTGCCCACATAGTTATGTGTCTTGGTGAGCTAAGGCCTCTGTGAGTATTTCTGCAACTTCCTTGCAATTATTTATAGGATAAGAAAAATTCACCCCATGGGAATATGTCTGATCCACTGAGGTCCCACTATTCAATAAGAATTTATTTTTACTCAGTGACTCTTGGATAAAAACTGCATTAAAACACCTTGTGCAGCAGGGACAACTGCTTCAGATCATGCAGTATTTCAGGCACTTTGGTTCTTGTTTTTCCTGGAACAAACATACTCTCCTTCCTGAACAGGAATCTGGTACGGCATCCTGGAAGGCATTGGAATTCTTTCTGTTATCACAAATGCATTTGTTATAGCAGTGACATCAGATTTCATCCCTCGCCTTGTTTATGCTTACAAATATGGACCTTGTGCTGGCCAAGGAGAAGCTGGACAAAAGTAAGGTTTTTTTTTGGGGAGGGGGGTGGGGGGGTGGAACAGATGTGCACAAAAATCACTTACTACTTGAACAGATGCAGTAGTACTGTCTGTGTATGTTCTCAATTCCACTAACCAAAATTTATTGTTTGTGTTTAGGTAACAGATACCAGCCCTAGGTACTGATGCTCTGCATATTGACAGAATAGGTTTCTGAGTGACTGTGATTCATGATGTTAATTCAAGGCAAACATGGCAGAGCTATTTCAGAGATTTAGTGTGTGTGACAGGATGCTGCCAAAGCTGTACTTTCCAGCTGGTGTACATGGATGTAATCCTCTTTTCCTTCTGAAGTAATGCTGATACTAATCAGTTAAGAATTTCTTGAGCATTTTAAATTTGTACACTGGGGTTTTTTCCTGATGTAATATTCAGCGTGTATTACTCGAAAAAGTAGTGTCTAGCAAGAGGAAGCAATTCCAGCTAATACATCAAGATACACTTACAGAGCAAAGCAATTTGTTTTTCTTCTAAAACTAGAGTTCTTAGATTAAATCTTCCAGGAGACATTTGTGATCTGAACCCCTGCTGCCTAAGTGGATTTTCTTTCAGTGTTGCTAAACACAGATATTCTGTTAGCGTGTGCACGCCACCAACAAGTATGAGATAGTTGCTGCATGGCAACTTGTGAAATCCAGGCTTCTGGACTCAGGGAAGGTCACTGAATCCAACCAAACACAAACAGACACAGTTTGCAAATGCTCTAGCAGTGCCATTAGCAAGGAACCCTACTGTTCAAAGAAACTCAGGCTAAACAGTAGACAGTGACAGAGAGCTTACATTCTGCTGCTGAACATATGGCAGATTGATTTTTTTCGCTCCCTGCTGCCGAAAGTGAATTTTCTGCTTTTTTGACATTTTTGTCTGTCAATACATTTAATCATACTGATGGGAGAAGGGAATCTGGTGGGGCAGCTTCTGATCAGCAGATCTGCTAACTTGCTGTCCTGCAAGGAGTTGGGCATTTTAGCTGGGGCTGGGGAAGATGTTCTGTTTACTTTGATGAAGACTTAAAATCCCTTGAGGGTAAAGAGGTCTGGTACCAGTTGTTTGTGAGCATGTTCCTCTGCTTGTGCCATTATAAAGATCTACAGGATATTGCGGCACTGTAAACAACTCTCCTTGCCAAGGAAAGCAAAAGGAAGGACTTTATAAGGACCACTTTGTATGAGAAAACAACACCTTTAGAATATTTCTCTTTTAATACTCAAATATGGCTCAGTGGCTTTGAAACTAGTTCTGCATAGGGGAGTAGTTTGGCTCATAGAGAAAGATCTTAGCTTCTTTTCACAAACCTCTTGTACAATGTTTTCACACTTCTGCTTTTTTGAGTGAATTTCTAGATGAAACCATCAGGTAGTAATCCTTTGAAGGAGCCAGCTTGGATTAAAACTGTATATGTCAGCATTCTGAATAATGTTATTAGTAAGTACTGTGACAAAAGCAGGAAGGTATTAAAAAATCCACAGGAAGAGTGAATTTTCTCAAATCAAGGAGTGAAGACCATCTGTTATTGAATAGCTTAAATGAGAGAGGTACTCTCTTCTTTCAGAAAACATCTGTAGGTATTAGAGCCATATGACACACAGTGATAGTAGAAAGATACTGTAATTAAATCAAGTTCCAAATCCAATCAGTGTGGAGACAAAGCCAGGTGGTGTTTGAATATAATTTCTCAAAGACTGTAAAGTCCATGTTTAGAAAAAGCCAAACCAAAACAGAAATCCCGCAACCCTTACTGTGCATCATGCTCTGCACCAAGCTGAGAGTGTGCCTGCACTTAGCAGAGCTCAGGCTGTGCAGCATGAACAGCACAACACATTTTGGCCATATCTCTCCTCAGCTTTACTAACACCAAACTTGAGCCTTCTGGTGATGCCCACAGCCCTTGACCAGGGGACACGACTTCTCCTACTCAGTGTTCTCAAAACTCTGCCTGGCCCTCACAGTGCTCATCACCCTCAGATCTTCTAGTATGGAGTTCCTTTGATTAACTGGACATTTTCTAAAAAGCTGGTTTAACTGTCTTATCTTTCCATCTGATTTAGTCTCCCTTTGTGCCAGTACCATGAGTGTAACAGTGGGAATATTTTTATTATCTTCCTAATGCTCCTCATTATTTTCTGTCCCTGTTGTGTCACCATTTAGGTGACTTTTCAAAAGTAACCAGTCCCAATCTTCACCATTTCTTCTTCCATAGAAATCTACCATTGCTTCACTTCTATTGTTCATCTGACCTACTTTAGCATCTCTTTTATAGTGCCTCAACATCCCCTTCAAATATTATTAAGCATCAAAATTGTACTTTGGATTTTATGAAACACAAAGAACATCCCCCTGGGTACAACAGTTAATGGAAAAACCTTGCTGTGTCTTGATGACAGCATTTTGTCCCCTCTAGGTGTATGGTTGGCTATGTTAATGCCAGTTTATCAGTATTTCTGGTGTCTGACTTTGAAAACCGTTCAGAGCCAACATCAAATGGAAGTGAATTCTCTGGTTCACCATTAAAATATTGCAGGTAAGTTTCTGACCAACATACTTCTCTGTTTTAAGACATTGAAATGGAGAAGCATCATAATAAATCTGGAGTTGAAACGAATTTTTATAACTCAAAAACAGGAATGGAAAGTATGAATTGTGCTGTTCAGTGATGTGCTCTTCTTGGTACTGCTCAGCTGTTACCTGCATGATTCCTTCCTCAGACAAAAGAGAAGTGGAAAAGTTGGTATCTGGAGGGTGTTCCTAATTTTTATGGTGTCATAGCTTGACTCAGACACAATCATCATGGATAAATATGGCATCAAAGGGTCAGTAATAGGTGCCTGATTATTCAGGTGCCAGTGAGATCGAGTTGAGATGAGATTATATCATAGGACATGCACAGGGAAGTCAAGATTGCACAGGAGTGGTCACATGGAGTTATTTCACAGATCTGACAGACATAAACAGGGTCTGTCAAAAGCTATCTTTATGAAACCTCAAATCCAGCATTGCCTAATTATTGAATTGTTAATATGTGTATGTTGTTGCTCACAGGTGTCATTATTAGTAATAATCATATAATTGTGATTTGAATCAAAATAAGCCGAGAAGTTAATTATCTGCAGGTCTTTGTCCTCAGTTATAGATTGGAGAACTAGCATACTGAGAAAATCTGTAACAGCAGATTTGCATCTGAGTGATATTAATGGCCAAAAACTCAAGGTGTTAAATAGAGTCCCAACCAAAAATACCAAACAAATACAGCTACTATTTTTTAATTGCAGTATTACATTACATGCATGAGTCCTGGTAGTCCTTTAGCAGATGTGCTTAGTCCCAGTATTTTTGACTGTGAAGAATTAAAACACCCTTTCATGAGTGCCTAAAGAACAAAAGATTCTGTGATACCACAAAGGTCTGTGATATAGCAAAAGTCAATGATACTTGCAATATTGTGACATTTTTATGAATAAGAAGAATTTTGAATGGTATAACACAATAAATGGGAGGAGGGGGTGGTGTTAATACTTTCATTTAACTAACCAATATTTAAAACTGTTGCAACTTATTTGGCAGAAAGAGTATTCCAATGTTGAATTCACCCGTGGAGCAGAACCAGTGAGAATATATTCATTGTTTGCTATAGCATTTTTTAATGTTTTGTTATTCTGACCATTCTCTTCCCCCTCTTTAACTTTTTTTTCCCCCAACTTCTAGTGTGAAGTTGCTGCTCCTTAAAGCCAATGATTGAAATCCCACAATAAAAAATAAAAAAAAAATTGTCTGTTCAATATCCCATAAACAGACCACTATTAAAATTGGTGCAATAAATCTCCAAAAGATACAGCTGCTCTTTTGGGAGACACTGAATTTTTATGTATATCTACCCTTGAAAGAAAATTAACATCTTTCTTTAGCTGAGTTTATCAGCTACTTACCCGCTTGCATTCTGCTGAAACATCAGTCATTTTAATTGCACTTCAAGGCAGACATTGATAGGGAGGTAAGGAAATATTATGTTCTACTGTGTAATAATGTAGGCATTTTTCCAAGAAGGCAGTTTGTCTGGAAAAAAAGCCAAAAAGAAACAGTTAACTTTTGGTTGCCTGGAACATATATAGTGTTGTGATATTCTGGTTGTTTATAAAAGGTTTCCCCATTTTTTTCATGTGCAATATTGGATTCCTAGCAAGCAAAAAAGAGGAGACATACTTTACTGGGACTTCTGTTTTCAGGGTGCTTAGGATATTGTAAAATATCCTAAACTATGAAGTCAGAATGCAGCATGCACAAGGAAAGATCATCTCAGTTTTAAGAACTTGCACTAGAGATACTGCAATTTCTGAGAGATCAGATGCTGACTAAGATGTCAAGACAGTTTATTTCATTTTGTATAGCACCCTCTGCAATCTAAGAAGGTGAAGCTTCATGAAGAAATACAGATTAACATAGACATTAAATAACTGTTTATTTCTTTTTTTCATCTGCATTTTCATTAGTTTCTTGAAACTAACTTAATGATCAACCTCAAGTGTATTATTTACTATGTTATTTTCAGTATTTTTTTACAATGGGTTTTCTGTACCATCTAGGAAACAGATTCAGAAGCAGACAATTTTTACCCTACTTTTAAATTAAATTTACACAGTGCTATTTTAGAATTAACAAACTGCTAGTAAAAATGGACTCCACAATGTGTGACAAACAGATTAATGGTTTGTAAATATAATTTTGGAGTATTCCTGGATCCAACTTTCCCAATAGTTATCTACAATTAAATCATGGAGACCTAAAGTCTTTCAAGAAACACCCAGTGAGAAAAGACCCAAGATCCCTTTCTTACACAAGCCTCACACTGTTGATGCAGCAAGAGGGGTGGTGCTGTCTCTGCTGAAGTCAGAATGAGTAATGCTTTACACCAGGGATGGCCAACTCATTGATCAAGGGCCAGGTGGAGTCCATGAGGCAGTTTCATATGGATTTTGGGAGAACTACCAGGTTGACAAAACAGGGAACATTTGTGGGTTTAAAATGTCCTTTTAGTGGGAATAGTGTCCCTTAAAAGAGCAGAGCATCGCACCCTTCTCCAAGCTCTGAGGAGATGCCTGCAAGGCATATGGTGCTGCCAAGGGAGATGCTGAAGAGTCACAGCACTCCCCATCCTGTGTATTTGCTTCAGCAGTTTTCTTCATACAGACACTGGTTTGGGTCCTTTGTACCCAATTTCCATTAGCAGGGATTCCACTACAGCACTCCTGGAGTGCATCTACTGTTAGGTTTCAGCTGAAAGTAAGTCCATTTGGATGAAGAAAAGCAAGGTGAGGGGAGGTGATCAGGACACTTGCTTCAAAAGCATGCACCTGACCTGAACTAAAACACTGGCATGGGCCCAGCCTTAGCAGCGAGCAGTATTACAGTAACCTGTGCACTGTAACTGAGCTCTTTTTTGGGGCAGAAAATGCAGTGATCAAGAGAAGGTGGGTTTTGGTTTTGCCTTTCCCCAGGCAGCGGTGCAGGAGCTTGCTAACTACCATGCTGTGCTTGTGTTTCAGGTACAGGGACTACCGAGACCCTCCCCACTCCCCAGTGCCCTACGGTTACACGCTGCAGTTCTGGCACGTCTTGGCAGCACGCTTGGCGTTCATTATTGTGTTTGAGGTCAGTGGCCATCCAGGTGGCAGAACAAAACCAAAAAGGAAACAGATTTTCCTCTGAAGCTTTACGTTGGGCTGATCTATGATAGCAGCTGTTGAGGTTTCTTTGTCTTAGTTTCTGCTATTTATATTGCGCTTTGTATTCGCAGATGTGCTTTCTGAATGGTCACAGGTATTTAGGTTCTCAAAGAAAAGGGAATGTAACACTGAAAATTATAGCAGTGACTTGGAAGGAGGGGGAAATAAATGAGCTTTTATTTACTTTTTGAGTAACTTGTCTACGTTGGGAAGCCAACTGGTGTGTGAGGATAATGGTGAAGGACCACGAGAAGAAAAGATTAAATCTGAGCGACTGAAAAACAACTATAGTGAAAGCTACAGTATTTACACATCTAGCTTTTTCTCTTGATTGGTTTTTTTAATGCCTTTCATTTCTCCAGAATGATTGGCATCACAAAGATGGTGACAATGAAAAGGATTCAATATCTTAGTCTGTGTTCATAAATTAGTACTTACTGCCAGTATTTCAGAAGTCTTTAAGACAAACCAGAGGAGATAATACCAACTTCACATGACTGGTATTCCTATGCTGATTTTGAAAAAGAAAGCCAGGAGGTTAGATAAATAGGGTGAATTAATTTAGGGGAAAAAAAAAAAATGCAGCTCTTAAAGCCTAATTTCAAGTGCGTGAATATCCCCACCAGAATCCAGGGGCTCAACATCTCTCCAGCATATGCAGTTTGAAATGCCTTTTCAACTGTGAAGAAGCCAAAGAGGGAACATATGATTTTAAAAAACTCTTTACTCAATCCTCTGCTCTGAAATCATAGCAACAGGGCATTCAACGCAGATATGGAAACTGTAATCACCACACTGGCGTATGGCTTAATGTTCACGAGCATGTACTGCACTTCTGATTCACAGCATTGCGTAGATTCATTCTGAACTGAGCTTTCAAAGCACCTCCTTGGATAGCACAACAGAAGCCTTTGTGCTAGAGGAAAGGCGGTGAAGAAACATTTTCTAGATTATTTCTTGAAGAAGGGTGTCTTGGTGGCTCAGTAGAAGCCCAAGGACTTCAGCAAATTCCGCATGAATTTTCAGACCTTCCCAGGCGAAGGAATTTGGCACTGCAGGTTGGGCTCTCTTTTTCCTTTTCACTGAGTAATTTATTAGAAGTTGGTCCTAAGGAGATCATCTCTTCCATCATCTGTTTCACACTCAGGGAAACATTAAGGGAAGAAAAGAAAGAAAGAAAGATTTGATAGGGGCCTGCTGGTCCTGATCTCTTCTAGTTTCATGAGCTGTCAGTACTGAAAGTCAGGGTATGCATCTCCAAAAAGGACTACAAGAATGGTCTTGGCAGGTCAGCCTATGAATTTTTAAGACTAAAGAGAGCTTCTTGACACATGCTTGACATAAAGGCAGTACAGTGCAAGGAAAAAGAGAAGTGAGGCAAGAAAAACCAGCCCGGCTCAAGTCTCAGTGTCCAGCCAAATTTGTGACCAACAATGGAATAACCTTTCGTGTCTGCCTGATACCTGCACATCAGATTTGGCTTTGCTTTATCTCAACCAAGGCTCATATCTGCCTCCTTCAACATGAGCCACTCTATTTATTCACACTGCAAGCTGTTTCCTTAACTATATCTATGAAACCAAAAAGGTAATTGCAGCAGAAACCATGACTATTATTTAAACACTAATGGGTGTATTGTGATTGCTACAGTGCTTAAAATAAAGATTGCGTAGAGAGATAAGGGATCCAAGGTAGATTTTTTCATAAATTAAGTAACTGCCTAGACTCAGACCCTTTTTTGGCACTCTGAGTGTGGTTTATTTTGGATAACTTAACCTCCTTTGAAAACAAAATTATTTCCTGTCACTGCAAAAGGAATTATTTGTCCAGGCTAAACTGACAGAAGAAGCTTTTTTTCTCTTTTTAGGTTTGGCAAAAAAACCCAATAATTAGAGTATTGTGAGTTTATTTCTCATGAGGGAAGAATTCATGGGAAAACATTTTACATTCTCTTTTCAGTGGCTTTCAAAAGAAGGGTTCTGCTTGGAGAAGAAGAAATACCTTTATTTCTCCAATCTAGAATGTGTGTCCTTTTTGAGATGGAGGATTTTTCTGTTTGTCTTCTCCTCCTCTCAGGTGAAGTGAGTAAATCTCCAAGCAGCATTTTTGATCAAACAGAAAAGGACACTCAAGCAATCCTGCATCAAACTCAAGCTTTGCTGTGGCATGCCTAAAATAGGAGGGACAAAGGATCAGTTAACTTGTATTTAATTGTGGTGTTTGCTAAATAGGAATATATTTATATTCAGATAATAAACACAGTGTAAGAAAAGCATTTAGGTTTTGTTTTGTATCGATACATTACTTCTAATTCTGATGCATGCGTTTATGGGAACAGGAAGGTGTTTCATCATTTGATCCTCCTCTTCCTGCAGAGCAGGAACTGATACCAGTGCTAATACCAGGCCCTGTCCAAACAACCTTACAGCAAATCATGGCCTCAGGGCTTTGAACACACAGGTCTAGAACAGTTTTGAGGTCTTATTTGAACCCACCTGCTCGTAACTTCTGCTGTGACCCATACTCCACTGACTTTGGTTGGAATTTTTGTGGGGAAAAAAACTTCATGGTTTCTTTTATTCAAATTTAGTAATGGGTTTAATTTTAACACAGCATCTGTAAATTGGAAAGAGAAGATTTTCAGAAGATATGAAAAGTAGTTGTTTTCTTCCTAAGGTTTTAAATATTTCATTCTTTTTTTTTTGTGTTCACAGCACCTTGTCTTTTGCATAAAGCATCTGATCTCCTACTTAATTCCAGATCTTCCAAAAGATCTGAGAGATCGAATGAGGAGAGAAAAGTACCTGATTCAGGAAATGATGTATGAAGCTGAACTAGAACGTCTGCAAAAAGAGCGGAAGGAAAGGAAAAAGAATGGAAAATCTTATCACAATGAGTGGCCATGATGGGGTGATGAAGAAACTGCTTAAAAGAAGATAAGAACTCTTGTTTATAAAAAAATCCTGGTTTTCTACAGCAGAGAGTGCATTGAAAGAAGGAATAGTCAGTAATGTTGTGTGCACTTAGCACATGTGCACCCCTGTTTAATAGGGTGGATTTTGTCATAAGCCTTTTGAAATTAGAGGTCTTTCCAAGGCTTAGTCTTCTCCAGAGCTGATGTCATCATAAGCACATCAGACCAACACTAAGTCTCTGCACTCTTGCCAAGAAGCGCCCAGGGCCTGACTTACATTCGAGGCCCTGAACTTCAAAGCAGTTACACAACTTACAGTGCTTTACAGAACTCAGAGATCTTACGGCTCATTCTCATGAAGTTGCTACTTCACAAGCAGTGACTGCGCCTTGGCAGTGTTTGTCTGTGTGTGTGGCCACCACCTGCAGCACGTGCATGGCAGCGTTGCTCTCTTCCACAGTGGACCCAGCTGTGTTAGTCTGCATTTACCACCAGTTAAGGTCACGTATGTGGATCATTTCCATCACTCAACAATACTGAAGTATTATTTAGGAGGAGATGCATGATCATGAGTCTGATCAACTGGTCTAACAATGCTGAAAAATGTAGGCATCAGAAATGCTGACAGATAGCCGAGCATCTAAATGTGGCCAGAGGTATCTAACTGTAGGGTGATTTATTTGGAAATGACACTGTGAATAGTTGGTAATGTGTGTTAAAGATCTGAACAGTGCCTTTTCAGCTATAGGACTGTCTGAAGGAATCGAATCAGGTTGGGCATCTTGCCCAGAACTGCCCATGTATATGAGTTGCAAGATCACATTGAGCACTAGTCAGGAATTAGGGTGTACTTACACACATAACAGAAGTCAGATGGTGTCTCGAAGACCTGTCTGCCAAAGTAAAACCAAAAAAAGAGACAGATGAACAAGGTCAGCAGAATAAAACATAGTCATCCGGAATATCTACACTTGTAACACTTTCTTTATTCATTGTTCCATTATCTCTGAAGGGGTGGAGTGGAAAATAAAACAACAGACTGTAGTCTGAAATAGCTTGAAATCCTTAATGGAGAGCAATTCTACACAGGCTGCAAATTAGCTTTGGGCAAAATAAGCCACTGTCAATATCCTTTAGCAAATTTCTTAGTATTGAGAAATTTAAAATTTCTTATTTAATGAAGAAATTAAAAATTTCCAGACTATTAACCATTGAGTTGTAGCTTTGAACACTTCATAAGGGTTGGAAGGAGCAACCTGAATCAAAATACTGAATGTAGCAAAATCTCTTCCATCAGTTGTTTCTAAAAGTTATTCTGGAAATAATTTGTTGAAGGAGTACAATTTGCCCTTCTGGACAGACCACACAATGCAAGACCCCATGGATGGATCCCTCAAGTTCCACATGACAACAGGACCACTTGCACCAAGAACATAGCACCAAATTAGATATATTAATTTTTTTCCACTGCAAGGGAGAACTGTGCTATTTGCATGAGGCGGGGAAGCTTTAATGAAGGATAATATGACTTGAGGAAGAAGAAGAATGGAAGAAAATGTGAGCACCCATCCCTGTAGCCACTGCCTGCCTACACTTCACTTCCTCGCAGCAAGGAACCTCCCCCAGCAGCAACCCACCATCCTACCTGAGGAGGATAAATGACACCGCAGCTCCCCTTGATCAGCTGCTCCTGGCCCAAGCCTGAAAGTCCCATGAGACAACATAAGTGCTGAAGGAATTTCAGGATTAGTCTGTTCTGTGTTGGCTCAGTGGCAAACAGAGTGGGGAGCACAACTAGTGGTTGTGGGGTAAACTCCTGACTAATGGGGTAGGGAACTTTTTCGTCTTTGCTTCAGCTTACAGCAGCCATGGACACATCCCACATGGATAGTGGGGAAATAGGAGTATTTCTGTCTCTGTAAATAGGGGGTGGGGATTAGGCAAAGTTGACCATCCACCACCTATGGTTGCAGTCCAGGGTTTTTTGGGGGAGGATCGCTGTGCAAAATCATATTCAGACCAAATTCTCATGAATAATTGGATTAGTTTGCATGCCCTCGGTTTAATGTCTAAACCAACCAGATGACCAGAACTTGGAAACTGTTTGCTAAGTAGTAAAGTGAGACACGAGCCATGCATAAAATCAGTGGTGCCCATATGAGCAAAATGGACCTTTGCAAATTCCTCCAGTAACATACAGCTTTGTCAGCTTAGATCTCAGTAACTTCCAAGAACTGAACTGAAACACAGTATAAACTGACTTCCACTCCAAAGAAACCACTGCACTGAAATGTGCCAAAACAAATAATGCACAGCAGAAATGCAGTAGATAATAATTGCTTTTGAGAGTAATTGTCAAGATAGGAAAATTCATCATAATGTAGCTGACAATAGCTAGAAGTTGTGTCCCACTCGCTGGAAATGAGACCATAGGTTGGCTGCTTGCCAAGCTTGTGCTCAGTTTGATGCTGCAAGGGGCTCTGACCTCCCTGGCAGACCCTGAGTACATTTCTGTCACCTCAGTTTGACCAGTCAACCACTCTAGGTTTCTCTGCTGCTGCTGTGATGAATAGATTTCCCTGGAGTCCTTCAGAGCTAAATAGCAGAACACTCAGGAAAGATGCCCCCTTTCTATTTATTAGAAAAAAAAAATACAAATAATAGGATAATAGTAATAATAATAATAAATGGAATTTTAATAGTCTCTAGAGAGCTAATTTATGCCATTCTCTTCCTGATCTGATGATGGGTTTTGTTTAAACCTCCAGATGACAGTCTTGTATGTTGTTTACTTTTTCCAGCTCCACAAGAGCATTACCTTCAAGGGAATGAGAATAAAATGCAACCTCAATGCATGGCACAGACATTTTCCATAGCAAGCAGGACAGCACACATCAGAGGATTTACTGTGAAATCATCTTGCAATCAGCGTAGGGTTGTTCTCCATAGGCCACTCTTGACAGCAGCATGTACTTCATGAGCAGTTACACACCAGTTTTTAAAACCAAGGAAAAAAATTGTATATTGGGGCTGTTTTTCAGCCTGTTTGCTAAGTTTTTTGCATTCTGTCCCATGCTGGTTTTATAGATCTTAGAATAAAAAATGTAAATTAACAACCTGGATACTCTAACAAAAGAAAAATCTAGGAATAGAACATCATCTACATTCAAGCCACCAAATACTCAACAGAAACCGTGTTTACAAATCAGTTCTTTTTTATTTTAAATCTTTCTGAGGGGAGTTACATTATTTACCATATATATTATATATATATATAAAGTATATAGAGAGATTGTTTATTTGTAAATAGAAAAATTCTATGGAGAAGAATGTCAAGTTTTCACACTTTAAAAAAAATCATCAACATAAAGCCATGTTTAATGCTTGTATAATGTGATGTAATAAACTTTAAAAATAAATTATGCATATGAAATATTTACTGCTTGTCATTCATGAGTTTCTTTCTGTTTACCTTTTTGTTCAGCAAGCAAACTGACCAGTCAGATAGCAGCAAAATTTAAATGCAGACCGAAAAGAGCCAAAATCTATTACTATTTTCTCTCTGTGGTTCTTTTGTGTATTCACATAGTCAAATATTGCTACTGTTGTGGTTTTAGGGTTGGGATTTTTTAATGTTTTTACTTAAACTGGTTCCTAATTGTTTTGTCTCGTGACCCTGCCAGATGCTGCAGGTAATTTGGACACTATGGCATCCTCCCACTCCCGTGAAATTAATCAGTTTTGAGCATCCCACATTTCTTTGTCAGGTGAGCTTTTAGCTGGGAGAGATGAAGGATCAGGGTGAGGAGTATGGTGGAGACTCCAAGAATTATCTTGCTGCTTTTTACACAGAAAAAGAAGGCCCTGGCTTAGAGTCCAGCTAGCAGAGGATAGTATATGTTCCCAGAGAAAATATTATTCAAAATTAATAACTGTTTTAATTATGCCAATTAAAAGAAGAAGCATATTTAAAAAAATAAAGCCAAAAGAGTCACTTTATAGCTCTGCAGCAGTCATGGGAGGTTAGACAGCAAGAAATGGGGTAGTTGCAGAGGTCACCTGCAAAGCGTAAGGATGTTTGTCTCTAATGTGCTTACAGCAAGACATACTTCCCCGTGAAAACTCATCTTGATGTTATGATATGGACCAACAGATATCACCTGGCCCAAACTTTCACTTCATACCAAAATTCAAGTTAAAGTGACTGCTCAGTGCTTAAATAGTGACTTCAGCAATAACGGGCAGGTAATATGGTAATCGACATGTTTCCTCTGTTTTAAACAACTGTGTGAATTTAAAGCACCGAAAAGAAAACTCTACATTTTGAAAGCAGGATAACCAGGAAGATTAGTCTTCATGAACAACACAGGTAGAAGTTACAGATGATCTAAGACAGTCTACTGTGCTGTAGTTGATGCTGCCTTAATTTCAGCACAGAGTGCTGCAGAAAGGACATGCTGCTGCTATTTCACACAGCAGTGACCAGTCACCCTCTGCAGAAGCACATTCCGGTGGAAATTCAGTGTTTGTACTGGGAGGCCTGTAGCCATACCAGCAGGCACACAGATCAAGTGCTTGCTGCAGGCTTCTGTTCTGTTACAGCTCACTCTCTCACAAAGCACAGGTATACAGAGGCACACCACTTCAGCTCTCTGCAGCAGCATGGAGATAGCAGTACTTACCCTCTTTCAGATCTGTGGGCTGAAAGTACCTGGTAAGTACAAATTATTATATTCCAAGGCTCAAGAACAATTCCACAGCACAGAATGCAGTATCTGTTTCTGGGTCATGAAGACAAGCACAAGGTTGAATGAGCTGCAGTTATCTTCTGAGACTTGAGAAGCATAGCCAGCTGGTTCAGTCAATGGGGTAATTGTCTCTGAGTAACTAGGATAGTCCCAAAACAGAGATATTCCTGTCCTGAACCCTAGAAGGCTTCATTCAGGATGCTATTGTTTGTTTCAGATCTTAGATATAGGGACACAAGACATAACTCATGGGATCTATCCCACTTGATCACAGCCCTTCCACACAGTGGCTTTAGGCACTGACCTGAACCTGGAGAGGCAGCAGAGGAATGTGAGAAAAGGGACTGGCCCTAAACTCTGCACTGAGTCATGTAAACCAGTGCTTCAGGAGGCAAAGGGGAAACCTGCCTCCATCACACAGTTTTGTGCTGGGTTATCCAATGGAGTCGTGGCCTTGGTGGCACCCATACAGTGGCTGGCTGGCCTCTTCTCCTGGTCTGCTCTTTGGAGCCCATTTTTTCCACCATCATTTTCTGATCCTGACAGTTCATCTTATGCAGTAGATCACCAAGTGCCCTCTGTCACAAGGGCATAGAAAAGAATTTATTTAGATGCTACAGGGCTCCAGACAAAGTAGATAAGCTAACACTGTGTCATATTCAAAGTTACAGCAGCTCAGTACTTGGCACAAATGCAGCATAACTTTTAGAAAGCATTTAAGACATCCAATCAGTTTTTCTCTTGATTCCCAAGCATGACTGCTTTCTAAACTTCACAGCTCAGCTTTTCTGTAATGGCTTTCATTTTCCAACTTGATTCTGCTGCTGTAGAGGAGTTTTATACACTCTTGTGTAGCCATGGTAAAAGTCTGAAGTACAAAAACAGTGGGTCAGAGTCTGTTCCCTGAAAGCAATGGGGGTTTTCACCCTCCCAAAACACAGCACACAATCTCGAGTGGATGGGCTCTTAAGGATGATAAGTCATTCCAAGCTCTGCAGCCCTGGAGAAGCCTTTACCATCTGACATCCTCTGTGATCCCTTCTCCATCCTGGGGAATTGTGCAGGGGGCTCTGCCTGCCTGCCAAAACACTGCTCTTGCCTGATCTGAACCAACCTTGAACATGAATCCCCACAGTGACAAGGACTGCATGAACACAAGGGGCTAAGAAGGTGTCAGCTCGTAGCTCCGGAGAGAAACGCTGTGGCAACTGCAGATGCAGCCTTCCCTCTTGTCCAGCACAGCCAAAAGGGCCTTTCCTTTATTACCATCTCAGCTGCACAATGCCCAGCCCAGTGCAAGAACAATCCTAAGCCAGCAAACTGGGCATGAAGTAAAGACTACTGTGGTTCTGCTCTGTGGCATTGAATTAAACAAGTAAATAGCCAATTTTCTTCATGAGGACCAGCTCTGTAAGGGAAAGACAGGGGAGAAGAGGGAGATAGGGCATGAAGGGAAAGACAGTACTGACTCTTGCCTCTACCCACCACTAAAGTCACTCTTGCAGCTTCCAGCAGTGAGCACAGAGAAGATGCAGGTAGGCAAGAAACAAGTGGCTTAATAAAAACATAGATGACAAAAGCAGCAAAATAAATACGCTCTCAGAATCAGTTCTGCAGAGGAACCAAATAGCACTAAATATACCTTCCATACAAAAAAAAAAAAGACCCACTGTTTCTTGCAATTTGATAAGGTCCCACACCCTAATCTCTTCATACTTTCAATGCCTTAAAAGAAAAGAGATAAAAAAAAAAAAAAAACAAGCCAGAAGAACAGGCATGTCTGGGCAGACAGTACGCTTCCCAAATAAAAAATTCACTCTGAGGGTGAAATGAAATTAAAAGCAGATATTTTCCAGGAGGCTAAAGAATATCAGGCAAATATTTCACATAAAAACATTGCCTTAGGCCCTGCCACCAAGAACCAGATCGAGAGAGTGAGATGCAAGGAAAACCTGATTCCTTCCTTGACTAATGTCATGGTCATGCAAGGGCGATAGTGCCACGAAGCTCAGCAGATGCCTGCCCATGACCCCAGCAGAGCTGGTAACTGACCCAGAACAGGAATGTCAACAGTGCTTTACATGAACAGAACTGTCCTCGTGGGCTCACGTGGCCTTGGGTCATATATGAAGACCATTGGCTCTGTTCTTGTCACTTGCAACATCCATTTCAATGTGGCTGAAGGCAGGGTTGTCAGTTCCTTCTTCTGCCACAGTAAATGGTTTCCAGTTCAACACTTCCACTTTCTCTGGCTAAAAAACAAAAGAGAAAAGCCATGCTGTGAAGCAGAAGGAACAGTCTTCCTCTCTTTGACCTGCATGCCAGCAGAGTCAGGCCTGACATACAAGGTGCCTTGCAGGAAAATAGATGTGAGGTTGCTGACAGAGCACAAATACTTACTCACAGCAGTCGATGGTATTTTTCTAGGGGCATGGAAAGTTTTTTATTGCATAAGGTACTAATTGCGTAAAATGTTCTTGTCACAGAAAATGTTCTTGTCCTGCAAATTGTCTAAAGTGGTTTGGGGTGTGCAAAGTTCTAATTGCCGTTTTCATGTCTAGTGATACGTCACCACCAGGTCTTTGAGCTATTGACTCCCAACCCTTCATCCTTGCCCCATCTTTGACAGGAAGAGCAGATTAACACGCATCATTGCTTTGATGTTGCATTTCTGTTAAATATAATGAGATGTTGAGCTCTTCATGTGCACGAAGTTGCTTAGTTTGCCCTGATTTTTTTATCTCATCAACTTTCTGCATTATTTGTGATGTCAACCACTTGCTAGCCAGCTCTTAGCCATACACGAGACAGATACTTGTTTCTGACTCCAGGCATAAAATAAGTATAGCTGTGGACATGAGCTTCCATGTGGATGGTGGATTGGGGTTTTTTTGCAAAAGATTTCAGGAATTAAATCCCCAGATGGTAGAAACAGATTTTGACCCATTAAAGACAGTGAATGACAGTAAGTGGATAGTTATATCCAGTATTAACATGGGCAAACAGTACTACAACAGTACAGTGAAATATCCCTTTCTTTCACTGGTGTTCTTATCCAGAACTGAAATACATAGCATCATACTAGGAGCTGTCAGCATAGAAGAAAAACTGGGTCATCTTAAAGATATGATTATTGCCTGTACTGCAGCACTTGAAAAGCACAGAACAAAACTGAGTTTGAATGTTAAGCTGATGATATTGATTGAAAAGTGATCTGTAGTTTATTTTTTAAAAAAATAGTTCCCCTGTATTCTCCCCTCTAAGGGATGGTATTACCCAATAATGTTTCCCCTTTTTTCCTTTGGGCGAGTGCTAGGAAAAAGATACACCGACTAGAAATGTTTTCTCTCAAACAGCAGCCAAAGTTACAAAAAAAAAAAAAAAAAAAAAAAAAAAAATCAGACCTTAGAGAACACATGTTCACAAACAAAGGAAGTTTTGCTCTGTCCAAATTATGCCTTGTGGCAGCTTCCCAGAGACCAGTTAGAGAGTATTTCAGCCGAAACATGGAGAAAACTGTCCCTTTTCTCAGCTGCTGCTCTGTTCCTAACTGAAGTCAAGCTGTGGCAAAACACAGCTTCCTTACTTATGGCAGCTGCCTTACTCCCACCTGCCTTGTGCTCTGCTCCTGCCTTAAAGCAGATAGTCATATCAGGCAGCATCAGGTGCTATTCATCCTGCCTGGAAAAAAGTAAGCCAGGGACTGTTTGCCTTTGTCCCCAGGAAAAGACAGGAAAGGTTGATTTAAATGAGAGATGCACAATTACACTTACTTTCTCTGCTTCAGACCGTGAGAAGTTGGACAGGAAATCTTCCTTGGTCAGCAGGAATTTACGATCCGTGTTCTGCTTTAGTCCTCCTAGAAATGAGGCAGGTTTCAGTCAGCCAGCTTTACATGTGCAAACCATGTGTCAGACCCCAGCTATGTGCACCAGGCCAGGCAAGCAGGACACTCATGCAGCAAAAGCCTTCAAGCAATCACAGACCTTAGGGATCGTTTCTTTACAACCCATATACCCTGCACCTCTCAAAATATAAAATCCTCAAAGTCTATTTGAAATGCCTTAGCTATTTCCCAGTTTCCTAGATCTTCCTGAGATTTCCTGTTTTGGAAAAAAACTGGATCTGGCAACCACCAAAAAAGAATGAATGCCATACAGTGATGTCTAGGACTACTCTGCCAGTCCAGAAGCTGTGACACAAAGTACTACCCCAGGCCCCATGTCTAAAAACTCACCAGCAATTTTTATAGTGAATTATTTAAGGGCAGTCCCAAGATAGGGGATGAGGGTTAATGGAGTGTTTGGGCATTTTTAAGGCATGGAAGATCAGCTGTTCTTGTGAGGGAAACAAAAGAGATGCAGGTGCTGGGAATTAGCTCTGATTGCCACCTGAGGATTAAATGGGATCTTGCTCCACAAGAAGCAGGATGACGTTGTGGGTTGGGTTGATTTTGTGGTTCTGTTTCTTGGGCTGAGTATTTCTCATCCGGATTTAGTGAGTTGTCTGGTTTTCATGCTTTGTTTCACAGTCTGTAGGTAGCCTGATCCCTCCCTGGTAAAAAGCAAAATTTGGCTACAAGCACCACTATAGCAATGGGAAGAGCATGTGCTAGGAAGAAAGGGGGGAGCACATCTCCTAAAAAAGGAGAAAAGAAAATGATAGAAATGTAACTTGTGCTTATTAGTTGCAAGGCATAGGGAAGTTAATGGAAGTGAGTTTGTCTACTGAGTTCAGAGTTTCACAGTCCTGGAGAAGTTGGTGGTCAGTCTAAGAATCTGAAATCTAACAGCCTCAAAAATGAGGGCTGTTATACGAATCTGGCGGGGGGTACTGGGTCAAGCTGTGAGAATAGCTGCTTTTTTGCTGTTTCTGCCATGCATGAAGTGAATGACAAGTGTACTTTGCATCTGACCTGGATGCAAAAGTACTGAGGCCATGGGCTGGAACTGAAATGCCCGCTCTTACCCATGGCATGCTGCTTTTTCCCTTTGCACAAAAGTACTAGGAAACTGAGAAAGAAGCTAAAATAGCCATGCAGAAGATCTGCAGCTCTTAGGCATGTTCTTGAGGAATGTGGTGAAAAGCGTGCACTCTACGGATGCAGGCAACAGCCCTTGAGTGCTCTGAACTCACTCAAAGTAAAACTGCTTTTGTCCTCTAGAAGCATGGGTGTATATCCTTGCTTGGAGCTGTTGCCATGTTCAGGAACAACTCTTAAACCTCCAGCCCCTGCAGGCATCTAATAAAACAGGAAAGACAGGTGTCTTTTTTTTTCCTTTTTTTTGCCGCTTAGGTTTAAAAATATGCTGAAACTTCTTTCTCCTTAGAAACTTGTAGTAACTTTTGCTGTGAGTGGGATGCAGAAGGGCTGAGGGAAGGAAATTAGATTTAGGATGGTAATCTTTATACAGTGCTTGCCATAGGTTACTGGCACTTCCTGTGGCAGTGACAGCTTAGTTTGAAAGAGATCTAAGACACGTTCAATCACAGCTCTGGAACCAGTACCTGTTAAGAGGCTGATGATTATTCCCACAACTATTGTAATAAGTGTCCCAAGTGTGCTGAAGTAGAGATAAGACAAGGAATACCAGCTGTCTGCCAGGGCAGGCCTGAAATAAAGCAGAAAAAGTGTTAATCTCTCCTTTCCTGTTCCAAACAACTTGAAAATGTCTGTTTCCATACAGGTTATAAATACAGAGATACTTCTGAACCAAGCGACCTGGTAATTTTGAGCTACCTCCATACAATAATATGTGCACTGAAAATTTGTTCCAAAATTTGCAGAACAAGTTCCTTTGTAAGAGACGAGGCTAGTCAGTCCAGTGAGGCAATGCATGAGACAGAGCAGGTAAAACAGGACAGTCCAGTCTCTGCTGTGAATCTAGTGCACAGCTGAACACTCGTTATCCAGGTGAAGGAATAATTTCTTTAGC
This sequence comes from Pardalotus punctatus, assembly GCA_013400915.1. Classification (NCBI taxonomy): domain Eukaryota; kingdom Metazoa; phylum Chordata; class Aves; order Passeriformes; family Pardalotidae; genus Pardalotus; species Pardalotus punctatus. The sequence goes on along the minus strand of VZTX01007329.1, from coordinate 308,676 downwards.
AAGGGTGATGATATTTAAAGGAAGGGACACTAAACAAAACAAGGAAATCAACCCCATGCAGCTCTAAACGACCAGAAACAACAGAGCAATTGTCTTTACACCTTAATTTGTTCTCCCTGACGATGTGCTCTGTTGGAATAGGTGCTTCCCCGCAGCCAGGAGCAGTGCTGGAGGGCTCATGCAAGAGGTGTGGTATATGAAAGTGGATGTTGGGTGTCGGGCTATCTCTTGATTATACAATGCTCTAAGGTGTAAGGATTTGGAAACCCTAGAAAAGTGGTGTTTTTTCAGCTTATTTCTGTTCCTGCTGTTCCCTATATTGTCATTCATAATTTTTAAACTTAATTGTGATCATCCAGAGTAAGACATTAAGCAGCTGCAGATCAGAGGAAATCCCTTATATTGTGCCCATTCTGAATGTAGTGAATAGAACTATCTGCACAGACAAGTTGCTGTAGGTAGAGCTGCAAACTGGCATTTTGCCCTTTAACTGCCTACTACTTTAATTCATGTGACAGATGGTGGGAGTTAATCCAATAATTATAAATTACGTCTTTCTTTAAAACTGTGGTCCACAATAAGACTCGAGTCTTTGGAATCAAATATTGAACTGAAGTTTTCAGATCAATAGGAAGATTCACTTTGACTTCTGTTGTGGGATAACTCAGACAAACTTTATTCTGACAGAGAAAAAAAATCAGAGAAAACTGCTGCATCTTACACAGCATGGTAGGTAAACCAGAGAAAGACAGCTGTAGTAACCCAAATGCTCTGCAGATGTTCATGCTGCTTAAAAAGAAATCCATGCTTTGTTGAGTGCACTTGATGAACTCATTTACCTCTCTGGACCTGGTGTGCTGAAAATCGTTGTTAATGGAATTTCTGTTGATGTTAAATTTCCTGAGGATATATTACAGCCTGCAGTTGAGAGATACAGTGGCTTGGTCCTCTCTGGAAGTGGAGGATAAATCTGAGATCCAATTCCAACCCAAAGTGAAATAGTGAAGCCACTGACAAGGCCCACAAATGCCCCCTGCAAAACAAAAAGTAAAACTTGGATTTATATGAAAAGCAAAAGATACTTAAAAGAAACAATAACTAGAAGACTAAGAAACAATCAAGATAATCTACACTGTAGCCTCCATAGCAGAAATGAAATATACATTTGGGAAGAGCTGGGAACTTTATTTCATTCCTGTTTTGGGAAAGTGTTTCCTCACAGATCCTGAGCATGCCTCTTCTCATTTGGCCACTGGGTCTTTACAAAGGATAACTTTGGCCTGCATGGTATATGGGAAAATCCTGCTTTATTTGAGGCCCTCCTTTAACAAATACAGAAGCAATTTTTCAATTTCCTCATGTGACCTGTTTTAGCAAAAAGTCTTTCCTGCATCAGGGGCAGGTGGGGTTTTGGCTGACAGCTAGTAATTTTTAAATTTTTTTATATATATATATAAATATAATTTGCAACTGCAAAGAGGTAAAGATTAGTGATTAATGAACCTGGCAGGATTACTATTTAGTAATCCTGTCAGACTTACCCATGGATCCTATTAAGGAAGTTTGTCAAATCCCTTTTTTGATGGAATGGGTTTTTTCCTCTGGAAATGATCATTTATCATTTTACAATACTGAAGCACTCTGAGAATACCCCAGTCTGGTCTGCAAGTGCTTAGGCCCCATTTTCCTGCCTGGACCCCTTTTTGCTCAGACAGGCCAGCATTCTCTGAGCCTACTGCTTGCTCAGCTACGTCTCAAGATGCATTATCCCTGCTTCTAAAACTGCTTTTAAGAAATCCTTGTCAAAGTTTCATTTTTATTCAGATTATTTTTCCCCATCTGGACATGTAAATCTCTTAATGGGATGGAAATTCAAGTTCCTATACAGCGCTGTTCATCATTTCTTTGGGATAAGGAAGAAAGAGAGCAAGGGGAAATGTTCTCATGGAAAGTACTAAAGACATCTCTCTTGCTGCACAACATAAAACTATTGGTGGGAGAAGGGGAAGGAAATGCCCAAAATTATCAATAAATTTTGGATGAACAGGTCTAAATTTCTACTTACAATTCCATTTGCAAAGGAGCAGAGGATTCCCAAGGCAAACAGTCCTAAAAGGGGGCCACCAACCATGCCAAAAATGCTGAGTGCTGCCTGAGGAAGGAAGAAAGTCTGCTATCAGGTGCTGTGCAAGGAAGGTAAAGCCTCCAAAGTGACATGGGAAGATGCCGAGGAAGAAATTATGAGACTTTTTGGAGTGTTGTGTACTCAGCTGCCAGGATTTGATATAGTTACATGAGTGCCTAAAACAGAGGCTGAGCCATGGGTGGTTTCACCTTGGTACCGAAAAAAGAATAAAAACTAATCTCATAATGGTATCCAGCAATTATTTTCTTACATAATTTATTCTGGGTCATTCAACATAGGTATGAAAAAGCTGTCTGACACCTACCTGCAACAAGGCTCCCAGAAGAGAGGCCAGTGCAGCCATAGCAATGCAGACTCCACCATAAAACAGGCCTGTGTGTGAAAGGCAGAACAATGTGTTGTTCAAATCTGCAAGGTTTGAAAATCACTAATGGAAAAGTTTTGGTCTAACCCAGCATGGCCCCCACATCTCCCAAATAAATGTGCTTACATCTGGATTTTTTCTGAGAGCCTGAATTGGCCAAAAGGTCAGGTTTCTGTTTACATTAAGAAGAGATCATGCATACTTGACAAAATCTACTTTCTGTGTATTACTAAAGATTAGATAATAAATGGCAGCCATATGGATTAGTCATAGTGACAATAACGCACTTATTGTTTATACTTCTCAGCTGATCTCCTGTGTCATTATCCTTATTTTGAGGAAATTATTTTTGCTTCTCAGTCTAAAGTCTAGGGAGCAAGAAAGCAAATGCTGGCAGATTACCAGGATCTGGCACAGTGACAGAGACCATTCCAGGTCACCAGAACACAGTGCCTCTTTCCAGGAGCCATAACACTGACTTACTTGTTTTTTTCCCACCTCCGCCCCGATGAGTTTCAGTGCTCTAGCAAGAGGTTAATTTCACCGTTCATTGTGATGTGTCAGGCAACTCATCACACAACAATTTGGGTATAAGCATTGTTTGCAATGTTTAAGAAACTTCTCTCAGGTGAAAATATTTAATACTTGTTACCCTCCCACCAGTCTGCCATGCTCACTGGTATGGGCTATGACACCATGCTGGAACTGAGGTATTTCCATGCTCACTACAAACACTTTCTTGGGCTACACCTGCAGCTGGTCACAGACAGCACAGCTAGAAGACATGGCAAGTGCACTTCACAGATTTAAACCATCTGCTCAGCCTAGTTCTGACTCTCTTTGAGCTACAGTAAGCAGAGGAGCTAAAGAGAGTGACAGTCTGAGAGTATATCAGAGAAGATGTGAAATTTCTTGTTCTCTGGAGTATTATTGGGTCACAATGCTATTGCTTGAATATCAATTCAAAAAAATAGTTACAAAACAGCTCCCTTTGCTTCTCATTTTTGACAGATGAAAGAAAAATAGGAGGTGTTTAAGTCAGAGATATCTGGCTTTGTAGAATTGCAAATCAATACTGAACACAGATGCAGTGCTTATTTTCATATTAAAGACCAAACAGGATGGTTTCCTTTTTGCCTTAAACTCACTTGTCCCCCCTTTGTGCAAAACCTACACAGCTGATCTTGTCTCACCCAATGTTGCACCAACATAGTCCCACTGGTGTCAATTATTACTCCTGACATACACTGTCATAAGCAAGATCTGAATCAAGCCCTCACTTCGTAAAGCAAAAGCAGAGAAGATGTTTTCCAGACATACTCATCCCCATGGAAATCCATGACAGCTTCTTTTCAGAGAGCGATTTGAAGTTGGGCTTAATGAGGTCTTCAACAGTCACAGCAGCCAGAGCATTGATGCTGGAGGACACCGTACTACAGAAGGCAAGATTTATACAACTTTTTATATCTTAGAAGCTGAAGTCATAGATAACAGGTAGGTTACTGGCACAGGGAAACTGCCACTGTCTAGAACAGTGTCAGAAAACTAATGTAACTGCTGCATTGGTTGAAATAACTTATTATTCCAGGTGATGCAGTTAGTACCTTAGAAAAATTGTTTAAAGTAATTATGCTTGATGAAGACAAGACACATAATGATGAAAAGTTGGGCTGGGCCTGGAGAACTGAATAGAAATGTCTATTATATGGCTAGGCTGTAAACACTAGCAGCATACATGACACCTTCACAAATGATCTACAGTATATAACTGGGTAGGTAAAATTCCCACATCACTGATTATTTTTAATGCACTCTCAGAGAAGGATTCAGATAATCTAATTATGGTAATCTAAAAATTAGGCATCTAATCCAAACTGAATTACTGCAGGCTCTCTGTGAGGTCAGACAAACCGGCACTCCTAAGGCACAAAGCCAGGTGATCTTTTGTCTACACAAGACACCAGCTTTTCTTCAGCATGTGAGAACAAATATTTTGGCTGTTCCCTCTATTTATGTAGCTACAAGTATTCAGAACAAAAAAAAAAATTATTCTGGTGTCACATTCATGTTTCTTCATTTCTGTCTATTTACTATTGTTCAGAGCTTTCCTTGAGAGAGACAATGTTTCTTAAAGATACTGCTTGAGAAAGCTGAACAAAACACTTCCCAGTATGGGATAGAAGGGTATCAATCCATCTCCTACAGTAAAAACATATAGTGATTGTTGTTTCATGGGATTCATTCAAGACAACTGGAAGCCCAGGAGCTGCAGCAAAGAACTGTCTAAAGATGAGGGGTGAGGAAAGGCAGATGGCTTTAAAGTTATGCAGGTTTGAAACTGGAAAATTAAAGATGAGCAATAGGAAATTTCCCCAAACTGTAGCTACTTGGTGTAATCATCTGTTTATAATACTCAAAAATTCCTCTAGCAGAGGGCCTTTAAAAGCACAGAGAAGGATTTGTTAGTGTTTTACATCACATGTGGTTGCTGTTTCCTCATGTTGTTAGTAGGGAACTCCAAACAGCTTTGAGTCCTAGGACCCAAATATTGGAAACTATGGATTTTTAAGCTGTATCATCAAAGATATTATAGTGCTTTTTAAAAAGAATATAAATTAGCTAGACAGAAATTAAGTACAAAAGTTTTAGAACAAATGCAATTTCAGCTCCAACAAAAAAGGGAAAAAATAGTAGTTTCCAAATTATTAAATTACCTTAATGTCCCACTGTAGGCACTAGCCACGAAAAGCCCTGGCACTCCTGGAAAATCACGCAGGATATCCAGCACTAGGTATGGCATTAGCTGAAAAATTCAAATTAAGAAGTATTACCATCTTGCCCTAATTTTTATTTTATCACTGTATTGTTTTTGTTACAGCCTTCTCACTGGCATTCTGTCCAGCTGTTCTAATTTTTAATGTCCTGTCTTGCTCTATTTACTGGTTTTCTAGAGAGAAAACCAATCCTAAAATGTCCACTAGAGATACAGAGAGTCTATGGAGATCAATTTCCTTATTGGAAACTGTGTGTCATTTCTGGACCTTTGCAAGATTTGAGTGCTGGAAAGAGAGAGGAAATTTAAGATTTTCTTCCTGTGAACCTTTTTTTTTCCACAGACAAGTTGATACTTTTAGTACCTTGCTTCCAGCTTCTACCAAATGAATTTAACTGACAGGAACAACTTAATTTCCTTCCAGTTTCCACCTTGGTTCTTATTTTATTCTACCCTTAAAGACCAAGTGGTCCTGCTTCAAGTGCTCCATTGTCTTTGCTCTTCTCCTGGCTTTCCAGCTACTGTCCATTGGAGCGTTACGGACACCCTGTGATAATCTTAGGCTGAAACATACAAATAAAACTTATTTGATTTCCTTGGGCCCTGACTCTGGCCAGTCTCTGGGCTCACAGAACTCTTGCTCCTCAGGAAAACCTGCTGCTAGAAGCCTATTTAGGGAGAGGTCACCATCAGTGATGAGGTGGTTTCTCTGCAGCACAGTTTGATTGCCCATCGAGAGATGGAGACTGTGGAGGAGGGAAGGATTCACCAGCAGTAGCAAAGAACTGCCTGCCCCTAGCCTTCCTCCAGGTGTGTGCTTTGGGCACAAGTATGCTTTGAATCTGAAAAGGCTTTTGCCTTCATCAGCCCAGCGCAGTTTAGGCTGGATGACACAAAGCAGCTCACCAGGACCCACAGACACCCACAAGAGCACTTCTGCTCTATCCCCCTCACTTCTCTTCAAAGCAGTTTCATGCAATGCTGGCACTTCTGAGCCCATTTTGGGTGCAAAACCCAAACATTTGCAGAGGTGGGTGGACTGAGTGCTCTATGCATTGCAGGCCTCCCTGCTGCCCATCTTACCAAGTGCTGAGGGACTTGCAGCTCCAGGATAGCTGGGGGATGCAGGGAGTAAAGAGTGCCAAGGATGGATCTGCTGCTTTCTCCAGGCTATTCCCTCCCACTGTGGTCTCAGGACTCCAGCATGTCACTATTTCCAAACCGCTGACTCTTGAACTGCCTTTGCCTGGTTATTAAGGCTGCAGAGGAAGGACACCCTCTCTCCACCTTCCCCTGAAATGTGGGGCCCTACCTGGTCGAGTGCCGACACCTGGTTGGCCGTCCATGGGTCACAGTCTTTGTAGATGGAGTAGAGGGCCAGCCCACACAGTGTAGAGCAGGCCAGGATAACCCAGAGTCCCACCAGGTTGATGTAGAGGGACCTGCACCGACACACATGGAAACACCATGTTAGAACTCAACATCCCACAAAAGACCCTGCCAGGGCCAAGCATCCCTTGGCATCCCAGCACCTGCATCCACACTGAGATAGTCACCATGACTCCTACCCAGCATTTCATCTAGAGTGAGATCACACTTCTAAATGCACAAATGACACTTCTGGTTTTGGTGTCACAGTCTGAGCTCTTTTGTCCCCTGACAATGGAGATGATGGGAGCGATACAGCAATTTTTACATTTCATCATATGTATATATGCATATGTTGCACATTGCAGGCAGTGGGCCAGAGGATGCTCTTTCCCCCATGCCACACCCCTTTACAAACCCCAAGCAGATTTGTAAGGTGGGGCGGGGCGCCCCAGATCCAAGTGTGGGGTACCTTACAGTCAGCACGAGCACTCCTCTGCCTCTGGTGCTGTAGTATTGTGCTTACACAATGCTGGAGTTGTCCTTGTAAAGCCACAAATCTCCCATTTCCTCCTGAGACAGTCTCTGCTGGAGGCAGCAGTGAGGCATTGGGGCTTGGGACCTGGTCTGGAGCTGCCTCTGGCTGCCACTTCCAGAGAGCAGGGATTTCCCAACAAGTCCAGGGCTTCCCCTTTAGGAACTAAACCACTTGGAGTCTGGTATCATCCAGGAACTCCGTCACCTCCCCACATCCTGATGTGAGCTTCAGATAATGGTGAAACCACAAATGTGTTTTCATCAGGCATTAACGCTGCCTTTGCCACATAACAGGCAGCTTCTAGTGGCAGTGAAAAATGCATTGCTCTCCTTGCCCAGTGAGGGCTTTTGCTTTCCATCTAACTCTCCGGTTTCCTCAAATATTTCTAAGCTCTTAATGTCTCCTTGCTCACAAAGTTATTGGTATCTCCAAGGTCACAAAGTTCCTCTCACCTACAGTGGTCAGTTCAAGCAAACATACCCACCGGGAGGTAACCCTTGAAAAACAGCGTTCCTTTCCAGCAGTTGCCTGTTGGTTATCGGTGTGTCACTGATAGTGACTTAACTTCCTGACAGATCACATACCCTGGACCTGTGCCAACTGGTAAGACCTCCTCTGGGAGGACCTTTGGTTTCTGTGCAAATACATCCATGCTTGCAATGCTTCAGGAGGCTTTTTAGTGCTTTCAGTTCCCAAGAAGGTAGCAGCCTTTGTATTTCTCTAGAGAACCGGCAGGATGAATGAAGAAGTAAACCTAACTTTACAGGCCTTGTTAGACATTGAAATGGACATTTTCAGAAAGACATACGTAGATAACTAATTGAACTATCAGTTTTATGCAATAGAAAGTTATTGGCAAGCACGATGTAAACTCTTTAAAAAGACCTATATAAATAAAAGCTTATTTACACATGGTAGGGGAGACTGCATTTTTGCTTTGTACTTGCAATTAAGGGTGGTCTAAACACAGAACCAACAGCATTTTAAATTTCTCTCCAAACTAATTTAGTAAAAATGAAGCAGTCCTCCTCTCATAGATGCTTACATATTGATTGGATGTCTTGCATCCATTTAACTGAAGCCATTCCTGCATTGGCATAATCTGTGTTGAGATACAACACCCAGAAACTGATTTAGTACCAAATGTAACCAAGGAGTAAAATTAATCCAACTCTTTTGAACAGATGTAACAGAACAATTAGCCTAGAGCCCGTAGTGAAGATTCAAAAGTCAAGAGAAACATACAGAAGCAAAAGAAATTGTTTGTCTGAATCCAGCAATCCTTGTTTTTAAACTGTGTCAGTGTTTGACAGAGAGCTGTTTTTTTCCTTCTGATTTACATCCCAGCTCATGGTACACCCTGTGACTAAGCACTGGAGAACAATAATTGTAGCAGTATTGGAGGGAGGTGTTTCTATTAATTCTGAGTTAGTAACATGGGGTGGAGTTTGAGTGAATTACACATTGTGACTGCGGAAGGCTTATTTTCAATTGTTTGTTTCAGTCTGGCTCTAGGACTTTAGCACTGCAACATGCCAGCTGATGACCTTGAAAGGAGAGAAAAATGTGTTAGTAGCCCATATTTTTCTGACAGTGTAGCTCTCCTGCTCTGAGTGCCTCTTATCATTCAGATACATGCACTATGTTCAATTTGCCTAGTGATTGAAGATGATAGCATATGCTCCTGCCTACTGGTGTTTCTTGAATGGGGTGAAATCCCTTCTCAATTCCTGTTCTTGTGCCACTGTTAAAGGCCTTCCCAAAACCTGCAGAGTGGAATCTGTGAAGGAATTATTTTCTGAGCTCTGATGTGTTACTGTGCTGTCTCTTAAAAAGCCTTAGAGTGAATGGCATGGGGGTACAAAACCCTATTACTTTGACCTGATGACATTTTACATTCTTTGTACAGATTAGATGGCAGTAAGAGGTACAGGCCAACAACATGACCTGCCAGATGTGTTTACATTTGCAAATAAACTAGACAGTCACCACAGAATGGCAGTGTTTATAGTTGTGACACGCTGCAACTATTATACAAAATGATTTCTCCATTCAGAAGAAATATCTTGTACAAGTGAGGCACAACCAAGATGCCATGGGGACCAACCACCCATGCCAGCAGGACAGGGCTCTGCAACCATTAGTATGAGAGCTATAAATTCCATCCAACCCCCTACAGAACCAGATAGCTTCCAGCCCTGTCACTGTACCAGAGAATGGTAGAATATATAGGGACTGTAGTTATGATATGTGCTTCTATATTTCTTCTATAAACAGACCTCATGAGATTGCTAATAATTCTTAAATCCTGAGCTGTGAATGAATGAAATGATAGTAAAGATAAAGGTAAGACAATAGAGCTAGTAAATATACTCCATTCTAGAGCAAAGGCTCATCAGAAATGTTTACATTCAAGGAAAACAGAGCCCTCTGCCCGTTTCCACAGTTAATTCCTTAAAAAACATGTCATTATTATTATGAACACAAAATACACAATTCCTCAGCAATTTTATCACTGAATAAGGCATTTCTAGATTTTCTCCCACCTATATTCATCGTTATGGCAATATTTTTTAGTCTTTGCTTATGCAAAATCTCCACACAATGATTTAGGTTTAGTGGAGTAGCAATTCAAGATACTGTCTTGATATGACTTCAGCACAAGTACTATAATATCTGGTCTTTAGGTTGCGCATAAACTTCATGCAGCTATTTCTATGCGAGAATACTGGTACAGTGAAACATTCAGGCATAAAGTTCAATGTTACAGCAATCACATGTAATTCATACACCAGGACTTACTGTGCAAAATTTCTTCTACCATAAAACAGAAGGTAAAAGTTGTTACCCTTTATAAGTGAAATTTATACAGACAAAATACCCCTACATTCTTTTAAAAAAAACAACTCTCTTATAAAGATCAGCCACTGCTAAATTCAGACAGTTACTGCAGACAGACTTACAATTTGGCGTGGAATCTGTTTTTGCATGCAATGTATCTCTGGACTTGAGACTGGTTAACCCCATATATACCAGTCCACGTGAAAGTCCCACCTATAACAATCGTCCAGAAGGTGTGCCTTTGCAAAGGATTTGGATTAAAGCTGCAAGGAGAGGAAAAAGAGAAAACAAATTCAGAATATGAAAGTCTTCTTCATATGTAAATAGAATGTGCATAGAATAAATAATTTCTCTGTGCTTGTTCTAACACAAACTCTCTTAATTTGGCCAGATTTTGAACATTACGTTACTCTAACTTTACATGAAGCCACAGAAAGCAAATTTTAAAACTCAGAGCTGATAGCCCGAGCCAGTGAAACACTCTAACCTGTCCAAAGGTGAAGTTGGAGAAATTTATTTGCCTATAAACTATAGTATTATGTAAAGTTGTATGATGCCTGTGATGGTTGTGATGAAATGATGCTCCAGTAAAAAGTGTAATATGCTTATCTAGAGGGACATCAGTCTAACACCAGTATAAAGGTATGTTTACACGCCCAGCTTTTGTGGACAGAGCCTCAATAAAACATTTTGCTGGTTTAGCTCCAAGTAAATAGCAGATTTTAGGTGGCCATAAACAATTATTATTTTTAAATCATGCTTCAATATAGCAATAAATTACATATATCTTCATGAACATTGTATTATTATTTCACCTATTATATGCCTTTATTCCTTTTCTTTTTCCATCTGTGAACTCTGTGATTGGGAGAAGAATCAATGCAGTACAACCACTGCAAATGAGCCAAACAGATTGAAAAAAATTGTGGTTCACAGGATGAGAAAAATACCCACAGATGAATCACTTACTGAAGAACTTGGTGAAGAATTCTGCAGAACAACCTGATTATTATTGTGGACTGATGGACAAAGGACAAATCACAATACTTGTCATACTAAACTTTCACTAATACCACTGGGTGAAGGTTCTCAGAAGAATCTTGTATTCAAAGATACAAAAACTTTTTTGCTTAAAATGGTCTTTGAGTCAACATTGTCAGACTGAGTATTCTTAAACTTGTAAAGCAATATTTTTAGGCTATGATTACTTACAATAATGGAGGGTAAAATACTATTAAAACTATTTTTTTCTTTCAGGGAAAAGAAAAACGTTTCCTTATTTGAGATTAGGCAAAAATTATTATTTTCCCATTTGTTTTGGTCCAGTCTCTGAAATACCAAATCAGCTGTTTGCAAATTGTAATTATAAATATGACTGTCCTCTCCTATTCACCATTTGCTTTCAGTGGAATCCAAAACATATCCTTAAAACACCTACTTGACAAAGCAGAAAAGTTTTTCTCTTTACAGGATTTTGTATAGTGTAAAACCTAAAAAATATCCCCCAAACTAGGTAAGCTTGTTTAAAAATATACAGAAATTGGGTCACAACTCCTGCATTCCTCCTCTTTCAGCAGCAGTTTAATTTCACGCTTAGTCACATGGGCTCCATTTGTAGGAATAAAGCAGCACATCCTCTGCAAGCACAAACTCACTCCCAGAAGTTTAATCTTCCTCCATGGTAGGAATCATTTACAATGCGTCCAACTCCCTCCTGAACCACCACAGCTCGTATAATCACAGATGAAAATCCAGCAACCATGATTCCAACTTGGAAAACGTCTGTCCACACCACTGCCTTCAGACCGCCCTGCATGAGGAACAGCACACGTCAGGTACAACGAGGCAGCAGCATTCTTGCTTTGCACTCACATCCAACCAACAGAAACATTATCATCCCTATAATGCATCATAGATGAATTTCATCCTCTTCGTTAATAGAACTAATTCTGTGCTGGCATCTTTAGGAATTGTGTTCTGGAACCTATTCAGGACATCCTGGCCCTTTTTTGAAGTGCACTGGAATTTATTTTGGCCATACACATAATTTAGTCCAGGATTTCCTATAGCACATAACCTGATTGAGAAGTTTGTATCAAAAGATAAATTTTCAGACAGTGCTCATCTTATATACAGTACCACTAATTCCAGAAGTTATAACATTCATCTAAATAAAAATAAACATGATTTAATCTAACATTTGCAAATAAATTTGTCACTGAGATTCTGTTTCATCATTTCTACACACTTGGTCAATTAACACCAAATTAAAGACCAATCTGTTCATGTGGCATGTGCTATTTTCAGCAGCTCTATTCAATAACACACAGGACTCCTACAGTTGCATTAAGAAGGAGTTTGACAAATTGCACAGCAAAACCCTATTAGATCAGAAGAAAAATCACAGGAGGATTTTTAGAAAGGGAGATCTACCTTTTTTGCTATTCTTTCAGCAACAACAGAGGTTTGAATGTATCATAACAGAAAATATTTGAGTCACATGGCGGCTGCCTATGCATCCTGAGAGGTCCCTGAGTGAATATGGTCCTGTGGCTACATTTGTAAAATGTAATTCCATGGGGTAACCTGATTATTAGGCTACTTCTTAATAAATTCCATATTTGATGTGAGTGATGAAAGGCACAGATTTTTTCTCAGCTGAAGAGCCCACGTACCAGTGTGCAGTAGAATGTGCAGACCACTCCAGTCGCCACCACTGCACCCCACAGGTCAAAGCCAGTGACTGAAAGGGAGGGAAATGGCAACAGTGTGAGTGAGGCACTGGAGACAAAACACTGAAAGTCAATTATTGAAAAACACTAGAAATAAGTTAAATGCAAAGGTAAGAGGTAAAAATGGCAATGAAAAACTTAGTGTGTCTAAACCAGGGGATTCACCCTAACCAGTTCTGAAAATAAAAGAGTTGTTACAGATTTGGAAACTGCTAAAAAGTTGAGTTATTGCAGGATCTAGGAAGCTATTTGTCTTTAACATGAACCCTGCCAAACAACATATCCAGAATGTCCCAGCTCAGGAAGATTTTAAAATACATGTCCTTCCTTGAAGCACCTGTGTAGCTGCTACCAAGCCCTTCTGCAGGGATTTAAGCAAGTAAACAGTATCGGGGTTGTCCAAAAAGGCAAGGTTGTTCAAGCATTGTCTGGAAGAACAGCATCAGCATAAAAGCCTTCCTCTTATTCTTCCTTCTCTTAAGGATCCTGTATTTATGCCATACAACACTGAGCTGTGGTTGACAAACAGGCTGTCACTGCCCCAAGTTGGCAGTGATGTGCTCACCTGCTGCCAGGCAGGGCATGAGGGGACTCCCCGACAGATAGCTCAGGCTAATGAGAAACACCAAAACAAAGCTAGTGAAAAACTGAAGTTACTCTAATAAGGAACCAGCTAAGTCATAGCTTGGTTTAGTATGTATTTGCAAGGCAAATATGAATACCAAAGACACAAAACCTGTGGGATTTACGCACTGGAGGAAACCAGTACAGAGAGTGTTGGGGTTTTAATCCCTTTTTGTTCAACGAAGAAACATTCAGTGAGCAGGAAAACTGACTTGATTCTAGCCAAAATGATTCATTTTTTATTTGCATTTTGTTATTCCCTTTTCTTGCCAAATGGACAAATTAATGGTGTCAGATTAAAAGTTTAATTTGGCTCCATTTAAAAGCTTTTGACCTTTTAGAAATGAATGTGGCTCATTTTCAAAGCAAAGAGTCATTGTGAAATAGAAAATAGAAATATTTAACTTTGTAAATATCACAATAAACATCTTAAGTTAACAATCTCTTTGCTGTTGATTTGATTTTCCTGGGAAAAGGACAGACCACATTAAACAGTTCCAAGCAGCCCAAAATCATATTTACAGAATTTTTGCCTTGCTCTCATCTTGAAGAACAGCACTTAACCAGGGGAATTAAATTTGTCTTTAGTGCCTGCATTACCTTCAAAATTTACTTAAGTCTTCTCAACTTTCCTGAATAAGCCATTATCTACAGGTATTGCATCAGAGGTAGAGTAAATGAGAGCTGGTTTTCCCATAAATCTCCTCTGTAATTCCTTACAGGTAGGGATTAAGGGACCAGGATTACAGAGTTCCCATTAAAAGACTTCACAGTTAAGCCTTGAGCTATATTTTTAGGTGTGCATTACCAAAAAAACCCAACCAAACCAGTACTATATGCAGAAGAAATTATATCAGTAGAAGAACAGTTGCAATATACTCATCTTACCTTGATTTAGTGCTAAAGCTGGAGCATAAATGACAATACCAGTATATAAAGTCTAAAAGGGGAAAAAATAAAATATTAAAATAAATGTAAATTCCTGGAAAGGTGATAGCTTTCTGAGATTATTTCTTTTCAAGCAGTTATGTAGTCTGTATTTCCTAAATTCATAACTGTTGGCAAATAATTCCAGTTAGAAGATGAACGTCTGAGACTAATAAGGTCTGCAGTCCCGCAGCCTAGCATTCTTAAAATAAATACCAGGGACTCTTAACTACAAAGTCCATCTTCATCTTCTCCTGGCTTTTATAATTAACTTATTTTATTCCTTTAAAACTGCAAAGGAAACCAGAGCAAAAGAAAGTTAACGAGCTTTACACATGGTTTGTCAAGGAATCTATTATCATAATTTTCTGAGGCTCGAGATCAATATGTCTCTCAGTATACAGCTACAATTCATGTGAGTGAGTACACAAAATACTACATTAATTAGTCATTACAGATCAGGTTATAAGGAATTATATAACCTTCATCCTGTAAAATGAAGCCATACATGATTATGTTTTCAACCACAGTAAAGATACTGACAAATCAAGGAGCTACTCCATCTACTTTTATGGGCACAGCAGGATTCATACACTGATACAATTTCTTCATACATGCTTTTAAATCCTGTTTGCTTTTTATCACTGTTATTACTGCCACAAGTTCAGCTGTGCCATGGGTCAGGAGAATAGAGCTTGCAATGTGCAGATGACTTCTGTGAAGGTCAGTGGTCTTGATTCAAAGCATCTAGATCACTGATAGGTCGTGGGCTGACGTGCATCAGCTTCCCATGGCTGGACTCTTCTGATTTACAGGGATGGGATTTGGGCATGGAAAAACAGCAGAATCAGATGTCATCCAGGATTCAGCCAGCTTCTGCCCTTCCTGCAAGTGTCCACCCTAGGCACAGGTGGCAAACCAAACCAGGACTGCTAACCACTGAATTACCTGCCATGGCTTTTGAGCAGACCAAATCCAGTCCCCGAGGTGGAGCTCTTCCACATGGCCAGTGGCTATGCTGGGGACAGAGCCAAGAGGTGACTGGAGTGAGCAGTTCTGTAGCTGTATGAGGAAATTAGTACAGAGAAGCTGCTTCACCCAGCCTAACCTAATGGCCCTGACCCCTGCTGCACACCTGCTACAAGCACATGCCAGAAAGGACAGTGGGGCCATTGGGGAAATAGTTATTCCTACTTGTGTGCTACTCCCCACCACTGTGTGTGCAAGGCTTTCTCTCCGCGCCATGAGTCCTCTCTAGATTTTCATATACAGCTTGTATGGCAAGAAAACTGCCAGTCCTGACCAGTTCCTGGTGAATATCTTCTCAGAACTACCTGCATCACTTCCCAGCCAGCTCCTGACACCTCTCATTGACACAGAGTCAATGTTTGACTTGCTGTCCATACAATGACTGTCAGCATGTGCTTCTGAAATATAGAATCATAGAATGGTTTGTGTGGGAATGGTCATTTAAGGATTATCTAGTCCAACCCCCCTGCCATGGACAGGCACACCTTCCACTAAACCAAAATGCTGAGAGCCCCATCCAGCCTGACTTTGAATACTTCGAGGGATGGGACATTGCACTTCTTCTCCTGGCTACCTGGTCCAGTATTGCACTATCCTTATTGCAAATAAATTCCTTATAGCCACTCGAAATCTACCCTCTTTCAGCTGAAAACTATTATCCCTTGTCCTGTCACTACAGGCTTTGGTAAAAAGTCTCTCCACCTTTCTCATAAGCCCCCTCTGAAAGGTTGCTGTAAGGTCTCCCCACAGCATTCCCTTTGAGGTTGAACAATTAATCCCAGCTTTCTCAGACCTTCTTCAAAGGAGAGGTGTTCCAGCCCCCAGATGATTTTTGTGGTCGTCCTCTGGACACTGTCCAAGAGGACCATGTCTTTCTTGTGCTGGGGACTCCACAGCTAGATGCAGTAGTTCAGATGGGGTCTCACAAGAGTGCTGCAGAAGGAGAGAATTACCTGCCAGCCACACTTCTACTGGTGAAGGATAGAACCTGCTTTCTGGGCTGTGACCAGACTTTTTTGGCTTGTGTCAAATTTTTCATCCACCAGTCTCTCCAAGTCCTTCCTGCAAGGCTGCTCTCAATCTGTTCATCCCTCAGTCTGTACTGATACTTGTGATTGCCCCAATCCAGGAGCAGGACCTTGCACTTGGATTTGTTGAACTTTATGGGGCCACTCCTCAAGCCTGTCAAGGTCCCTCTGGATGGTATCACTTCCCTTTAGTGAATCGGCTGTGCCAGTAAGCACAGTGTCATCCACAAACTTGCTGAGGGTGAACTCATTCTCACTATCTATATCACTAATGAAGGTACTAAATAGTATTGGTTCCAGTACATACAGCACTCATTACTGGCTTCCATTAGAACATTCAGCTGTTGGCTGCAATGCTTTGTATGCAATCATCAAGCCAATTATTTTTCCTTCTGATAGTCCATCAGTCAAATTTGTATCTCTTCAAGCCTGCTAATTCAAGGGATTCAGCATGAGAACTTTTCTCATACACAGCAAATAAGTCCAAAGAAGATTTGAACCATCAGAAATTAAAATTTGTCACAACTATGATCACATTTTGTGCAACTTTAAATAGGACCAATACAATCTTTCCACTTCCTCAGTAGGCTTTTTTTCGCTTGTATTAGTACATATCCTTTTCTTTACATTCTTTTAAATGTATGCAAATAACCACAGAAAAGTTACAATTGCACCATTAAAATCTTGGGAGGTTTTTCTTTCCTCACTATTATTTTATTTACTCAGGTTAAGTTGTTAGTGCTTGGCAGAGAAAGACACATATAGATCTTTGGTTAATTTCCTTGAGCACATATTTAAGTTGCATAGAATTATTTTTCTGATCTTTGCAAGCAAAGATTACACTTAGCTTTTCCAACTTACACAACTGCGATGTCTTCATGTTTGCTGGTGAAACAGTGTCAGGTTTCACACAGGCTAGAACTCTACTTTTCCCATGAGCTTGTGTATCTATAAAAGCCAGCTTAGCAGCACTGCTCAAATAAGTAACGAGCACTGCACTGGGAACCATCTTATTGGTGCAAGTATGATTGCCCTGTAACTTCTGGTGTGCCTTAAAAAATGGACAAAATACAAACATGAAATTAAAATAAGCTTTCTGATTGCATAGTCACTCTTACTTTGAATTACCCCAAAACTCACTTCAAAATTGTGACAAGAACACATTTTTGTTCTGGTGCATTTGACACACACATTGACATTTAAAAGACGTGGTCTCATATGGATTCCTTTAAAGGGCCAGATACAGCAAACTGTACCAACAGTAATTTCAGGGACTGCTTTAGTTTAACATTCCCCAGGGCAGTAATTTTCTACTTCTCAGTTTGCAGACACCTAGGATTTTTCCAGTGGTGATGGTGCAAGTGACAGTAAATGACAGCTCCTGACAGCCTGTTTTGTCACCTTCCACTGACCCTTGAGAATTAGTCAAACTCCGAGAATCCGCACACCAAAGGATGAAAACTGCTGCTGTAGGTAATTGGGGCATGTTTACATTTTGAACTCATTGTGGGTTCCTCCAGCAGGCAAGCAAATGACTGCTCTTCACACTGCTATCCTGTAGTGAAGGGTCGCTCGTCTCTTGGCATGGTGCTGATGTCAAGTGACTGCTCTGGGTTTTCAACAGCATCCACAGAGACCCAAGAGCCAGACAGCCCCGCATCCACTCCCCACCTCATTGCTTTGGAGCAGAGAGAGCTTTGTTTCTCCTGCTTTCAGCCACCCAGGCACTGTAGTAACCTCATCAACTGCTCAGAGAAAACAGCCAGTTACTCTTAACCAAATAATTCTTGTGGCCCCAAGGACCACAGAACAGCTTTGAAGTTTACTTGCCGTTTGTATTATGAAAAGGACCGTTCCACAGAGGCGAAGATATTTATTAAATCGAAGTTCTAAATACTGCAAAAAAGAAGAAAAAACAAATGCTTATATTGAAATTTGGCACCATATATAGGACTAGACTGAAGTGATGAGCAATACAGAAAGAGCAGAGTGTTGTTTTTACATTTTCATGAATGGCCAAAGCTCCTAGAGTTCCCTTGTTTGATATCTCTTCCAATTGGTTTAATATTTCTTTCCAGATCTCACCACCGGGTAATAACACACAAGCAAGCATAAGCTAGTCACTGTACTAGGGAGTCTACAGAAAAGACTAGGAAATACTATCACAGAATCATTAAATATGCTGAGTTGAAAGGGGCAAAGATACACAAGAATCATCAAGTCCAACTCTTGACTCTGCATAGGGAAACTTAGAAGTTGAAAATAACATGCCAGCAAAAGAATAGAACACACCTGTGTAGTGAAATCAGAGAGAAAAAGAAAACATTGTGACTGTTCCTATGTCTTAGTCAATGTGGAAACTCTGGCATTATGTGCGTCCATCTGAACTGCTGCGAGAGAGGGCAGAAGATTTTCAGTGGTCAGCAGCTTCTTCCCATGTTAACCTCACCTTCTGCACAGCCCAAGACAGCCTGCCATATTCTACTGGTTAAGTCAAAATTTTGTGAAACAAACCCTCACTTTTCTATCTAGCCTGGGATAGCACAACCCCTAAATGAGTTTGTCATGCTGTAGGGCAGATTTCTTTCCGCCATCTGTCCTAAAATGCCTCTTGGTGTGTGGTTGTACAAAAGTGATCTCATTTACCTGATGAATCTGTTCAATCAACACAGACAAACACTGAAGCACTTCAAAGTGCTCTCTCATGAACTGAGCATTTAAAATGTGATCTGTGAGCATGTCCACACAAGGAAGCAGTCTTGAACCCCCGGACAGACACAGAAGGTTGTTAAAAATCTGAACTCTGTCCACAAATAGAAGATGTATCTTTTATAGGTGCATTAGTCTGATTAAACACCAAGATAATCAGTGAGTTTCCAGTCATGATCATAAGCCTTTATTTAAAAGAGCCCTATTTAAGTATCATCATGACAGTCCAAAGATTAGTAGTTTACAATAAACTGGAAGACACCAGAGATTTCTGTTGGTGAATTCTTATCTAAATTTACCAGCAGAAATCTTGTTTTCAGCCTTCAGTGCTGCAACACCTCTGTTCAGTGTAATAAAATGCTAGAGACCAAACTAGGTAGTTAAGGACTTTCACCTGCACTGACGCTTCTTTCCCAAAGTTCTCTGCAAAAAGAACAGTTTGCTTCCAAATCTGCAGCTAGGAACTAACTCTGTGCAGGAAGATAAACAGGTGGCACAGACATTCTGAATCAGAAGAAAGCACTGACCAGATGCTTCCCCACCCCAAAACTGTCAGACTTGACCTGTGATTGTCCCACTACCCCAGATGTCTCTTGTGTGGATGGCTATAGCTTTAAGTTACATGCTGAGCTGAAGACCAGCTCAGGCTTATTTTGGTGGAAGTAAGAAAACTTTCACAGACACAGAGCATTTGCTGACCTCCTTGTATAATCATGATGGAGATGACATTCAGTAGTGTGAACAGTCTGAGGTGACAAGGGGTCTCTTCAAAATCTCTAGGAACAGCACAGATATATACTCTGTCAAAGGGGGACTTCTGTGGTTGCACCTAAGCTTAGAAACCAATCTGGAGGGAGCATGATGCAATAAGAGAACTCTGGTTCCTATAGTAGATGCTTTTGTGCTCTGGTTTTAGTACATTAATTACAGATGATTAATGACATGTCACCATTCAAGCTGCACTAGGATTAATCCGCCTACTGAACTGAGTATCTGGTGTGAGGAAACAAATCTGGCATGATGCATAGCTCCTGAGCTAAGGCAGCAGGGTTGAGCATCACCCATCTGCAGATACAGTGTGGGCAGCCTTGAGGACAGAGAGGGTTGCAGCCTGCTCTCAGGAGTTTGGTGATATAGGACAGCCCAGAGTGCAGGGAATTTGGGGGAAGAGAAGATGGAGGGCAGACATGCAGAGTGTAGGCATGAGAAGCCCCCCAGCTCCCTAAAACCTGGGGAGAGACTCCACTCCACCTTACCTCGTAGGTGCTGGTAATGCCCAGCTTGTAGAAGACAGGCAGGAAGATCTCAGCACTGCACAGCACCACCAGGCCGTAGGTGATGGCAAAGATGCAGAAGATGGCACCGTAGCGATAGATCTCGGCAGGGGTGCCCAGCACGGTGACAGCTGACATGAAGCTAGCGGTGAGGGACAGTGCCACCGGGAGGGCACTCATGCTGCGGCCTGCCATGAGAAAGTCCTTCGATGTCTTCTGCCCCCCTCCCACGAAGGCGTAGTAGATGCCAATGATGGCTGAGATGAGCAGCATGGCCGCAAAGACCACATAGTCCCAGGCGGTGAAGCGCGCCATTGTGCCGGAGGAACTCAGCCTTGAAACCAAGGATGTTCCCCAAAATCAGAGGGGCTGCTGCTGCCCCCGCAGGACTGCCACGGGGTGGCCTGAGCAGGAGGAAGCAGATGGGGACGGGCCCCCAGCCGGGGCTGGGGCAGGTGCGGTGACACCAGCGGGACAGAAGACGCGGTGCGGTGTCCGCGGACGGGACGGGTGCGGAGTCCTGCGGTGCGGCACAGTGCCCGCCGCCCGGACAGGTGCGGAGTCCTGCGGTGCGGCACAGTGCCCGCCGCCCGGACAGGTGCGCTACGGAGCGCCCCGCGCAGGTCCCCGCCGTGTGTCTCCGGTAGCGGGCTGTGCCGGGAGCCGCAGTGCGAGTGCCGGAGCCGGGACGACGGGCGGGCCTTATACGGTGCCGGTGCCCGCTCCTCCCCGCGGCGCTGAGCGCCCCCGCGGAGCGAGAAGGGGCGGCGATCCCGGGCCGGGGCAGCCCGCCCCGCGCCCCCGGGCTGTGGGACGGCGCCGCGGCACAGCCCCGCCGAAACGCGGTTACACCACAAAGTTGGGTCGCGGTCCAGGGCTTTTGGACGGAAGACATTTCACCCGAGGGTTCCCCAGGATGGGGAAGCTCTCCTTGCTCATTAGCATATTCCGCCACCTTCCCAAAGGAAGGCGGTGAATCAGATTTACCAAGGCGAGTTGCTGAACACTCCATTTGTGTAACAGGGAAGCCCTACTACCTGCACTGTGCTCACAGAAGTTTTACTAACAGTCTTTAGCTAATCACAGGTTCAAGAGTCAAAGTGCACAGGAATGTCACAAATGGAGCTTCACACACCTTACCCACAGAGGAATACATCAAAAACACCTGTGGGATCTGAAGGCCATGGATGTGCCTGTTTCTATAGCTAGCAGTACACACAGGAATAACAGAGCAAATACAATTTGGCCACTTTGCCATATCTTAGCAACTGCAGATGTGAAATGAAGATGAAAGGATGCCAGAGCTGACTAAAATGAACTTGGCAGCAGCACAACTTGCAGCACAGAGGTTGTGCACAGTAGCTTTCTGTCTTGAACTGTACATTGGCAAAGTGCTATGCTGGAAGTGATTACCTAGTAACAGTCAGAACCAGCTTGAGGATTAAAAATTACCAAATTTTCCGTCATGGAAGGTAAATTAAGTTTCCTTCCTGCCCAGCCTCTTCTGGCTCTTATCCACAGCTGGATAAGCTGGAAGTAGTCTTCACTGCAAGTGCTCTGGGTTCACCTCAAGGTGCTCTGACCTGCTTGTATCTGACCATTTTGAATCATGGTTTTCAGCAGGTGGAAGTCTGGTCTAGCAGGATTATTAAGTTAAGCTGTGAAATCATGTCTGTGTTGGTCTGGAGTCTAGATGCCTATCTGGGAGTACAAATGTCCTTGAAGAGACAGAAGCTGGCTATGATGTGCAAGTGGCATGCCCTAATCTCACCACAGCAGGTTAGGGCATCAGTCTCTCTGGCCCAATTACTTTCTAATTACTTATACAATGAGGAAGAGCTTCCAGATGTCCTGTTGAGGAAGAGCAAGAAAGAAACATGCTCTACACCCACCAATTAGGCTATTGATTTATTGATCAGCTGATGTGGTTGCCCTAAATCAGCTTCTGACAACATGAAAGATGAGAAAACTTCCAAGCAAAGCTTCAATCAAAAACTAGCACCTCCCCACACAGTGCAATGAACTGGTGTTGTCTGAAAAAAGTAATTGTTGTCAAAAAGCATGGACCCCTTTTTCTCAGGAAGGACATAAACAGGCTCTGGCCCAGACCCACATCTTGTGCTGCTCAGAGATTCCTGCTCAGTGTCCCTTGTTTGCACTCCTTCAGGAATTATGTTGCTCAAACCATTCAAACAATAACAGGCATTTAAAGTATAATTACACAGGATTAATACAATTTTGATTCTGCTTCTTTATAATGTTTGACATAATGTAAACACAGCAAGTGATACCATGTATTAGAAAACAAATCATGTTTCTTATCTGAAACTCAAGCAACTATGAGGAAATGCACATCACTGGTTTCAGGTGGCATCCTTAGTTCTTTTACCAATAGCGTAAGCAAATTTTCTTTCAAATGTCATTGTGACCAATACAGCATGAAGGGCTGGATCCTCCCATGTGGATGTTTCCATTTTTGGAACTAGCAGCAAATCTGTATGATGCCTATGTTCTAAATCACAGCAAGTGGAACTGGAAAACAGGACTAAAAGTTTTTCTGGATTTTTCACACATGGAATCAAATTAGCTCCATGGGTTTATGCTGTGTTACAGAGACAGAACTGCAGGTATTTGCTTTTCCTCATTGCTACAATAGATATTTAAATGTCTTCCAAACTCAGGGAGTATATTTCATTTTCTTCTTGTAGCACCTTGCCCCATCTCCACTGGGCCTTATGTGGTCTCTCATGTCACTGCTGCTGTGACTCTGTTTTTGTAAGATCTGCTAACACCAGTGGGATTCAGTGTTTAATAGCAAGAAGGGTAAGATTCACATCTCTCCAGTACCCTCAAATTTAAAAGGCCATGGATCTGACTAAACAAACCTCAGACTGCCCTATGGGGTACAAATGGTTCCTTCCTTGTGATTGTGTTGGACTCATTTCCAATACGGGACACTCTGTGAGGTGTTACTGGAAGTCTGTTTTGCTTGGAAGGACATTCCATTCCTGCTCTTTTTCATGTGAATGGGCCACTGTATTGGGAGACCAGTGGGATGGATTTTCTTCTGTAGACAAGACAAATATATTGAGCCCTGCACTTGGAGAGATGCTGCCCATCTGTCTGAACTAAGTTGTGAAAATAGACTTTGAGGAATTCTCCTGCTCGTAGACAAATGTGAGCATGGGCAACAACAATAGTAAGTGAGGTAGGAGAACATCAGAGGCTTGGTGACCGTGGTTCAGCAGGGATGCAAGACCTTTTGCAATTTTCTTTGGCAGCCTGTGAGCTCTCCAACTTCCAGTAATTCCTTGCTTGAGTGTGCAGTTTCAGACTGTGTGGGGGTCAGCTATACCTATACCAGATGGGCTAAGTTTGCAGATGAAGAACAGTTTACTCTCAATTTTACTCCTGTGTAGTGCCAGGACTGGCCACTGTTCTCTGCTGCTTACACAGGGATCAGTTTGGAATCCTTGCCAGAAAATGGCTGGCTGTTGGTAAAAAGAAACAAACAAAATAATTCCAAAACAAAACCTGCAAAACCAGATTATTTGTTAGGAAATCAGGGGTGTGGGATCATGCCCTGTATGTATATATACATGTATACATGTTTGCACTTCATCCAATGGCCACAGAACACCATCACCAAATCTAGAGAGGCGGGGGCCTCAGAAAGATTAAGGAGCTACCTGTTGCATTAAAGTAGATAGGAAAAAAAGCAGGATCCCATAAATGTTCCTGTTGAAAGGAAGACTGCTGCAGGAGCTGAGCCTCTATTAGGTGAGGGTAAAACCATTTGAAAGACCTTAAAAACACACAACTGCAGGCAAAGCTTCTCATCTTAAGTTCACAAGCCAACCAACACTAAGACACAAAGATATGGGGATCCAGGTTCCATTTACTCCTCTGTTCATGAAACTACCTGTTAAATTTCCTTTACATTACAGTTATTGTTAGGAATAACACATCAGAATTAATCACTGACTCCTAATCAGACAGTATGATTTTTCTCGCAATGCAATACTTCAAGTAAAAATGCACATCTTCTACTTTTCCAAGATTTTGATTGCAGCAGCTGCTTCCAATACAGCATCACTTGTCACCTTGAGAAGTCTGCTGCATTTTGGTGTAAAGGAAGCTCATTGCTGATGGTGTTTCATGTTTCTGAACATCAGTTAAGTGTTTGGATATACCCTAATATCTTCTACGGGCTGGGCTTGTCCACACATTGCTGTTTTGAATTGCTGGCCATAGTACAGCCAGTTACCTGACTACCACCATCACTGACTTTGCTTCTCCTGGTTTAATGCTCCCGTCGTGGTTTAATCCCAGCCAGCAGCTAAGCACCACGCAGCCACTCGATCACCTGGCACCTGTATTTTGAGCACCGGGATTTTCTTTTGCAGAGATGTCCCATAATTGTTACCTCTTCATTTCCAATAGTATCAATAGGGTGCTTTTCCAAGCATCCTTTTAGAAACTGTTTTCCAGTAGTAATTTTATAGAAGTGTCTATTGCACAGACTGTGTTCTGTTTGTGGGCAATAACAAGGATGCAATGACATTTGCAAGTGTCCTATGTCTTGAAACACCACCATAAACATAACAAATTAAATATTTCAAGAAGCGTGGTTCCCTAATTCTATGTCTGTAGCATTTCCAATCCTCATCCTATCCAAATCCTATATTTTAAGAGGTGTAGATTTGTGAAAGGTCTTTGCTTCAGAACCTAATCATGGGAAGTCTCTCAGGGTAACAACTTGTTTGTTTGAAGTGCTTGTCCTCTCATGCTTAGCATGTCTAGGACACAAGGACAGAAAGAGTGACCTGCAAAGAAAGGGATCAACAAGGAGAAAAGAGCCAAAGAGCCATAAAAGTCATGGTTTATGTTGACATTTTGAATGACACCTTCTTAGTTGTTTGTTTTTTCTATTTTTGCATTCTACTGAAATTCAAATGAATGCAGTTTGCAAGAAAAATAATTTAAATGTGAGTACTTAATGGTCTTGAGAAGGAAACTTCAGATTGTGTAACCCACTAATACCAACATACCTTTTAAAATCAGTACTCAGTGCTCCAGGATTGAAGGAAGTACTTAAGTCAGCCTTGACTACTGAGCATTTAAATCTGAATGATTAGGAGTCTATAATGCATTTGCTGGAGAATTCTCCTCTTTCATTTAAAAGAACAAATTTAAAAATTTATTTATGGACTGTCCATGCAGTGATATGTAGCATACATAATTATTTGCTCAATAGAACAATTAGTATGGGAATAAAATTGCGGTACAGATTTTACTTCTTTAACTCAAATGGATAAATAAGTTACATGTTTGAACTTTATTCCCACGGCTTTGGGATCTTTTGTTTATTTAAGGTGTTCAATTCTGTATCAACAGAATTACAATTCAACTAGTTTGCTTACTTGCTGTTAATATATGAGAAAGGGCTGTCAAATGTTCACCAGAATGATCAACAAAAAATTTGATTTTTTTTCAGAGTAAATTTTTCTGAATTTCCTTATTTTGTTTCTGTTGTTTCCCTTTTCTTTCCCTACCTGCTATCCAAACTGTCTCAGTTCATGTGTTCTAGTTGGTATTATTTTGATATGTGTTTCCTTTAGGAAACAGTGCAGGTACTTCGGTTGCGCAGCTTGGCTCCCTACTGAAGGAGAGAGACAGGCTCTTCAGAAGGAAACTGCTGCTTTGATATGCTCCCTGGAGGAGCCTGTCTCTGCATTTTCTACTAGAGGAAGCCTCTGGAAATGAGCCTGCTGGCTTTAGCACTTCAAAACACTCTGAAGAATGTTGCCTGCCACTGCCCCAGTGACCTAATTAGCTTTTTGATTATTTTGATTCATTTTTCCATTCATACTCCGGAGTGTCTATCACCAGTTCTGACATTCCCTTGTTATCTGCCTCCCATCCTTCTTTGTAATTGCTACTGCTAAATCCCCTGTGCTCCTCAATCCTTTCATCCCCGCCCCCATCTCCTCATATTAAGAAACTTTCTCTTTCTCCTCCCTCTCACACTTCTGGAAGAATCCCCTTTTATTTTTTTGGACCCACAGTCCCAAGAGTAATTTCCCCCAAAAACTGCTGTTTCCTATTCACTTCATTCCTCCAATTTTTTTAAGTCTCTAGGAAATGACTGCCTTGCCTGTCTTTTAAACCCCTTTTTGATCCCCTTCAGTTCCTCTTCTACTCTTTGTCAAGGCTGCCCATGCTGAGATTACACAGACTCATATATTGTTTGGAAATGTTTGAAGGCAGTTATGCATATTTACACCAGCTCTATGTGTTTAATTGGTTTGCTTGTCAGACATCCTCAAAGCGACATCCATCACCAAAAATAAGAAAGGAGGTTTTTCCCTCAGGTCCAACCATCTGCATCTGTTGACTTTGGCTTGGTTTATTTCTTCTGTTTTCCTCTATAATGTGAGACTTGTTGCACCTATTTCTGATGCTATCCGGACATTTCAAATAGCAAATCCCTGTTTTTCTGGAGAGTGGAAATGCTGCCAGCATCCTTGGTGTCTCCCACTATGCTGCTGGGACACACCATAGTTTTTTTGGCCTCTTGTGCTGCAGTCTTATGGCTGTTGCAGGATGCTAAGGAGTGGTGGATGATCTGTGGTGGGTGGGGGACAGTGGTCATGCATCATGTGGTTGTTCATGACCAAACTTCATGGCAGGGGGACTTTATTAATCCAGGCATGCTAAGACTCTTAAAATTAATGTCTGTTGCTTTGGTGTATTGCTATCCAGTGCTAGCATGTATTCAAATAGATTACTGAGTGGGGTGTGATGAAAGTGTGGATTTGGGGCAAAGGCAATGGGGAAGAAATTATAATTTTAACATGCATTTTTAAATATGCAAAAAAAAATTGTGTCAATCCAGCATCATAAAGCCTCCACAGCTTCTGCACAGTCAGGTTAATACAATGGGATAGTGTTAACAATTTGCAAACTTGGTGAATGTCATGATGCACAAGGAAGCGCAGCAGTAAATGGCAGGTGAGGAGAAGCATTTTTGGCTGCAGCTGGATTTATAGGAATCCATCTCTTGGTACAGCAGATGCTCTGTATTTGTACAGTACCATTCGCTGATTACCATTTTAAAAGGGCTCATTTCATCTCACTTCAAAAGAGGCACTGGTGGGCACCCTGCAAGTGATCATGATTATCTTCCTCTACTGGCTATGAACACCAGATGAAATACAGCCGTCCGTGCAGAGAGGTGAACTGCACCCCTGTGGTAAGTGCTTGCCCAGTTCAAGCAACCAGGACTTCATCTCCTTCAGTGTCTTTTGGGTTTTCTCTCTTTCTTGGAGGTTGAGGCTCATTTCCATTTCCTTTATTACTGAAGTGTCAATCTCCACCCAGATATCTTTTATACAGGGATCTATTATTTCAGTATGTTTGTTTTATCAGTAATGTCAATGGCTCCTGTTTGATCTGATCATAAATTAGACACACAAATCGGTATTAAAAGCAATAGCAGGGTCCAAAGACTTATTTAAATGTTGTGGTAAGATGGGACAGCCCTATTTTTTCCCTAACATTATCAACATCTCTACAGTTAGAGCATCAGTAACAGGTTTTGGTGGTTTTTTGTTTGGTTGGTCAGTTTGGTTTGATTTTTTTGTGTTTTGTTGGGGTTTTTTTCTGCTTTATATAGACCAGTATTGGAAATTTCTTCTGAATATCTATAATTTAGCAGCTGGTACCAGCAGTTTATAACACAGTGGAAGTGCCAAGAAGGGCTGCTTTATCTCTTGATGTTGCATAAGTTTTTCCACTTTTCAAAGCCATCCACAAATATTTCACCCAACTGTACACATCAAAATTAGACTGCTTCCTAACAGTCTCAGCTTAATGTATGTATCAGTTTAAATGTTTTTCCTTACAGTGCACTGCAGCACCAAGACTATTAGATATCTTCTTCAGAGTTTCAGCTTTTGTACACTATGTGTCTTGGATCTAAAATATCAGGAATGGATAACTGAAGTACTATCTCTACTGGAACCTGAGAACAAAGTTAGAGCTGCACAAATACTATCACAGTTCAAGCTTCAAGTAAGGGGCGGGGGGGAAGGCAGCAAATTAACTAGCCAAAACATCAAATCTAGGTACCTACATTTTTTTTTGTATGAATGAGATGGATGCAGAGATACGAAGAACAGTATCAGTTGCTTTGTACATTACCTTGTGTTCTATGCCAGGAACATACCATTCCTTTCAGTGAGCCTGGCCTTATTTTCCCCTGAATGTCATGCTGTAAACAGATTATTAGTAGTCCCAGACACATGACAGACAGCCTGAAATCCATATGGTCTCTGTCAAATCCAGATGCCACTCATTTTAATGGTGAACGTGAAATGCAGGAGAGCATTCACATCTCTTTTGGGGGACAAGACTCATCCTGCCTCTTAAAAAAAATTCCTTTCCATGCTCCATGATTCTTCTGTGAATCCTCCTCCTGATGCTTCTATTACTGTTGCTTCCAACAAGGCTGTAGCCAGTTCTGCTGCTGCCACTGTGGCAGAGCAGTGGATGAGGAACAACAGCAGTAGCCACCACTGTAAACCTTTCCTGTCCTATATATATATGGTCTGTGCAGAAATCAGACCCTTTTTCTTTCTAACACAAATAAATTCTAAAACTTTCTTCTCCACCCCAAAACAAAGAACAGAAAACCAAAGCCTAAAAAAAACTCCAGGTGTGGGTTCCTACCAGGCAGAAAACTTGAAGTAGTACCAGTTGGCATGAACCAAAATGGTGCCAGGGATTGTGTTGGTTGATGATACAATGGTGTGGATGTTCCCTGTGCTCTGGCACTGTTCAGTTTACTTCACGAGATGGAGCTAGTGCAGCCCACCTATTCCAGCTCTGCAGCAGGACCCTGACTTGAAACAGACAAGTCACTGGCCTAAGTGTGTCAAGGGGTTGAATTAGGTTGTCTGTGCCCCTTTCTGTGACGAAAGGCCCGAAGTTCAGGATATTTCAGACAGAAAGTCTGCGATCTATATTCCAGCCCCTTGTCCAAACCCCCTCTGATCAGCGAACCTAAGGGTAGGTGAAATTCTCCCCATGACTGAGCTAGGATTGACCTGGAGTTGCATTATGCTTCAGGCATATTAGAAAAAATGTGGCCAAACAGTTCTACCAGATTGCAGAACAGGATTCCAGTATCTTGTCTGCTTTGATTTTGAAGTGCTCTCAACAACATCCTACATAATCCCATGGGGTTTTCTCCTGCAAGGCAAGGCAAAATGCCAGCTAGAAGCTGAGGAGGAAACTGGCAGTGAAAATATGTCATTGTGTTACAAAGGCCTTACTTTGCAGGCAAATTAAAAAAATATAAATCACTTTGCTTCAGTTGAAAGAATACACCAAACTGCATGATGCACTTGTATAACCTGCCTTCAACTCATGCCAGCTTCCCCCTAAGGGAGGATTTTGAAGAGCTGCTGTGATTCAGAAGGTTTACAGCCACCTCCAGCCAGCCTGTGCACCCCAAGTTGTTCTATGGGGTGACTCAAGACAGGTAAAGAGAAAGGCTTCTGGGTTCATGACCAGCTCAGATAACTGTCACCACTTTAAGGCTCTGGTTATTTACTTAGTATCTTCAATATTGACTGAGCAACCTAGCTTGGAAGTTGTTTGGCCTCATTCACAGTTGTTTCTTTTGATCTATTAGCCTGTTATATTTCATTTTGAAAGGGAAAAATCTTCTCACAATATAACTACCTATGCAAATTCCTTTCCTGGCACATCTCCACCATGCCTGTATGAATATGGTAGGAAAATGAAAATTTGATCTTACACCTGTGCATCTATGCAATCTACAGTATCCTGTGGTTAAAAACAGGCTGACCTGGCTGCTCATTGTCTTCTGCCAGGTAACATATCCTTTAAGTCAGAAACTCAGTGTCATATGGGCTACAGGAATTTGCACTGTGCTTGATTAACACACATAAATATGATAGAAATAGGGCAACTCAGTAACACTTTGGATTCTGTATATTTATGTAGTTATTGAGCCACGTCATGTGGGGGACATCCACAGGGTCAGTTGTAGATATGCACACATTAATGGGGTCATCCAGACTTGCCAAGACTACCAATTCTAAGGTACAAAATACTCTATTCTAATACAGATGTTTCAAGTACAATAATGTATCTAGATTTTCAGTGACTATAAAAGGAGCCTGAAGTAAATCCTCAAAGGCAGGCACATGCACTGTAAAAATGTAAGTTATTTGAGATGAATTCTGCCCTATGAGACCATCCTGGGTTAAATATTGAGGTATTTTACCCCAATTCCTATTATTAGGCTAAACTGTATATTACCAGAAGACAAGCCTGCTTTGCTTCTTCATAAAGTGGCTGTGACTCTTGATGAGTCCAACAAGCAGACTTTGAACTGAAGAACTAAAAAGCCCAGGAATGGAGGAGATGTAGGAATCTTAGACCTGTTTCAGAAGTGTTAACGGATAGAGTTGGGGACTGGTGGCTGCAGCCCACACTGGATGTTTGAATAAGTTAGATCTGCATGGGGGACTACTTTGATAGACATACATGCATTGTTTTACAAAAGTTTCCTCTATGTGCCTCTACAGGTATTACTACCAATAATACATCACTCTTCAGAAGGCCCTCTGCTTCAAGGCCATCTGCTTTTAATTTTTAATGCCTTCAGCATAGACTTCTAAGGATAATTGCTGACAGGGACCATCAGATAATCACAGGGTGTTGGAGCTGGGATCTGCCCAGAGATGGGAGAACTACATCTCTTACTGGAAAAGTAAAACAATAAGGCCTGAGGCTTGAGGTACTGCAGTCAGAGGGGAGTGTACGTAGTAAGGATATTGTTAACATAGCTGCAGCTCATACAGGAGTAGAGAGGGGCCCTTCTGGGTCACTGAACCTACTGTCATGGTCATACTGTTATTGATACCTGCGCTACTACCCTGAGGCTCACTCAGATGTATCTCCAAGTGCGGTATTCAGTGCTGGCTGAAATGCAGAGCATGAGTAGTTCTTGCACGCAGAAACTCTCATCAGCAGCTGCAGGTCTACCCTGTCTTAATCTTCTGAGAACTTTCCAGTTTACAAACACAAATAAGCATTTGTAGCCTTTTAAAAACTTCCTCAAATATCTTTTATTTTTGCTGGTGATGACTTCTGCAACAACCAGAGCACACCTGAACTCTTCTCCCCATTACTTTACATGAATGTTGGATTTTGCTTATTCCCTTGGATGATTTTGTAGTGCATGCATTCCAGGAAGTTCTACAGCTCTGCAAGATCCTATTCATAATGGAAAAAGAGATCTTGTAGACTGTTTTCTACAAGTACACAGTAAGTAGAAGACATAGTAAGTGAATTTACTAAGCACTTCTGGAGGGTTATTTGTGGTATTAAACAGTTGCACATTGGTGCCTAAGCTCTTATGGATCTAGACCTCTCCACATGCTTTTAGCTGCACTTTCCATGGAGATATTTGGGCTTGAAATCTACTTAAGCCAACCTCTTCAAACTCAAACGCCTAATTAGGCATTCTCTTCCCACGTAATGCAAACGCCAGAAGTCCTTTCTATTCCAACAGCAGAAGAGCAAGGTTTAAAGCTAACAGCTGTCCCAGTAGCTCTGACTCCACAGGTGCTGAAGCAAGCACGTTCCCCTGCCCGTCCAGATGACTATCACGTTAATGGCTTATTGCCTGCCTGTGGGCAGCCCTTCTGCGTGCACCTGGCAGTGTTTAACCTGTTGGATCTGGTGAAAGTTGTGGGTCCCTACGTGCTCCTAATACTGAACTTCAGCCGTGCTCAAGTCCAACCTTGTGTCTTTCCATCTGAGTAAGCTGCAAGCCTGTTTTTTGAAAGTGGCCTTGAGCTGCCTGGACAGGCTGCCTAGGCAGGGCCAAATTCTCAAGCTGTGCAAGCCACAACCTCCAACAGTGGTGTGGTTCTGAGCTTTTTGTACTACACCTGCCCACACCAGTGCTCCTTCCAATCTTTAGTTAATCTCCCATCTCACTCACACGTCCTTCCCCTCCCGCAACTGCAGCCACAGGCAGAAGCTCCCGCACGCCGTGATATTGCAGGAAGCGACGGCCAGTCCCGTAACCATTAGCTCTTGTGCGAGGATTTGGTTTGCATGTACCCTGTCTGCGATGAGCTTTTTTTTTTTTTAAAATTTTTGCGGTCCAGAGAGAAGTCTGTACTAAGATCAAGGGGAGCTGGGCAGTGACCGTTTCGGGACGAGCCACCAGCGCTGTGTTGAGGGCTGCGCTCCCCAACATGCTGCTTTTGCCATAGCACCAGCTGGTCTTCCTTGGGCACCTCGGTCTCCCCGGCTTCCGAGACGCCCCAGCCCTCCGCCCTTCACCAGAGCGCACAACAACGGCGGAGCGGGACTGCTCTGCCCGGAGCCCCAGGGAAACGCCGCCAGGGCGAGACGGGAACAGAACCTCCCCCTGCCCGGGCACAGGTCCCGCTCAGCACCGGCCCCCTTTCCCCGCCCGCCCCTTCCGCCGGCGGTCCCGCCCCGCTCCCGGCAGCCCGTGCTCGGCATGGCGGCGCCCGGCGTCTAGCGCTGCACGTGTGGGACTCGGTGTGCGGCCGCCGCAGCCATGAAGACCAAGCCCTCGGCCCACAAGTCGGGGAACACACACCGGGTGAGCGTCCGCCCGGACGCGGCTGCTGGCCGGGAGAAAGAGCCTTAGGTTTACGCTGTCGGTGTTAGCCCAGTGGCCGTGCCGGGCTGCCGAAGCGGCGCCGGGGAGGAGGCGGGCGGGCGGCGTGGCAGGGGCTCCTCAGCGCTGCGAGGGTCCCGGCCGAGACAGCGGGGCCGGAGTGCGGCTGCTGCCCCGTACCCGGCACCTGGGTCACCGTCCCTGACAGGCAGCAGGCGCACCACCGTCCTCGTGTAGGAAACGGACATAATTCAATACAACAGTAATACCCAATAAGCGATTAACCTGGGCATTGATTCAGAAAGGCTGAGAGCGGGGCTGTTTATTGCAACCTGGGTAGATTTCTCTGCATCTCTTTCACCGTGTTGTGCAGACGTGTGGGCTGCGAGCCTCGGGTTTGCCGGTCTGAGAGGTAGAGGGTCAGTCCCGCTCCTGGGCGTTTTAAGCACGTCTTGCCTTAATCTTCTTGTAGGGCTGATATTGAGGGATATTATCCGGCAGCCTGTCTTTAGAAGTGGGGTTGCAGTGTGTGTGCTCTCCGGAGGAATTTAGAAGGACTGTGCTCAGAATTGAGCAAGAAAAATGTATTTTTGTTTTGCAGTTTCTTACCTTCTCGGAGCGCTTAAGCAATATTAATATCGATATTATTCATCGGATTGACAGAACTGGAAGCTATGCTGAGGTGAGAGCAACAATTGTGATCATTTTCTGAAATCGCATCACAGGTAGATATACTTCAAGAAAGAGTCACTTAAGAAATTTATTTAGGAGAAAATTGGAAAGAAGCTCCAAAGGTGCAAGAACTGCCTTTCCTGGAGCCTCATTTCATGCTTTGTTCCTTTTTACTTTTTTACCTGCTTTGCAGTATTGTGATAGAGGCTTTTACAGTACCACTCTGATGTCTTCCATGTAGTTGGTGGGCCTGTGGGTATTTTTGAACATGAAAGATGCTGCTGTGTCACTCAGCAGTCCTAGGACCAGACCTGCAAAGACTTAAGGTGCTGAGTAGTTGCAATAGAATCGTAAGTTTGAAAATTGTGAGTTGGAAAAGACCTCTAAGATTATTGAGTTGAACTGTTAACCTAACACTGCCAGGTTCTTCCTTAAACCGTGTCACTAAGTGCCACATCTACATGTCTTTTAAATGTTTCCAGGGATGGTGGCTCAACCACTTCTCTGGGAAGCCTGTTCCAATGCCTGACCGCCCTTTCAGTGAAGACATTTTCCCTAATATGCAGTCTAAACCCCCTGTAGCACAACTTCAGGCCATTTCCTCTTGTCCTATTGCTTGTTACTTGGGAAGAAGAGATTGACACCCACATACTGGCAGCACCATGTATAAAGCATGGGCATGTGTCCTTATGGATCACAAGGATTATTTCTGTGTCCCATATAAATCATCATTATGATTAAAGTGCTTTGCAGGTTATTCCCACATGGCCTACTGGATTGTTCTTCTGAACTTTCCACTCAATAGTTCTGAGGATGCCAAAAGAAATCCCAAGGCATTGTGCTGGGTGAGCGGTGGCTCAGCATCTTAGATTATCAAGGCCAGTAAACAGATGTATAAAAAGCAATTATGTAAACAAGTCCTATCACGAGAATATATTTTCAAGTGTGTTTTGGATATTGAAAGAAAGACTTATTTTCAGGGAAACTCCATAGTACCTGTTGAAATTAAGTCACTGAGATTTCTTAGAATATTCTTTAAATGTTTAAGGCACTTGATAGTTATCTTCATTTGAACCTCTCATCTTTTCAGGACACGTTCATTAGGGTTGGTAGCTATTCTTCATCTTTGTTTTGACAGGAGGTTGAAACCTACTTTTTCGAAGGACTGCGGAAATGGAAGGAACTGAACCTCACTCGGCATTTTGGTATGTCATTTATATTCATGTTTCCTGCTTTCCTTAAACTGTTATGTTTCTTCTTCATCCAGAGCCCAATGGGAGATTATTGGCTGGTTTTTGTACTGGGCTCTGGAGCACTATTATTCTTCAACACCCTACGTGTTTACCAGGAACTGGACTAGTTTTCAGGGCTTCTGTTTTGTTGTTTGAACAGTGCAATTCTACAATGAAGTGGCCAACAAATGCCAGTCCTTCAACCAGCTGGTTTATTACCAGAATGATGTTGTCCAGAGCTTGAAGACACATTTGCAAGTCGAAGGCAGTCTTGCTTACCAGCCCCTATTAAAGTAAGTATACGGCCACACAAAGTAGTCAGAAGCCTTGAGGGTATTAAAAGTGAGCCTAAGTCCTGTTGTAAGCGTTCCTTTTCTTTATCATACCTGAGGAAAATATAGCAATGAGATACCCAAAGTAGCCGTATTTCCCTGGTAGAACTTTATGCTTCTAAGTCTTAAAAAAGATATAGTTATGAGAAGGCAAACAAATTATCTGGAGTGCTTATACTGAATGTCAGTCAGTATATTAATGTGCTTTGTTTAATGTTAATTGTTTATTTCCTTGTTTACTGCTGTCTGTTTGATTTTTTGAAAATCTTAAGAATCTTGCCATCCACTGCTGCCCAATAGGTGATACTTTTTAAAAAGTGAGAAGTGAAATTGATGCTGTCTTCCTTTCCAGAGAAACTGTGCAGGATTATGCAATGTTTGACCAGGTTTTTATTGGTTTGTTTTTGAAATGGACTAACACAGATGTATTTTCTGAAACACAGTCTAGTGGTGCAGCTGGCTCGAGATCTTCAGGCTGACTTCTATCCTCACTTCCATGACTTTTTCCTGGCCATCACCAAATTACTGGATACACAGGACACAGAGCTGCTGGAATGGGTTTTTACCTCTCTTTCCTATCTTTACAAATATTTGTGGAGATTGATGGTGAAGGACATACACAACATATACAGGTAAAAACCGTGTTTAATGTCTGTCTTGATCAGCAGTTACTAGATGCTGAAGAAAGGTAAATACCACATGCATACATGGCTTAATGCTTCAGTATACTTGTTAGCATGCTTTCTCAGCTTTCTTGGAGAGAAACTGGCTAAACTCCAGGGAGTTGCCAAATGCAAGGAGTCACTTCTGGGCTTGGGGAGTTCTTGAGCTGCAGGTGCTTGGAGGCTGATTTTGTGTGTGCTTGCTGTGTTTTGAAACCTTTCACAGGTATCCACTTTTGGCAGCTGCTGAGTGATCCTGTGGCCTGACCCAGTATGATTGCTTGTTCAGTCTTAAATTACTGTTGTAGAAGGGCTCTTCCTTTTGACATAGACAGTGGTTCCATGTTTCTTCCTCCTCCTTTCACTTTGGAACAGATGGAGCAAAAAACTGGTTACAAATTTTCTCCCCAGCCCAGTATAACATTGAAACAGAACATATTGAAGAATGATCTGTTCAGTTTGAGGGAATCTGAGGCACCACTCCCTCTGCACTGAACATGTGATGAGCCACCTGCCACTGTTACTGATACCAGCAAACTGCAAATATATATCAGCCTTGCAAATGGAATCTTTCAAAACTTTCAAGTGTACAGGAGAGCCTGTTGGCTCAACTGAAGTACAAGTCTGGCATATCAATTCAACTTGGCTTTCACTTACTGCTGCTAAGCATATATTTTGAAAATCTTGATGCTGCAGTTGAATCCCTGTGGTTCCACGTATTTTAGATGTGTTTCTGATTGTGACTTAATTTGCCTGGCACTGTCATTTGACCTTCTTTGCAAAACTCTTGTTCTTTATCTGGGAAGAGTGGGAAGGATGAGGAAGGTACTGGCCCTCTCTAGGAGGACGGATTCTTAGTATTTGTAAAAAGTGGTAATGTAAACTGGAAACAATTTTTTTAACTAGCTAATAGCAAGTTGGATTATTTTGTGTCTTTATAGCCTGTACAGTACCCTGCTGGCTCACCACAAACTCCACATCAGAAACTTTGCTGCTGAAAGTTTTGTCTTTCTAATGAGAAAGGTAAGTGGGATGTTTGTACTTTGGTGCTGTCTTCATTTTGAGGTGATTTTTGGATTCAATGGGTAATATTAGGTTTTCTCCAAAGAGTTAACAAGGCCCGAACTGGCACACAGCATGTCCCAAGTTGTCATCTTTAGTGAGTGTTTTACTGAGAATGTGATGCATTCCATGTCCGTAGGGACACATAGAGGTCTTTGCACTCTCTCTTGTAAGAGATGTTAAACTGAATCTCTATGGTTGGTTTATTGAAAATGACTAGAAATAGTAAGGTGATCCTGTAAAAGGGAGGCTTGAATTTTTATATGCACATTTTCTCACTGGCTTTTTCATAAATACTTTAAGGCCTTTGGAGAAGTGAAACTCTTGTGACAACATTTTTGTACTCCTGAAGATCACAGTATGTCAGGCAGGTCAACCAAGATCAGATAGCAGCTTTCATGGAGTAAGGAAAGGGACTGGTAGTTGTTGGTTTTTCTTTAGTCAAAGTATACAAAAGCCAGGATTCCTTAGGCTGGCTAGCAAGTTTTAGTATCCTTGTTTTTGTCATAAGTTGAGGGTCCTTAATAAAGCACATATGTTTGATTGGATTTTTTTGGAAATTTCTGAACTTTAAGTCAAATCCTCAGAAATGGGGGTGTTTAAAATATTGAGCAAGAAGTCCCTGCAGTATTCTGAGGTGCAGTTCTAGTTTTGGATGACTGGATTCTGTGTTCAGCTGATACGCATCACTTTCTCATCAGGGTAGTGACTCTTGTGTTCCAGTTGCAACCAGTTTAATAGTAGGTTTATGCACATGTTTAAAACCATGAGAAGAATCAAACCCATATATTTCAGCTGCAGTGACCTCAGTAGACCTGTGTGCATCCTGGGGCTGTGGGAGCTGTAGTGACTGAATAGCCGATCAAATTTCTTCTTTGAATTTCCTTGTGTGGTCACAGAAATAATGAGTTTGAGCTACTGTGGGAAGACAGGACTGTAGGAGAATAACATGGTGCTGTGGAGCCATTTAATTGCCTCTATCCATCTGGTAGCTCTGAATAGAATATTTCTTTTCTCCTTATGTTTTGTAGGTTTCTGATAAAAATGCACTTTTCAACTTAATGCTCCATGACCTGGGAGAGCACCCCGAAAAGGTGGAAGGTGTAGGACAGCTGCTTTTTGAGATGTGCAAAGGTGTTCGAAACATGTTCCACTCTTGTGCAGAGACGGTAAAGACAAGATTGCTGCTTTAACTGTTGCTGTAACGGGGCCTTAGGCAGTGTTCAATGAAACCAGTGAGCGTTTTCTTATTCACCTCAGTTGATCCTTGGTGATAAGCATGTTGTTAATTACTTGGTAGGATCTGAAAGCCTTCTGAGAATATTTTTTGAGATAGGAAGGTTGTTTTAAATAATTCCTGTGCAGTATTCGTATATGTTAAGACTGTACTGCTTGTTATTTCAGATTTTAGGTGATAGCCTTTTTTTCCTCCTGTAGTCATTCTAGAAAGAATTCATATCACTGCAATATTTTTACAATGCATTGCACCAATTAATTTTAGGATTGCTAGATTAATTTTCTGAGTATAAGAACATGATATGCTCTTTTCCTGTGAAGGCTGTCAAGTTAATTCTGTTGAAGCTGGGGCCTATTACTGAAGAAGAAATTGAACTACCATGGGTAGCTGTTGGAGAAGCCTTCGAGCAAATGATCAGATCAGCTGCAGTACATATCCATAAAGAGCATTTTGACATTGTATTCAAGTGCCTGAAGGTACAACAGTTATTTTTCTTCTTACTTTTTTGCATATGAGTGACTGAGAAAAAACTGTGCACTTATCAAGAAAAGTATTTTTGTTTTATTGAACCAGAACTGGTTTTTTGGGGTTTTTTTCTGCCTTGGAAACATAATATACGGAGTCAGGTACATGGGAAAAATACCACCCTTCTTTTCTAAGTTCAGAGTTACCCTGGTGGCTGTTTGTGAGTGAGAAAGGAACTACTGTATGTGAGACTTGGGACTCAGTCCTGTGTCTGGGCAAAGATGTTTTGTAGGATCTATCTTTGCACACATTGCAGAGCCCTTGCTGGGTTGGGAATGCTAGTATTTGTTTTATATTGCTGAGCTAGATATTGGTGATTCAAAACCACTTTGTGACAGTAAAGGGGAAGCTTTTTGCCCTACAGATCTTTTTAAATCAAAGACCTGGGTTGAACCTGGAAATCCAAGTTTGTGTCTTGCACCAAGTACTAAATATCAGAATGTTTTCACTCTGGGTGTTCCTGTGTTGCTGCTTGGGGGGTTACATTGTGTTTTGAGGGAGCACAGCTGAGTGCCGCATTGGATCAGCATGATGTAGAATAATCAGCAATCTCACAGCCTGGCAGTGTGCTTTATTTACCTGACCAACAGTTAAGTTTACAAACATCTGGGGAGTGGATTTGCTAAGGGGGATTGAAACCTCTTGCAACTGACAACACAGACCGTGTCAGTTGTGCTCCTCAGAGCGATGAAATGGGAAACTGAAGGAAATGGTTCTCATGAGCTTGTTTAGGGTAGTCCTTCCAGCATGGGTAAGTAGTCCTACTTGTTCCTTCTTGACACTCCTTCCCTGTGACTAACCAGTTTCCTAGAAAATCTCATCCTGTTCCTCTGGCCTCACCCGATATGATAAGTAGTTGTTACTCAACTGTCATTAGCTACAGATTTGTTTAGCACTGAGTGTTTTGTATCCCTGAGGTTTCATTGACTCAGCATCTGCAGTTATGAAATCTTGGGCAGTTGGACATATTTCCTTTTATTTTTATTGAGGCTTTTTCTTTTACCCTGGGAACTGGTGGATGCATGGGGGTATCTTGCTCAGAGAAAGATATTCGTGTAGTCTGTGATAGCTGTCTAAATTGGGTCCAATTTATTGGATCAAGAATAGGAGTTTATATGTTCTGGACAGAAAGACACTAATAAGCACTTCCATTGTCTCTATAAGGTACATTATATAAGTAAGCTGTCATCATCCACATGAGCATAATGATGCATAAAGTGTAAAAGTACCTGAATTCTGATAATTGAAGTGAAAGTTGGGTGCTTGTGTGTTTAGAGCCCAATATTTCTCTTTCCTATTTTGTATGTCAAGTGTTAGCCTTTCTGGAGACCCTCATCTTAGGAGTTATTTGTGTTTCTGTCCAAGGAATCTGGCATGTGTTTTTACCTAAGGGAAATTACACAGTGTTTCTGCAAGGTTTAATTTGTTGAACACGTATGAGACAGCCAGCAATAGTTTGTTGGGAAGCTTGAGGTGTTGATTCTTTAGAATGTCCTTCAAAAGCAGTAAGTGAAACAGAGCCTGTTCATTTATCTGAAACATTTCACTTTCCTACTTCATTTAAACAGGAGTCACTCTTAGATTTGCAGAGGAAAATAACTAAGGTCAACTGCTCTATGGCTTCAGAGCAGATGGAAAGGATTCTGCAAGCTTATCTGATCCTAGTGGAACATGCACATGGATCCAAAATCTCCCTGCCTGAAGATGTCTGTCAGGTAGGTCAGACCATCACTTTGATGTGCCAGGGGTGTCAGTCAAATGTGGAAGAGGTGTGGTCAGCTGAACCATTCATACACATTTCTGATGCATCATTTGGCTTAGGATTTGAGTTGAGTGAACAGAGACATATATTTTGAGTATTTCTACCTCTAATCCTGTGAGATTTTACCTCTATTGTAATGCTAGTGTAGCCCAACTTTAAATGAGCAAGGTGGAAAATGCACTACTGCTTCTGTAGTCTGTTCCTGCCACTGTGGAAGAGACCTAGGCCCCCATATCAGTGGTGTAGAGCATTTCTACCTGATTTACATACATTTGACCCCATTAGGGTAGATTTAGGGCCTTCAAACTTCAGTGGGGTTACTAGGATTCGTTTCTGTGGGCTGAAGCTTAGAACACCTTGCCTTCCTGGTGCAGGGACTGTCCAGCCCATTCAGACCAGATAATCTTCATGGACAAGTACCAGTTCTCTCTGTTTCATTTCAGGTTTTAATAAAAATGTTACAAACACCGTATCTCTCATCATCGTGCTGCAAGATGCTGATGAACACCATTTCTGCATTCCTGCTGGCTGAGAATGTTTTGTTGCCTGATTCTTTGACCAAGGAAGCTATTGAGAAGGTAACAAGGATTGCTGCTTATGCCAGAAATCCCAGAGTTCAGATTCCCTAGAGCAGGCTGATTTATGGACATTCCATTTCAGGCTGGGAAATATGCTATGTTTCCCTTTAGCCTTTTTGCACTGATAAGGAGGAAGCTGCCCAATGCCTTAAATAATGTCTGATGAGGTCTTGGGACTACTTGACAGTCTTGCATAGGCTGTCAGTATAGCAGTGCCACCATGGCAGACATCATTGCAATGAAATCCAGACTGATTCAAACACCTACAGCCTTTGTAGAAAAAGGAAGGAGAACAGAGAAGGAACGTGTCCTGCCTAAGGTGATAAAGCAGGTCAGTGAGTCAAACTTAGTGAAAAAAATTACATTTTTCATTAAGTTTCCAAGCATTTAATGAGCATGGCTTAGCCTTGAGAACAAGGTTTATGCAAGTGCAGTTTTGATTTAGAAAGTA
This sequence comes from Pardalotus punctatus, assembly GCA_013400915.1. Lineage (NCBI taxonomy): Eukaryota > Metazoa > Chordata > Aves > Passeriformes > Pardalotidae > Pardalotus > Pardalotus punctatus. The sequence goes on along the minus strand of VZTX01007329.1, from coordinate 267,110 downwards.
CAGGGGTAAGTGTATTTTGGTACTACCTTTGCTCCTGGAGCAGACATGATTAGCTGCACATACTCCTATCAAATGTAGTGTTGCAAAGATTAATAGGAGATTATACTATGGAGTCTGATTCTTTAGTTTTGCTGTTACAGTACATTAGAATTTTGTCATTAACAGTGTGGACCATAGTTGGTGTGTGTATGTGTGTGGTTGTGTGTGTGTGAAAAAATATTTGAAATAAAAGTGCCATGCAATTTACAAGGGGAAAGTAAGACTTGCAATTGTTTAAAAGAGATCGAATTTCATTTCGTCTTCAGTGTTGACTTGTATTGAAGTAAGATTGGTTCTGCCTGTGGCATGAGGCCAGTTTTGCTCAGAAGACTTCCTTCAAACTTTTGAGGACATTTGTATGGGCTTCTGTTATATTGGCAGAGGCTTAAAGCTGTCCTTGTGTTCTGATGGGTCTGGGAAAGAAAAAATGTCCCATGGATAGTGAAGAGTTGACTATGAAATGTCTCTCATTCCTGTCAACCTTTCACTTCCATCTTGCAGGTATTTGCAAGTGGGTTTGAACGGCATTTTCTTTTGGACTTCTCTGAAGCAATGTTCACAATGAAGCAATTTGAGAGGGTAAGTGGAAGTGTTTGTGCATTATGTTTATTTTTGTTGCTAAAGGGAACAACTGGAGAATCCGCAGTATGTTTACCTGCCTTGTATGCTGAAGGATTGTTGTGTATTGACATGATGTTTATTTAAACTTCTGGTATGATCTGATAAGAAGAAAAGAGGTTACTTGTGCTGTTGTGTTAAAGTTTTGTAAGGGTTCTCTCAGTTGGAGGTGATAGGTGTCTGTTCACAAAAAGAAGCTTGACTGTTGGGAATTAAGAGGGTGTTATGGATGGGAGGAAGAGAAGAAGTTCTGGAGAAACTAAGTGGAAATGAAGAATAAGTGATGTCTAATAGTTCAGGCCTACAACTGGTGTTCTGGCACAGAATCAAATTATCTAAATGAAGTGGGGATGAAAGCCAACTTGAGGGTCTGGAATGTTCTGATAAGACTGGATTTGGTGCAAAATGAGTTTATACATTAAATTACTGTCCTTGCTGGGATAAGAAAATGTCTGTGTGCTGGTGTCTAGGGACACCAGAACTGATAAGTCAGATGCTTTGCTGGCTTATTTGTGAGCATTTGGATTTCTCTGTGGTTGCTGTTGTGGTTTTTCGTTGGATTTGATGATGATTAAAGAGACTTGCCAGTCTTTGACTTTTTACCTTTTTTTTTTTTTGTGTTGCTTCAGCATTTTCTCCCGTGCTTTCTAGAATACATTGAACATTGCTTCACTGGCACAGATGCCATCACAAAGGATGAGGCCATGGCAATTCTGGCTAAACTCATTTTGGAGAAAGCAGAGCCTCCTACGATTGGTTCAATGGCATTTGAGAAGTATCCTCTTGTTTTCAGTGAAGCATCTGTCAGGTGAGGCTCCTCAAGTTTAGCAAACACTGGCTGCGTCTGTATGGCTGTAGGCCTGAAGGCAGCGCAGAGCACATAAAAGTTGCCCTCCAGTATTTGCTGGAGTTGTGTAAATGGCAGCATTGCTGGCAGATTTGCAAACCTGATATCGTAGGATATCTTTTTCCTTTTTGAAATTATTTGATAAGAGATGCTGCTTTGGAAAGGTAATCACTGATATGAACAGTGTTGTGGTGCATGTATGATGGGGATCTGTGACACCATCATGCCCACTGCATCCCTTGGCAGTTAATCTTTGTGGTGAGTGCTGCTGTTCAACTTCTCGTCATCGCTAACCTCCTGCCTGTGTCCCATCTTTTTTCCCTGTATGCATATGCCTTGTCCAGGAGCTTTCTTGGCAGCAGTACTGTAGTCTTGCCATAGAGCACAGCTGGATGCCAAAGGACATGTAATTAATGCTGAAGCAGCACTGTGCTGGCACAGCTTGACTGCTTTTAGTTGCAAAGCTAACTTGGTTGCAATGAAGTGGTTGCTTTTCCCAGAGCCTCTTTGGAAAACTTTGGGGTAACCACTGAAGCACAGAATAACCATTGCTAATCTAATGGTAGTGAGTTTTCTACTAATTCTAACTCAGTTAATTCAAAACTTTTGACTTTGTATTGCCTTTTATGTAAGGTTTTATCTTTCCTAGAAGTGATCCACTCTGTGGGTTTTTCCTGGTTTTGTTTAATAAGACTAGAAGCACTGAGGTTTAGGGAACAGAAGGCTGAGTCAAAATTATTAAATTTGTGGTTTTTCTGTTTCTTGATGTCTCTGTTTTTTCAATGGTTTGGAGTACAAAGCTGCAAGGACCTTGGTCCTACTTGGACTTTTTTTGTATTCTTGCAGTGTCAGTGGTGTAAATGGAGCCAGGAGACATCTGAAGAGTTGCATACCCCATCTCCTACCTAGTTATTAAATACTCCAGTTCTGAAGATTTCTGAGCTGCCTCTGGCAGTCTGTGTTAGTACTTTGCTCTCTTTATGGTTACACAGGTGGTTTTTTGGATTTATTTGGCTTTTGATTTTTATTTTTGGCTTTTGATTTTTATTTTTTTTTGTTGGATTGTTAAGGGTTTTTTCCCCAGTCCTCAGTATATGACTTAAACCTTCTTTATGGCACTTTAAATCCCTTGCTGCTTATCTTATCTGCTGGAAGCATAAAGAGCAGAATGTTTCTTACTCAAGCTTTTACAAATAGCAGGCTTTCATCATCAGATGTGTCTGAGATCTTCTTTCTCTGGACCAACAGTCCTAATTCCTTGAGGTTTATCTCATAAATGTTTTTTCTTAAGCCTCTAATGATTCTTACTGTTTGCTTTTTATTAGCTTTTTATTAGCTTCTGTATTTCTTGAAGGGTGAAGCCCATGCAGTCTTCTGACTGATCTTGCAGCCACTGGGTGGAATGGAAAGATTGCTGTGCATGGAGTGTGAAGGAGCCCTGTTCATTTGTTCCAGTATGGTGTCAACCCTTTCTGCCTGCAAATAGGCTTGCTGATTTGGGCTCACCTTGTGACTCCATTTAAGTCCCAAATCTGTTACCTCACTGGCTGTTTTCTGTCATCCATCTATGTCAGTGTGATCATGGTTTATTAACAACAGTCATAGGGATGACTCTCAGGTGCTCCTAGAGTCTCTGTGTCCTGGTTGTGAGGGTATCCAAGTGAACACTAGTGTCATTTCTTCTAGAAATATTTCTGGAAATAAAGACTTGACATTTCTTGTGGGCCATGTTTTGTGCTCTTCAGCATGACTAGATGATATTTTGTGCTGTAGAGGACATTGAGAAGGAAAAAAATCAGTTGTGTTGTGCAAGTCCTTTTTTCTAGAAGTAGACAACATACTTTTGAATATCACAGGAGTAAAAGGAGCAATCTCTGATATGCAGTGGTGGATTACTAAAAAGTTTGGTTTTATTTTTAGCTCTAATACAAGGCAACAAACAAGTAAAAGACAAGGAGAAAAGGCAGAAGCACTGGTGTTGGATCATGTGCTGTCTTTAATCCATTTACCAGAGAAGGAAGACATCACTGACCTTTCACAGTCTTGGGTTGCCTTGGTTGTACTGCCACATATTAGGTAAGGGATATTATCAGGTACTATTGTGATGTATTTCTGTAATACTGTCTACTTAGTTTATGTGTTTTAAGCACTATCCTCTCTCAGCAGTGTTTTTTCAGTAATTATTGAAGAATTAACTAGAAGGAAGATGCAGTGAATGCTTAAATTGTGAATCAGAGCAAAACGTTTTGGTGCTGGTTTTAAACTTGGAGTGAACTACCTGTAATTTAATAGAGATAAATGTGAAAGAAAGCTTTCATATGTAGGTGTCATTGTACAAGATAAAAGTCTTCCCATTTATTTTGGACAGGCCAATGAACAAAGACCACGTTCTGCCTCGTGTGACAAGTTTTATAGACTCTCTCTTCACAGCCATTGACAAAGGAAACCTCTGCAAAGGTCAGCTACAGTTACTTCCTGCTTATTTTCTTTCGGTTGATGTATAAAAAAATAAAAGCACTTTTTCTGATTACAGAAAGCATGAAAATGAATAGTGATAGCATTGTATCCAAAATTATTTACCAGCTTGACTAAAACTAGAAGAGCAAAACTTGGGCGGACGCAACTTCCGGGAAACAATTCTGCATTTACTGTTCATCATAGTAATTGGGGTGACAGATGTCCTGCATAATGGGAGATAGAGGCAATTGGGAAGGAAAAGAAGAAAGTGAGGAAAAAAGAGAAAGGAAATCTATCTAAACCAAATCCAGGCTGAAGCTGTCAAGTGAAGGAGACTATTAACTCTAAAGCTCCAATTCAAATCTATAGTGCAAAATTTAGTACATTACCATCTGTCAGTTGATAGCTAAACATCAATAACTATAAACTCAATCTAGCACACTCCAATCAAATGTCATTATCTCGAGCCCTTTGAGCTCCATGTTGGGTGCCAAAAATAGTGTTGTGGTTTAACCCCAGCTGGCAACTAAGCCCCACACAGCTGCTCACCTGCTCATCAGCAGAATCAGAATAGTAAAAGTGAGAAAGTCTGTGGACTGAGATGAAGACAGCTTGATAGGTAAAGCAAAAACCACCCACAGAAGCGAAGCAAAACAAAACAAGGAATTCACTTACCACTTCCCATGGGTGGGCAGGAAATCTCTAGGAAAGCAGGGCTCTGCCATGCATAATGGTGACCTGGGAAGACAAACACCATCACTCTGAATGTTCCCCACTTTATCTGCAGATTGTGACCCTATGGTCTGAAATATCCCTGGTCAGTTGGGGTCAGCTGTCCTGGATGTGTTCCTTCCCAACTCCTTGTGCACCCCCAGCCCACTCATGGTGTGAAAAGCAGAAAAGACCTTGATGTTTTGTGAGTGCTGCACCCTGCTAACAGAAACATCCCTGTGTTATCAACACTGTTTTCAGAACAAATCCAAACCAGAGCCTCATGCCAGCTACTATGCAGAAAATTAGCTCTATCCCAGCCAAAACCAGCACATTCTCTGACTTATTCAATACCATTTATGTCATGCTCAGATACCACACTATCCAATACAACCTCATTATCCACACCTCCGCCTCCCATCTTTTGATTTACTATCATTGCCTTAAGTTTGTGGACCACCCCTGTAAAATGTTCATTTAGTGCACAAATTTGGGTTCCATCTGTTAGGTTGGTCACTCAGGACAGGGGAGTTGGTGTCTTGTAAGGAATTGTTTGGCACCCAAGTCAGCTCATGTTGGTTCACTGCTGTACTTGCACTGCTTCTTGTAAGGCTTGTCCTCCACTGTTTTGGGTGGTTCCTGCTATAGTAATTCCTACAAAATGCAACTTAAACCATGGATTATGAGAATTTAAAGTTATATCCATTATAGTCTTCACCCCAGTCCCTTTGGGCCAGGCCACAGTGCTTAATATTGCAATGAACTCCTCCCCTTGCCCCTGCTTGGGCTTGGATTTAACCACAGACTGCAGTCTTGTTAGGGGAGTACCTGCTCCAGGTGGAGTCTTACCTGTGAGTCCTGGTTTCCTCCTGGGGTATACCTGCTGTGGTGTAGACTTACCCATCACCACAGTTGCTTTGGGGTGCACCTCTTCCAGGACAGCCCTATCCATGGGCCACAATGCCTTCAGAGATACACCTGCTCCAAATGTGGCCTTACCCACGGCTGTTTTCCCTCAGGAGTGTACCTGCTCTGTCATGGGCTTATCTGTGGCCACACACTGTGAGGTGCTCCAGCATGACCTCATGCGTAGCCAGGGACGCTTCAAGGTGTACCTGCTGCAGCTTGGCCTTACCCACAGGTACAGATACTTCAGGTGTGCTTTCTCCAGCAGGGACTCACCCTTGGGTCACCATTCCTTCCGAGGTACACCTGCTGCAGAACAGACATAACTAAAGCCGCAGATGCTTTCAGATGGACCTACTTCAGCATGGACTTAACCATGACCAAAGATGCTTTGGGGTGTCCTGCTTCTGTATGGACTTGTCCATAGGTCAGAGTCTGGTGGACTCAAGTTTGCACTGGCGTTCAGCCTGTCTGGTACAACAACAGGACAAAAGCAGCAGCACTGTTCTGGCCACCTGCCCACCTAGGTGCATTGCTATGGATGTTATCAAAATGTTCCCAGGTACAGCAGAGCAAGGTAATAAGCAGTACAGGACTGCAGCTGTGAAAGCAAAAAGCAGTCACTAACGAGCAGTGGATGCTACTATAGAGTAAGCCAAACACAGAAGCTTGCCAATTAATAGCTAAACAGCAGTAACAGTATCAATCATGGTTCAGTCTAGCACATCGCTATCAAATCTGTCATTATCTCTAACTGTGCAAGCCACGTGTTGGGCACCTGAAAGGACTGTTGTATCTTAACCTCAGCCAGCAATTAAGCCCCAGCCAGCTTCTTGCTTACTCAGCAGGGATGAGGGAAGAGCATCAGAAGGGTAAAAGTGAGAAAACTCATGGTTGAGATAAAGACAGTTTTAACAGGTAAAGCAAATGCCAGGCATGCAAGTGAAGCAAAACAAGGAATTCGTTCGCCAGTTCCTGTGGGCCAGCACGTGTTCAGCTATCCCCAGGAAAGCAGGGCTCCGTTACTCATAACAGTTACATGGGAAGATGAATGCCATTGCTTTGAATGTCCCCCTTCCCTTCTTCTTCACCTGGTTTTATATCCTGAGCATGGTGCCCATATGATCAGGGCCATCTCTTTGGTCAGTGGGGTCAGCTGTCCCAGCTGTGTTCCCCTGGTTTTGGCTGGGGTAGAGTTAGTTTTTGTCACAGTGGCTGGTATGGGGCTGTGTTCTGGATTTACATGCTGTCATGATTGTTGGCAATGTACTTAGCCTAAAAAAGGAATATCTGAAATTTCTTTTCTTGGGTCTCATCTTTGCTGGCAGTAGCAGCAGCTCTGCACAAGCTCTGTGTGCGTGGCAGTGGCACATTGCTATTTCTTCCTTTGCCCATAAGGGAAAAGAAAACAAATGCAGCCTCAGTCCTACACTCATGCCTCCTGTTGTCCCATCTTACACTTACTTGCTTGGTTTTCTTCATTTTTCTCCCAAACTAGGGTTCCTGGATGCTTTTTTTCATCCTCTGGCATTCTTTCCACCTCCATGATTTCTGCAATTCCTTCTACTAGGAGTCCAGTATCTCCTCACTGTCTGTGCACAGTTCCCAGCTCTATGCTCCATTTGACCTGCCTGGCCTCTGAGCCCTGAGCCATAGTGCAAGTTCCAAAACTGGGGAGTTTTGGTGTTCAGGTTGCTGTGGAATGCAAGGAAGCTGGCTTGAAAACTGGCACAGAGCAACAGCAAGTTACCACTAGCAGCTCTTGAGGGATAGTATGGAATTTCTTGCCTTATTGGTCACACAGGTGTGTCTGTAGTGAGGTGGAAGCTGCTGTCTTTGTCCAGCATGGACACACTGCTACCAAAGGGTGTGCCGTTTGGGAACTGTCCTTACACTATAGAAGTAAAAAGCTTCATCCTGTCATTACGTGCTCTTTCTTTCTTTGAGGAGCTCCTTATGGAGGTTAGTGGTTAGCAGGATTTGGCACACACCTGGGGAATTAGGCAACTTGGAATAGAGGAATGTTTTCTGAGGAATAAACAGGAAATGAATGCTTTCCTTTCCTTTTCCACTGGCAGCATGTAAGACAATTATATATTTTTAAAACTTGCTGTAGTTTGCCTGCTTTAGGAACAGGATTTCTTCTGCTTGGGAAGAGATGGAGGAGAATTTTTTTTTTTTTAAAGCAACCTATTTGCTATCTTAGAAGTGTGAAGGGAAAGGAATTGCCCTTTCTTGCCTGGCAGGGCTTTGGTTATCCTGTGCTTCTACGAAACCCTCCATCCCTAAAGGAGTCTGAGTGGTTTAGGAAGGAGACAAAATTCAGCACTCATTTGCCATTCACTAATAAATACTCAGTCTTTAAGTACGTGGGACAGCTTTGAAGATCTTAGTCAGCAGTGCATTGCCGAAGTTCCAGAGTTTATAGGCACCTGCGTGGTGGTAGCATCAGTATGTATTTTTGCCTTGGTTTTGCTACATTCATGTCAATTTGGCAGCATTTCCTCTCTTTTAGTATAGTGCTGAGCCTCCTGCCACAGTGCTTAGCTCCAGATCCCTGCTTTCTGCACATGTGGGTGTGAAGGAAACATACACACTAGGAGCTGTCACAGCTTTCAATGGTAGCTTGCTGGAGGAGGCACTTTTCAGGATGGGCAAGCAGCATACCAGTCATTGAGAGCTGAGTAAATTTACAAGATGTTCTTGTTCTCTCTCTGCTCCAGGAAGCTTGTTTGTGGCCTGCCAGGCTGTAAGTACTCTACTTAATTTGGTGGAGTCTGCTGAAGTACTCCATTTGTTACCTGTGGAGCGTGTCAAGAGCTTGGTGACGTAAGTAAACTCTGCCTGTTCTGTGGTGCTTCTGGTTTTCCTTGGTAGGCAAAGAGTTGACTTTGCCTTTCTGTAGGAGCTGGTTAAATGTTTCTGTAGGAGCTGGTTAAATGTTTCTTTGTGTGCTGCCCGTTCTGTTATACTGGTGCATTGCTTCAGTATTGTGCTTATGTAACGGAACAAAGTTGTAGGCACTGTTTGTGTGGGGAACCAGGTAGGTGTAGTTTCTGGTCAGTGACATTTTCTCTGCAAACTGATGCTGTCTTAGACATCTGCAGGGTAGTGTGTCAGTTAAGTTGGTTCTAGTTTTACTTTGGAGTGCTGCACTGGTTCTAGTTTTACTTTGGAATGCTACACTCTGTAATCCTGTGTTACATTATAATGATAAAACAGAGAAGAAAAGCACTTTTTGAGCTGTGTCAAAAGCTAGAGTTTGCCAGTAGTGTTGGGATTCCACCATGTCTTTACATATCCATGTTTGTGCTTGCTCCACAGTGGGAGGAGTTTTCTATACTCCATTTTATTTTGACTCAACTTATAATTAGCACAGGAAACTGGCTGGCTGGAGAGATTCAGGGAGACCATTAATCTCTCTCCAGCATCTCCAAGTGTTTGGTGGCTTGAGCTTCAAAACATCCTGTTCATTTAGGAAGTTGTGGTGCCCATGTCTGAGGCATGATGGAGATCAGACAGCTTGCCCAGATCAGGCAGGAAGTATTGGCAGCAAGCTTTAGCCTAATGCTTTCCTGCCAGCTCTGGGCTGGGGATGTGAAACCTACTTGGAGCAAGGGATGTAAGGTAGCACAAGGAGGTTTCTCTGTGAGCAAGCAGGATTCCTGGGGTCTCACCTAAGCCTGGATTATTTCTTTTCTGTTGATCACTGAGCACTGGGGCGGTAGCAGAAACCCTTGTGTGAGCTATGTAGGTTTATTTTCTGCAGCTGTGTGTGTGTGGGTCCAGCATACAAGCCCATTTGACAAGCCTGATTAACACGAAGTAGGAATCTCATGCCTCTTGGGCTGTCATGAGTTTTGCACCTGCAAACCAGTATGCTGGTGCAGAGTCTGAAATCATGTGGAATTTTCCCTTAATGTTGTAGTTATCACTACTCTCTTATTTTCAAATATGAGTGTTGTTGCAGTGCTCTCTGTATGCTAATAAAATACTCCATTGTTTTAGCACTTTTCCTTCAGACCCCTCTGCATTGCTGTTGGCTGATCTCTATTACACAAGGTTGGCATTGTGTGGCTGCCAGGAACCCCTTTCCCAAGGGAATCTAATGGACTTGTTTGAGAAGTTACACCCTAATATTTCCACTGGTGTTTCCAAGGTAATCTGTTTTGAGCACATGAAAAGTAATTTGTATTTTAACAAAAAAATGTAGGTAAACTTAGTTAAATTATAAAGTCTGAAAGGAGAAGCATGAGACTGTGTAGCTATTACTTGCCTAGTGTCTGCTTAGACCTGTGTCAATGGGGCATGAAATAACAGAGGTTAACTGTTAGCCCTGTCAGCCTTGCCTTTTCCCTGGAGTTAAATCATGGCTGGAGCATAATGCATTCACTTCTGATTGCCTTCTAGACTACAAGAGTTCATCTGTTTCTCAGCTCTAAGATGAACCTAGTGAAATCATTCTCCCGTGCCAAACATTAACCCCTCTGTAGGTGTATGTGTTTGTGTATATTGCCTGCATGCTTCTGACATAGGCTTCTGCTTGGAATAGGTCCGGCTGTTGACTGTTCGAATTCTAAACCATTTTGATAATCCACCTTCTACGCAGATTGAGGTAGGGCTAAAACTTTTCATTTTACGTTTCAAAACTGTCTGTGTTTCATGTTGTGTATGAACTGTTTTCCACTTTACAGAAACAAAGCATGTATCTGGTAGAGGTTGTCCTCGGCTTTTGTACTTTCACATTCCAGTTTTATTTCTTTTATTTCTTTGTCCCCCTGCCTCCTGGTGTTTTCAGATGTGTGCCTAAGTGGTGGAAACCAGTGCAAGTCCCTTGACTTTGTTCTTCGGTTCAGAATGGCCATGAGTCTGTATGGTTTTGTGGAAATACTTTTCAGTGAGATAAAAGTACTCTAATAGAATTCATGTCACTTGCTTGTTCAGGGTGATGGCGCAGGGGAATTCCAGCCAGTATTTGCCATACTGCTCCAAGCAGAACTTGTGCCAGCAACAGTGAATGATTACAGAGAGAAACTTCTCCATTTGAGGAAATTAAGATGTGACATAGTGCAGCCTGCAATACCAAGTGGATCTTTGCAGGAGGTAAGGATTTATTGTCAAAAAGCAGTTGTCACATTCCTTTATTCCAAGAGAATGATCTGATTCTATCACATGGATTGCAGAGTTTTTAGTGAGAGTGCATCAAAAACTCAATTAACTCCCTAATTAGGTTTTAGAAAACTTACTTGTTAGTAGGGATCACAGTTCCCATTGTCCTTAGGAGTATTGTGTTCAGTAGAACAACAGTGGTATCTAGATAAATGCCCCACAGTCCGATTAATCTGGGTTTGATGTCATGGAAAGGAAGGCAAATGAGTCCAAGGAGAAGTGAGTTGGGAGCAAATTTGAAATTGTGACCTTCCCGTGTGACAGTGTGGTTGAACATTGGTAGGACTCCCACTGGCCATTGGTCCCCTAACTTCTGGATTGTGCTTCAGCAGGAAAATCTTCTATGCCTGTGACTTGAATCTCCTCTGCTGCTGAGCTAAAGGCGGCCTCACCTCCACAAGGAAGGATTGTAGGCTATTCCTTCTCCATGTAGCTCAGCAAGGAGCCAGTCCAGGGGACAAGCTTTTAGGCCTAGTGTAGTGAATACTCCTCTGGGCACACCTTCATCTTTCTGAGGTGCCTAATGCTGCTGTGGCAGCGCTGTAGTTGGAGAGAGAGACAGTCCAGATATCTGTGCTGAGCTGGTTTTTCCACATTCATGTTATTTTGGTATGGTTACTAGATCTCAGTGCTGCTTACAGGAAATGGGCTCTGGATTTCCTCATGAAGTTATGAGACAAGGAATGATGATGTGTGTGACTTCCTTCATCACTTGTAGCATTCCTGAGAACTTCCTTGATCAAAGTTTCCTCTTTGAGAGCAAGAAAGATTTGAGGAGGTTGGTTGGTCTTTAACTACTGGTTTTTGCATCTCAACAAGATGGTGTCTTATGTCATTCTAGGTACCTCTTCGGTATTTACTGGGAATGCTTTATATTAACTTCAGCCCTCTCTGGGATCCTGTAATTGAACTCATAACGTGAGTATATGCAGTTGGATGCTGCAATCTGTGGTTGTCTCACAGGACATTCCTTTCATTCTTCTGTGAACAAAAGCTGAGGTAAAAAATGTCCAGTTTGGAGAGATTTGTGCATGAGACTCTTCATGTGAAATCTGAATTTAATTTGATCTCTCACATCTCAACATGTATAGACTCTTACTTTTTAACTCATTTCCTGCTTTTTCATACTTTAAAGGGAATTTGCAACAAATACAGTAAAATTGCATCAGAGATTTTAGTCAGAAGTAGCAGGATTTAAGTTGTGTTTCACAAATGGTTAAAGGAACAAGAAGTCTCCCTCAATTTCCCCATCTCCCAACTTTTCTGTCCTTACTCAAAAACCCCTAAATCCTATTAGAGTAGGGAAGTCTTACCATGGTGATAAAATTAGTGTCTTCTTTCAGCATAAATTTATCTTCTTTTTTTTCCCCCGCTCTGTTGTACAATTAAAAAGAATGGGATTTTCCTCTTCAAAACCAGTGAATTAATTAAAAAATATATACTAGCTCTTCAAAAGATATATCCATGGTAATTCCTCCTTTGATTCTATGTGATTTGCTGTACAGAAGTCAGTAGAAAGCTTGAGAACATTTTTACTCAATTTGATTTCATTTGAAGTCATGGGATACAAGCAGATTATTTTAATAACAGTTGACATTTGGGATCTATGAGAAAAGGCAAGGAAGCACTACAGTTGCATTGTGCAGATGTGTTGTCTCAGGACAGCCACATGAAAGCAGTGATCAAAGTCTTTGATTGTGTTAGTTGTTAACTAGCCAAGTGACACTTGCCTTTTCTTATCTTCCTTTTAATTTCATGCTGTATTATGCTTTGTTAGTTCTCATGCAAAGGAAATGGAGAATAAACAGTTCTGGAAGGTCCTGTATGAACATTTGGAGAGGGCTGCTACCTATGCTTGTAAGTCACCTCTCCTAAACATTGTTATCATAGTAACCCAGCTAATGGTGAATTATGTGACTGTTTTTCATGTGCCCCAATTTTGTGTGTAATGGGGGAATTCAGAGCCAGGGCTCTTGAGTACTAGTGTCATATCCAGGGCAGGAGTGGAGAGGCTTGGGAGGAAACTGTCTCCTGTCCTAAGCACCAAGTAGCAGATGGAAAAGGCCACCTGCTTTACAGAAGGGAGTTGCAGGTTGTGGGAAGCCATGCAGCAGTTTCATCTGTGCTTAAGGCTGGCACTGCTCAGCCTGGTCAGGGACAATGACAAAACTTGTATAATGGCACTGCCCATCTTTCTGTTCAGTGGATTCTGTAGAATTTCTGCAGACAGTCCTTGTGTGTGCTCTTGAGGTTTACCTATGGGCATATGGAATCTAGTATTTCAAGACAGAGCCAGGAGTATGCAGCCATTTGTGAACTTCTCTGTTATTTGAGGCAACTGAGAAGTGCCAGGGTCGTAAGGCATCCTAGAATGCTTTCTAAGCAATGCATGTCTTTCAGGTCAGTGTTAAATACAGTTGTCTAAACAGGTGCATGTCACCAAATGTATTACTGTTCTAATGGGGGATAAATCCCTTGCTACTGGCAATTATGAAGTAACCTGAAGAGATTTTCTTATTTCTTCTGTAGAAATGGAACTACAAAATGAACTAGATGAACAGGAGGAGAGCGTTGCTGAAACAGAAAGTGAGAAGATGCCAGAAGGAGGGGTGGGGTCTGTCTTTCTGGAGCAGCTGATGAGTAGAACGGATTGCAGTGAACGGCTGGACCACACAAACTACCGTTTCCTACTGTGGAAAGCACTAGAAAAGTTTCCAGACAGAGTGGAGCCTCGGTCGAGGGAACTTTCCCCACTTCTTTTGAGATTCATTCGGTAAGCAAGATTTATTTTTCAGTTGAGAGGACACACTGCTTTCAATGTGTTGCTGAGCTTTAAGATTGGCTATCCCATTACAGACTTTATTTCTTGAATGCATGGCTGATGACATATCTGTTTCCAGTTAAGATAACCTTTTAATTGGAATGTGGATTCTGTTAGAAATGAAGCAGCTGAAATGAAAACTTGCAGTATGTCTCTGCTGCTCAATCTCTCATTTATTGACTTGCCTCTGTGACAGCCTCGTTACTCAATTAGGGACTGATTTCAGTGGAAATAAAGTTCCTCTTTTTTATTAATGAAAATACATTTTAACTTGGAATCACAGAATACCAGTCATTTTCCTCCAAGATGGGGAAAGTACTGATTTTGTTAGAGGCTGATTGAAATTCCTGCCCCTGAAGGGAAAGCAATGGTGTACTTGTGTGTGTGCACATATCAGACAATATGATGCACATGGGGTAGATGTGATCTCATGGCAGGACAAGGTTTTGGATATTCATTTTCTATATTATAAAGCCTGTTTGGCTAGGCTTCGGGTAAAATCCTACCACACTGGAGTTGGTTGTTTTCCTCACTTTCACACTGCCATCCTCACTGTTCACCTGCCCACTACAGCAAACACCATCCTCATGTCCTCCGTGTAAACTCTTTACAGACCTCGAGTAATGGAGTGATTCACATCTCTCCTCTCATCTCCACCGGGTACCTCCTCTAATGTATTTGGGCACTACCTGCTGTCTCTGCAAAGTGCAGGCAAAGGATCATGTACTTGCTAAACTATGCTTCTTTGGGAAGTTTAGGCATATAATGTCCCAAGACACAGTACCATTAATAATAAGAATGGTGGATTGTGAGGTTTTTAGTTGTTGCCCTGAAACCTTGAAAAATGTTATGCTTTGTAATTTCTTTCTTCTTTTTTAAACACAGAAATGAGTACTACCCAGCAGATTCCTTAGTGGCTCCATCTCAGGATCTCAGAAGGAAAACTAGTGGTACCAGAGCACCAAAAGAAATACCCACTGAAGAGGTGAATGATGTTGCTATGGAGGAAGAGGAGGAGGAGGAAGAAGGAAAGGAGGAAGGGGAACCGATTAATGTAGGACTACCAAAAAAGAAAACAAGAAGAGCTGCTGCTAAGTAAGTATTTTTAGTTTTCCCTTGCTAGTGCTTTCATGGAAAGGCAGATTCAGCAGCCCACATTGAGATACAAGCTGTGTTTTTGTGTATATTATTTTTTCTTATTTTGCTTGTGCTTCATCATTTCTCAGTGGATTACAAGTCAGTAATTCTGCCTGTGCAGTATTAAAAATCCAAATACATTGCCAGGTTTTATCATTATCTCATTACCTGTCTGGTGTGTTTTACTTTAAGCAAAAAATGCAATTCTGAAGCCATTCTGAAGTTTTCAGAGACACTTGTACCTGAATTCCCTGGCTTCTCTGTGTATATCTGTTAGTCTTTGAAAACTGTGGGAATTGCCAAACACTTCAAAAAATGAGACTGTTTGTTTAGGTATTTTAGTATTGGGATTCTGCCATTTCCTGCCTGTTATAAATCTTGTCTTCTTAGGGACCAAGATTTTTATTTGGTAGACTGAAGCTGCATGTTGCTGTAATGTCATTGTTGCAGTACTGAATGCATGGCTTTTTGTATGTATTCTCCCCAGTGATGACCTCTGTCAAGTATGCCTCACAAATACATCACAGAGATCTATATTCTGACACTTCTTTTGCAAAGGATGGCCCTTGTAATGACAGAGAATTTCAAAATTTCACCTTATATGTTGGAACAAGACATATTTGATATGTGACCTAAAGTGTCGTTTAATCCCAGTTGACCTATGGGTGTTTAATATTTTTTCCCAGATTCTGGCTTGTATCTACAAATTGTCAGCAATTAAAATACAGTAACAGTCCAAGATATTTTGTTGTTTTCCCCACCTCCATCTCAAAACATCCGTGCAGTTTAGTGAAAACATTAAGTGCTGGTAGCTGGAGCAAAGGCATAAAAGATTTACCGGGGCTGTGTTAATGAGTTCTGGAGTGACCTCCCTTCCCTGGGTCAGGCCTGTGCCATGGGTGGGCTCCCTCCTGAGGCTATGCCCCGTGTCCCTGTGAGGTCTGAGGCAGTGGGAGGACACTCACCCGTCCTGAGCTCCCTGTGGGGTTCCTGGAAGGTGTGGGACTCGTCCCTTGACTGTGCCCAGCTGTGGAGGAGGATGGCCCAACTCAAGTGCCTGGAGAGTTCAGTGTTAGCTAGCTGGGGGAGCAGCTGAATTGAGGACAGCTTCTACCAGTCCCACAGCACACATGGAAGAGGAGATCTCAGCACCTTCCTTATCCTGGTCATCTCTGTCCCTTCCCACGAAGACCAGGTGGGGCAGAGGTGAGGTGACACTGCCACTTCTAGAGGAACTTCGTCCCATCTGTCTTGCAGCCCAGTGTTAAGTCCAGTATAGTCCGTGGCTGAACACAGCTGTTTACATTGGTAGGAGCAACATGAGCACTAGTTAAGGACAAGTGAATAAACAAAGAGATAAACACAGAATTTTGGTGTTCCAGGCTGGGCTGGCAGAGAGAAGTAAGCTGCATCCTGACTGTACTCCTTTCCCATGAAAAAACTGAGCCTACCCAGTGCTACTGAGGAAAAGGCCTTCTCTGTGCAGTGAACAGACAGCTGGAAGGAGCTGCTTAGGAGAGGGAACAGGACACCTCTTGCTGTGTCTGAAATAGTGCTGAAGACTTGGGATCCTCTTGTGTTGTTTTTTGTTTTCTTTCTTGTTAATGAATTTTTATTAAAGTTTCCCATTTCTTTGTCTTCTGGGCATTTTAAAAAATAATTGTTTTGTTTTACAGGCAACTAATAGCCCACTTACAAGTTTTCTCAAAATTCTCAAATCCTCGTGCGTTATATCTGGAGCAGAAGTTGAATGCCTTATATACCCAGGTGAGGCTATTTGCTGACTTTTAGAATTGCTACTAATAAATGAACTTTCTTATTTGAATGGTGTGTTTGATACTGCAGAAACCTGTCATTTTCTGAACTCAGCTGTGATAGCTGAGAAAGGAGCACTCCTTGAGGGGACTTTCTAATAGGCTTCACTTGAAATGACCCCCTTTAGCAAAGAGCTGCTTAAGATACCTGGCTTAGTTTGCCAGGAGTGGCACATGCAAGCAGATCTGACAGCAGACAAGTAGTAGTCTTCGGCAAGGGGGAGGAATGGCTGCAGAGGAAATATGTTTCAATTCTGCTTCCAGCAGGATCTGAAAGAGGATTTAGATTCCAAAGCTTAGGAAAGATTGAAGGAGATTTGTCTTTGTCCTATAGTGTTTTGTGTACTAAGAGTGAAGTCAGTATGTACAAGAAATCATCAGGCATCAAAAAAGAAAAAAGAATTTATTTTTGAAGAATATTCCGTTTGCTTGATTCTTTTTGAGGGATTTCCCTGAAGGAATTGTCAAAAGTAATACTTTGAAAAGGGGTTCTAAGTCTTTATCTTACAATCCTTAAAACGGCTTTTTTAAAATTTTTTTCAATTTTACAGGGTTGTGTTGGTTCCCAGTTTGTTGATTTTTTTCAGGTCATTGGGGCTTGCTCTCATTGTTCCCAATTCACCTTTTTTGTGCCTGTGGGTGTTGAAAGCTCCAGTCCTTAGTCCCTGAATTTGAGATTCTCTAATAGACATCCTCTCTGCTTCAGTCTGTCTCAAAGTATTGCTTAGAAAAAGAGTTGATTCTTGTGTGTGTTTGCCTGTGTTCTTAGCCAAAATATTGGACAGTCATGTAAAGGTCAAATCACTGTGGGAAGAGCAGCCTGGCACAAGAAGAAAGATTACTTCATCACTTACTGTTTGCATTTCTGCATCTTAGTATATGCATTGTCACGGCTGGTGTGTCCATCTGGCATAGGGACATCATGGCAAAGTGACCTTTGAGACTTTCCTGTGCTATTTGGCAGGAGACCGAAGAAATTATAAAGATGCCGCTTGGAGAAATTATCTGTATTTCTTAAATTTTTTTCCCTTAATGATTCTTAGAATCGCAAAACATGCTGAGTTGGAAGGGACCCATTAGGATAATCGAGTCCAATTCCTGGCCCTGCGCAGGACACCCCAAGAATCAAACCATGTGACTGAGTGCATTGTGCAAACATTTCTTTAACTCAGATAGTCTTGGTGCTGTGACCACTACTTGGTGTTGTTTAGTGCCTAGCTTATAAAGAGTCTTCTTCAAGAGAGGGCAAATCTCAGTGAGACTTTGCATATCAAGTCTTTCGAGTAGTTTGTGTTTGTCACAGGAAAGAAATACAGGTATCTGGAATGGTTTGGGTAGTCTGCTTTTTAATCCAGTCTTCTCAGACACCCAGCTGGTAGCTGGTTTTGGGGATAAATGCAGACTGATAGTGGTCCAAAAGACAACTATGTAAAAACAAATATAATAGCTTCCTATCATATGTAGATAGGAAGGAAAAGTATATATGAACCATCAGCAACCATGCCCACTTTTTATGAGTGCAGTTGTGTGTGTACATCTTGGCTTTATACTGGCAACACATGCTTTCTGTTTCCCTTTGAGTAAGTTAGTCCAAAACCTGCTTGAGCTTGTAGCCTTTGGGTTGTTTCACTATTTCCAGTAAGCACTTCTGCCTCCTAGATAGGAACTAATTTTCTTTCTTGTGTTATTTGCAGTTACTGTCTCATCAAGACCAGAACGTACAGAGAATAGCTCTTGACTGTATAATGACATACAAGCATCCTCATCTACTGCCATACAGGTAAAAGCTTTTATATTATTTTAGCATTGGTGAATGAGCCTGCTGTTGTATCAGAAGCCTGATTTTGGGTCATTTGTGCTTGGGGTCCTGTATTTGTTGAAGATATATATGTAAAGTTTCATTTTAGTGAGCTATATATTTCATGTCTAAGACAGGAAATAAGGTCTTGAGGTTGATTCGTGCCTCTTTTTTGTTTAGAGAAAAATAGCAACGCTCCCATTCTGTCCCAGAATAGTGTCAGTAGTGTTAGAAGTTCCATAATTTTCAAAGATGTCTTTTGTACTGATGATTTATAACCAGCCAGAGAAAGTGACAGCATAAAACTGTAGTTTGTGGTTCAATAATCTCTTTTGAATATGTCCAGGACTTATGTGTCTACATAATTAGCTTGAACTTGCTAGCTTTTTTTAATATTTTTTTTAAAGGGTGAGAAAATATTACTTTAATATTTTGTATACAACAAAGATATATAGGAAGGTAATTAGATATAGATGCATCTGTGTGTCTATCTGTCTATTTTTATAACCCTACCTGCCCTCAAATAATGTTTATTACTCTCAGGGAGAACTTGCAAAGGCTACTGGAGGACAAGAGCTTTAAAGAAGAGATAGTCCATTTCAGTATTTCTGAGGAGACCACAGTAGTAAAAACAGAGCATCGACCAGATCTCATCCCTGTTCTTATGAGGTGTGTTCTGAAGTGTGAGTTCAAAACCTTCATGGCAGAGATGTAATGCTGCTGCTTCTTGTTTTAAACAGTAGAGATAAATCAGTGGTTAATGGTATAGTTCGATGACTTAGTTTGTTATATTCTGTAAGATTTCCCTATTAACAAGTTTATGTAATGTCTTATGTGAATGGTGTTTTCTTTAAAAATAGCATTTTGGTACATACTGTTTCTAGTAAGGATTACAGAGAACTTGGAGGACATTTCAGTTCACTGAGTATTACCAGCTATTTCCAGTGATGTGAATTGTCATGCAGGTATCCAGTTTTATGCCTGAAGTTTCCAGCAGAGCTTCCGTTGCAGTAGCAGAAGCTGATCTTTCACTGAGATGTTTTTGGGCAATATGTAGTAGTTCAGTGGAGACCCTGAAGGGAGAGCTTTCGCTCAGCTTCTCACTAGAGAATATTTTTAAATGGAGTTTCTCCTGCAGAATAAGAGGCTGGAGAACAGATGACTTACTGAAAGCTAATGCAACCTGTTTTTGCTTCTTGAAGAATTCTCTATGGCAGAATGAGAAACAAAACAGGGAGCAAAACACAGGGCAAGTCTTCAGCGAGCACTCGCATGTCAATCGTTCTGCGATTTCTGGCCGGCTCCCTGCCAGAAGAGATACGGATGTTCTTGGATCTACTCTTTGAAGCTGTGAAGCAATTCAGTAATGGTAGGTATGCCACAGAAACTGGGGGTGTGATACTTCCTGACCTTTTGAGATGTGGGAGGATAAATATGCTTAGTATTCTTATGTGCTTCAGTTTGTGTCTTAACCATGCCTTGAAAGGATGAAAGTAAACACTTGGTAAGGACTAGGTTTTCCCTGAGTTTTTCCTTACGAAGCACGATTGCTCTGTTTTACGTGTCCAAGGTCAGAAAGACTGAACAACTTGCCACAGGTGTGCAAGTAGGCTGTAGCAGGCCAGGAATGAGCAGTGGCTGGTATCATAGGCTAGCCTGAGTATCATGGCAGTAAACAGACACTTGTAAAGTGCTCTGATTCTGTAGCAGTGGAAGACATCTGAGTGTCACAGAGATGGAGAAACAGAGCTGTTCTTATTTTAAAAGCTGACTGTGAGGATCTGTAATTTAGGGCCAAATTACACTATTTTTCACTGAAGTTATTCTGGGTAGTGTCTTCATGGTGCCTTCCTAGATAATTTGCTGTCCCTTTTGCCTATCACAGGGCCTTGCCAGACTGCAGTCCTTCAAAGTATGTCAGAGCTGGATTTAGCTAAAGTCCTGCCTCTTGGGCGTCAGCATAGCCTCTTCAACGGTCTTGAAGTTGTTTTGAAAAACATGGGACATTTGATCCAGCAATACCTGCCTGAAATTCTCCAGATTCTGCTCTGCATGACTGCTGTGGTATCCTGCATCCTTCAGCAAAGAGAGAAGGTACAGTATATGCCAACAATATACAAACATGTAAATGAAATTCCTTTCTCTCCTCTTCCTCTTAGCTTACACATATAAACAGAGCTCTACTGATTCAGGTAAAGTTAAGTTAAATGACATTGTGGAGTGAAGCTTAGCAGCAATTAGATGTCTGCCAAAACAGAGGCCAGTGATGCTTGTCTGAAAGTGCTACAGGGCTCAAGCAGTCCAGACAGAGTTATGTATTTAGAAAGCTGATTTGAACTGTGTTTTTGTTTGAGTTACCAAAGAGAGAGTTGGAGGTGATCTCTGTGCCTTGTTCCTGCCTGTTTTGTGGAGAGATGGGCTAAATGTTCTGTTGTAAAGATGTAACAAGCTTTTATGGCTGGAAGTTGAAATTTGTCTTAAAGATGGAATTTTTTGGCTGCAAGGATAAAACATTTGAGCAGAGGAAGGAGAGGTTTAAAGTTCCTTGCCTGAAGGTATTAGCAAAACTGGTCCATGGGGTGTTGCAGCGCTAGACCTCTAGGAGCTCAACATTATGGATGATTACAGCAATTATCTACCCTGACTGTCTCCTGTTATGGGACACAAGAAGGCCATGGCTTGCTTTTGACACACTGGAAGCATCTTCAGCTCTGTATCAGGAGTAGTTATACTAATCCAGTGTCACAATTTGGGTCTTAGCCAGGTATCTACAGAGCACTTGCAAATGTTTTTTTCCCCTTGCTGAGCAATGGCTGTACATGCAGAAAGGGTCAGGTGAGAAGCACATCCTATTAAAGATTGGTTGCACCTAAAGGTGAGGATGTTGGCTTATTGCTGCCCTGTGTGCCAGGGAGCAGCGCAGAGATCCCTGAGCTCTAGTCCAGCTACCTTGGGGTCTGTTGCCATCTGCTCCAAAACTGTAACACTGAGCCAGGCTTTTCTATTTTTCTGGTGCAGAGCCTGTTCATATATTAAGTTGGAAATGGGAAACAAGCAAACTGCAGTCATCATCATCACCATGGTGTTGAAAGGAACTATGAGATGATGGACTGGGCAGATGGGATAGGGAATGAATGTTTTGTCACCGTGAGCAAGTTCTTGCCAAGACCCAACTGTGAGCATTTGAGGTTAGAACTTGCTTTGAAAAAAATCCATCAAACAAAGCAAGTTGCAATAGGTTGTATCCAAGGTCTCATAGCTGCCTGCAGGCTGCACAGAACCTTGTAAATGTCTTAATTTATGAAGAAGATGAGCAAATTTGAGGACATGGGCATCCCACCGTCTGACTTAAGCAGTGGATAGCATAAGCCTCTGTGTTTTCAATGAGGACAGGAGACAGGAGTTCTAGAAGCTGCTTCATTAACTGCTAGGATAGCCTCATTTTGCCAGAGTTGCTACAGTAATCCTGTCATGGTTGCGTAATGTCAGCACTGACAGTCTGTTGTTTGCCTGAACTTAATTTAGCACTTCATTAGCCCAGGGCCTGTTAAAAGCTCAAGGAAGAGTGTGAGAAATCTGTTTATCTTGACTAATGATTAGAAGACATTCTTGGAGTTTGAGAGTAATTTATTGCAGACTGATACTGCCTGGAGAGTTAAACATCAACTTTGACCACTTCAAGACAAGTTATTAATTTACTATTTCCTACTGATTGTGTTCAGTATTGAGTTTCTTTGTCCTCTCAAAGGCTTGATCTCAGAGGACTCTTACGGTGATTGAACAGTGGGAAACCCAAAATTACTTCACTTGGAGGTCACTGTTAGCAATAGTATCCTGGTTTGTGCTTTCTTTGGGCTTTCAAACAGTTCATTTACTGCCTGGAAGCTGATTGCACTCCATCAGTACACATTCAGCATAGCTTGGCAGGTCCTGTGCAACAGCATGATTGGTTCCTTTTCCAGCATCTCCTCTCTGTCTTTTTTACCTGTGATTTTGGATTCTGTGTGGTGGATCATGATATGAACTGGAGACCCCAAAAAGGTTCAGTATTGGACAGTGGCTTTTATTTGCTCTGATGTGGCTTTGTTGTTTCTGTGGCTGAAGTTCAGTACCTCTGCACTGTGGAACTACTTCATGTGCTTGTGCTATGAGCTGCATTGCACAGTATGGAAATAATTTAGGTTACTCAGGTCAAGACTCCTCTCAGGGAGAAGAGTCAGAATGCAGCAGTACATGAATTTCCTTGCTGAAATGATTTTCCCAAGAAAAGCTATGGAACATAACTGCTAAATGGGTACAGGAAGCACCTTCCCATAACCCATGCTATAACCCCCACCGAACTCTGCTGGAAGCTATGATTCTTATTCTTGCCTTCTCTGTTCCTCCCCTTTTCTCTTCATCTGTTGATTTCTTTTCTTCCCAGAAGATCTCAGTGTGCAAAGTACCAACTTCACTTCGGAGAGCTGATTTGGGTCTTTTCACATATAAAACAGAATTGATTAAGTGTCAGGGCTGGAAATGTAACTCTGGTGTTGCTTTCTGCATTGTCTCCAAAGGGGCAGATGCTATTGTCTTAAACCTGTCAGCATGGATTTTTTGTGAGCTAAAGGAGTCCTGTATAACTGACTCAATGCAGGAACAGGCAGGCACCTTTTAACAAAAGTTTAGGTCAGCTCTGAGATGTAGATTGCTGCTGTGAACAAGTTACAAGAGAAGACAGAAGTTTCTGCAAAGGATGTATTTGTGGTCATTGAACTGCTGTATTTAATTTCAGAGCAAGTAGTTAGTAGTTGTTCTGCAAAGGTCTTACTGGGTTGGGTTTTTTGGGTTGTTTTTTTTTTTTTCACAGGTCCAACCTAGGTTGATTAATCCACTGAAGAATTTGAGACGTCTTGGTCTCAAGCTTGTTGCAGAGTTTTTTTCTGATTATGAGACCTACAGCTTTAGTGTGGAAGAGATTGATGCAGTTTTCCATGCTGTGGTGTGGCCTCAAGTAAGTAATTCTTGTTTTTCCAAATAACTTGTGTGAAACATGTACTGTGTGGAAAAGCTCCAGCTGCACTGCAGTCCATCATGTCAGATTGGATGTGGCCTTGGACAGGGTCTGGCATCCCAATGTGTCTGTGCAGGGCCAGTTTCTTGGCTCATGTCTGATTAGTCCTGGAATAATCAAGTCACAGGTTAAAGTACAAATTAATTTTTCTGAATAAAATGGATGCCATTTCTTTGTTCCTTAACTGCAGAAGCAGACTTCTTCCCTGGATGCTTCAGGGAAGCTAAATAATGTGAGTCATTTCTAGGTGCGCTTCACTGCTTTTCTGTCTGACAGTTGTTGGGCCTGTGGTAGGGGACTGCAGAAACAAATGCTGCTGCAGGAAAGGAGAGACCCAGCAGGGTCTGTCAGTGGGCTGTGTGGTCTTGTGCCTGCCTGCTGAGAGTTCCATGTGTGCACAGTGACAAAGCACAGGGTTGTGGCTTCTATCAGAGAAATTCAGATCACCTCTGAGCTTGGAAAATGCGCTATTATGAGACGGAGAGAGAACACAGTATTTAAAATTAAATTGTTCTGTCTTTGTCAATGCAATGGCTCTAGGGTTGTCAGGGAGTGCCTGTACCAGCTGCTGCATTGTCTCTGCTCTAAAAGCAGTTGTCTCCATGCAAAGGTTAACTGAGTAACAGGGGCTGGCTCCAAGAATGCTCTTACCACAGAGGCTTTTGAGGTATCCAAATGCCCAACTTCCTTGCAGCAGGAAAGCCTGTTAAAGAGCACTGCTATGGGCTGTGAAACCTCAGAGCTGCTTCTCCAGACATTGTGTTTGTTTACTCCTACACTGTTTCTCTGCTTTGCCAGTAACAATATGTGATGTGTAGTGCAAACAGTAGATAAAATAGCACCAGGCAGGGCATATAGTTCTGTATTTCACTGGGCTGAGCAACAGGGATGTGTATGTTCCTGGTTTGTCCATGGAGTCTTCTTACAGCCAGGGTGCTATGTGGGAAAAGCAGTGAAAATATATTGCAGTCCTAGAGCAGTTCAGGTTTAAGTCAACAAAGCACGTAATGCTTTCGGGGAACATTGTGTTTGCAAATGCTGAGTAACTCTGAACAAGATGTACTGTTGTTACTAAATGGTCAGAATGCCTATTGTCATTACATATATCAGGCAGACAGCTAGTTTTGAAGCTTGCATGGAAGCTCCCTCTGGAGTCTCTACTGGTGAACTCCATGAAGGTTTGGTTTTGGCAAAAGAATAGTTTTGACTTGTGTGCTTTATTTTTTTAAAACTACATAACTGAGGTGTGTAAAAATTGGTGAAGAGGGCAAATTGTTTTAAGCCTGTTGTACCTGGAATTGGAGTTTGCTGTTCTTTACAGCCCAGGATTTGCTGCAGAGGCTCAATATCAATAGCCTGCGCAGCAGCATTTCTGCAGGATTGGATTAATGGTTTACTCTTCATTGTATATCATTCAGAAAGTCTCTGTTTTATGCAGGGCAATAATATTACCGGCCTTTGGGACAGGAGAAGATTTTTAAGATCTTGGCTATGATGGTCAGACCAGCCTTCTTTTCTGTTATGCTCAGGTCTTGAGCATACTGAGGTAGTCCAAATCCCACGGGCACCATCCTGGCTACCGCCCCTGAATGCACTGGAGCTGCTCTGCCTGTGTGTTCACTGATGGTGCCCTGCCAATAGTCCAGCAGTGGGCAGGGTGGAAACCCAGCTGTGTGACTTGGGTGGAGCCTGTTGGGTGGTGGAGTGGCAGAGAGGAGGGGGCACTAGGTCACTTTAGCCTGTGCCCAGTTGTGAAGGAGCAGCAGCTACTGTGTGTGGCTTAGGCTGGGCACCTCTTAGGTGGCGTTGTTTTGGACACAGAACCCTGCTAGGAGATCCCATTCGTGGGGTGCAGTAGAGTGTTCCAGCCTCTTCCTGAGCAGAGAGGCCATGGAAGTACAGACCAGCTGCTGCAGTCAGGGCATAGGAAGTGTGAGGAGTGGGTTTTGTGTGTTGTGCATGATGTTTCACAGGTATGACCAGGAGAGGTTGCTAGGTCTCTGTAGCAACTGTGAGGCTTCATGGGAATCTAGTTTCAAGGGGAGGCCAAAAATGATAGCTGGAATACTGTATAAATAGGAGTGAGATGATCTAAGCATCATTTGACAAATATTGAGGAAGTTGGGAAAATGAGGATGAAATTACTTTATAAAAAAGGTGAACTATAGAATGTGAGGTCTTTGTTAGAGATGATGGTTTTAAGTGGCTTTACTTGTGTTGTGTTGGTATCTGATTTTTATCTCCATTAGGTCTGCAGATTGGCTTCAGAGAGTCAGTATTCTCCAACTTTTCTGCTCAAACTCATTCACACCTGGAGTAAGAATCCCAGGTAAGTGTTCTTCTGGCAAACAGGCCTAAGTACTTCTGAATACATAAAATACAAGGAAAAAGGAGCACATTAACAGGCTATGAATAATTGTGTTCAAAACTGTATTTTCTTTTTCTATTAGACTGTCATTCTTTTGATAGCAGTCAAAGCAGCTGGGAATTTTTCCAGTTTATGCAAGTACTCACTTTTTAATCAGCTACTTTTCCCATATATCAACAACTAAGCACATACGCAGCCCAAACGTAGCTCACAGATAAGGAGGAGGTCTGACTTCTTACAATATGTCCATCTTGACCGATGACTTTGTAGTCTTGTGAGGTGGGAAGTCAGTCTTACAATATATAATTTCATTCCTGTTTTTGTGAGTCTCTATTTTCTATTTTGTGAAAGTGATGGGGCAGGTTCAGCATAGAATCTGTGACTGAGAGTCTGTTACTGAAAGTTGTAGAAGAACTTGTTTTGATGCAGACACTGAGTTCAGCTATCTTGAGTGATTTTTTGCCTCTTCCACAGACTCACTTTTTTTCCTTTGCTAAAGTACCTGGTGTTTGTTTTAAGACACCTCATTTGTTGGCATGAAGACCTTGTATACAAACTTCTGTTAAAAATGGTATTGGATCACTAGGTTAGGAGCAGACTAAGAGGAGGCTTGGGCTGTGGAGAAAGGATTAGGTTTAGATGATGCTATCTTGAAGAAAGAAAAGGGACTTGATGACCTCTCAACTTCCATTCATTCTGTTTTTCATGACACTGTTGTTCTGGGGTTTTTTGCACTTTTTTCTTGGTTGAAGTGGAAGACAGTGATTTTTTAATTTTTTGTGTGTGTGTGTGTGAGACTTCTTGCACAGAAGAATTATAAGATGAAAATTCCAAACCTAATTTTCAGTGAACCTTTTTGTGATCTTTCTCTTAGGTATTTCCCTTTGCTGGCCAAGCAGCAGCCAGGTCACCCAGAGAGTGATATACTGTCAAATGTGTTTGCTGTGCTGTCAGCCAAGAACCTGTCTGAGGCCACATCCAGCCTTGTGATGGACATAGCTGATAGCCTTCTCAACAGCCCAGATTTTGAACCCACAGAGCAGGTTTCCAGTTTGAACATGACGGACTGTGTTGTCACGGTCACTGGAGACGTGACAGAAGGTATGCCTGCCTGAGAGTTCTGAGACCTGTTGGGTGCTTTGGATGGAGGTGTTAGATTACGGTGAGATTGTCTACCCTAGCTAAGATTACTGGGGAAGAAGACCTCCAGCAGCAATGGAAACATCAATGTACAAATTTGTCTTCTTGTGCTCAAGAACTGTAAAGCCCTGCTTGTTTGATGACTGATGAGATCCACATTTGAGTGTCAGGGTCCTGAGCATGGAGATATTCTTTATGAAGAGGAAAAATGTGTTGTTGACCTGATCCGTCTGTGAAGCTTTGATACAAGTTCAAAAACTGCATTGCTGACTTCGCTCTGCACCTAACACCACATTTTATATAATGGCCTCCTTCCTGTGTGCACATGATCATGTATCACTTTGATGTTTAGTCTGTGCTCCCTGACAAGAAAGACCTGGTGTCTTTGAGAGTTAGTAGACAGGAACAGTACTGTGCTGTGTTTGATGCTGTGGAGACATCTTTCATTTGCAATATTCAAAGCTTGGGGAAAGGAGTGGGTGTCATCATTATGGCAGCTTTGATTTTACACAAGATGTCAGTGGTAGAATAAAGAAAACCACGTCTACAAATGCTCCAGTCATTTTAGGAGATGTTACTACTATTGATGAGTGTCCTTGGTACCTTCTGATAAGCCTACACTTATGAGGGCTGTTACTGAAATCTGTGAGGAGAGTGATGTGTGCTTTCTTTGATTCCATCTCAGATGTTACACTTGGTCTCAGCAAGTGCTGGTGCTTGTTCCCAGCCACCAGCTGCCCTGCACATTCATAGCTCCCATTTATTTATTCTTCCACTGATGAAGCCTCCTTTATCTTGATTTCCCCTTTGTTTGTGTAGGGTTGGATCTCCCTTCTGTTTCTTGCAGCAGTGTTTCTTGGGTGTTGCTGACTGTTGTATCTCTTACAGAGCCACTCAGCCTGGGTTGCCGGTTGGTCCTGCCTCATGTTCCTGCAATACTTCAGTACTTCAGCAAAACAATGTTAAACGTGGAGAAGGTGAAAAAGAAGAAGTATAGAGCTCAAGTCAGCAAAGAGCTGAGTATACTTTCCAAGTAAGTGATTCTCAGAGTTCAAAACACTTAAAAAGCTGGAAGGAGGGGGGAAGAAAGATGCTTATTGTAATAGGTTCCAAATTAAAAAAACATCATGTCCCAAACTATTTAAATTACAACAGTTGTAAATACCTGGATCTGTCATTGACTTTGCAAGTTGCTGGTGACTGAGGTGATAAGTTTTCAGAAATTGATTCTAGCTGTTTTTGTTGCTGGTACTCAAACCCAGTGTCTTTTGGGAGTTGAAAAGGGTACAGAAATGCCTGCAGTCATGTGGAACTGAATACTTGGGCTGGTACTGTGAATTTGGTAGGTACATTCTGTTAGCTTGGAAAGGCTGACAAAGCCCTGTGAAATGACACTAGTGCTGACATAGTTCTTTGCTTTATACTGGTGATTCAAATGATACAAAAGAGTAAATTACTTTGTCCAATTGTACAGGATCAGCAAATTTATACAAGAGAAGAGTCAGAATTCAGTGCTTGTGAGCCTCCTCCTCCCTTTCCTTTATCAGAGTAACATGGAGCAGGTTGGTAAAAATTACTTCCTCCCTCTATTAAGCATATGTTTTTCTTTCAGTAAAGTATATTTGTTTAAGATAACAGTTAAAAGTCTTACTGATTACATGCCATTTCTCATTATTGGCCTGAAATCAAGTCTTCATTGTAGTCTGCTCAACACACAGTGCCACTGCACATTGATGTGCACTACTCACCCAGCGGTGCCAGTGCCCAGACTGACTCTGTTCCCCCTTTTCATGCGCAAGGTCTGCAGAAGTGATAATGCAGTCTTTACCTTCTTTGCCACTGCAGTCAATCCACCAAATTGCTTGCAGTGTTTGAAATAATTGCTCTTCTTCACTGTGGATTTTATGCACCCCAAATCCAAAGCCACAGCATCTGGACAGCAATATGAATACATATGGTTGAATATGTAGTACATGTGGTGTACTGGGCACTGCCACCTTAGTCTGCTGCAGGATGAAGGGCAAAGGCAAACCTTACACTTTTTGCGTTTTAAATCTGTGAATCATTAGGGGATTACATGTGATTTTTGTTGAGGGAGATCATACAAGAGCTTCTTTACTGTGCAGTGACCAGGCACTGGAACAGAATGCCCAGAGGGTCTGTGGAACCACTTGGATGCAATCCTGTGCCGTGTGCTCTGGGATGACCCTGCTTGTGCAGAGAGCTTGGACCAGATGACCCTGTATAGCCCTTTCCAACCTGACCCATTCTGTGATTCTGTGAAGTGTATGGTTCTGTTAACATTCGTCTCACATAATCAAGAAAGACTACTTTTTGAAGCTCTATTAGTTCTCCTGGCTTTTGAGTCATGTGAGGAAAGACACATAAAAGAAGTCTTTATCATGCTGACAGTCTTCTCTTAACATTGTGCTTGTTTCTAATTGAAAGGTTTCAAATACTTCTGAGAGATTTGATGACTGCATTGTGTCCTTCTAATTAGTTAGTTCTCATTCAGTATCTCTGATCTGAATAAAGTACAGCAATTTCACTTATGTCTTGAAATATTTCCCAAGGGAATGAAATACTCTTGTGAGGTTTCGGTATTTATTGGGAGTTATCTGTCTCTTTCAGGGTACGCAAATTGACATTCTGGAGACAGTGCAGAACTTGCTGAGTCATTGTTCAAACCCTACAAGCTTTCTCAAACCACTGTCAAGGCTTTTTTCTGTCATCCAGAACAAACTGGCTCGAAATAAGTTGTGCTTGGTATTTCAGGTATTGCATTTCTACATGTTTTTGTGCTTTTTTTTAAAAATTTGTTCTGAGTGATCAGGAACAAACTAAATAGCAGTATTTATCTTTGTGTATGACTTTAAAACCTTTTTAATCTACTTTGTCTGTTAAGTGAAAGTAACAGAATTCTAGATGATAGAAATTAATGAGCTGCACAAAGATTTTTGAAAGTTTTGGCTTACAGCCTGGTTAATGTGAGCTCACCAGGGATCTTCAGTGTAAGAGAATCCAAATAAAGCACTTAATCTGTAACAAATCCTGTATGTTGGTGAAATAAGAATGGAATTCAGTATCCTGAAGATGATTTTTATTTGTATTCTTCTCTCACAGTTTGTAGTAGGCTATTTTGTATTTCTTTGAAGTGACTTACGTGACTTCTTAGCAGGAAAACCCAGGAAACATTCAGTGTAGATATTTAGAAACTTATGAACTTAAAACATACATTCTCCAACTTGAAGAAGAAAGGCTCTTATGGAGGTTTTAACAGGAGAAAGACTAATGCTGTTGCTTTATTTATTTTTTGTCTCAAGTGGCAAAGCCTTAAGTTATCCAAATTTTTACCAACTGTAAGAGTTAACTGGGTTTTTTATGTTTCTTTTTAGACTTTATCTGACTTGGACAGTAACTTGAAGTATATTACTGATGTTGTTAAGGTATGCACAGTTTCTTTGCTCCTTTTTCCCCCCCAGTGTTGTATGATCATGTTTCTGTCATTTTTCCTTAACAACTTGTTGCTCTGTCTTAGCTGAATGCCTTTGATCAGCGACATTTGGATGATATCGACTTCGATGTGCGTCTGTTGGCGTTTCAGTCAATCACAGCCCACATCAAGGAAATGCAAACAGTGGATACTGACTTCCTCATCCCTGTTATGCACAACTGCTTTTATACCATCCAGGTGGGCTGAATATTCCTTCTCTTGCTTTGTGCACCATGTGTCCATGATGAATCTAACTTTCAACTTACATCCATTGGCTGTTTTTTGGCACCATGTAACATTTGGAAAGTATATTTAGGTATTCTTACAAACACCTTTTTAAAGTTTTGTCTGTTTACCTTTTCATCTGTGTCCCCAGAAGGGAAAATACAGTGTGGCACAGCTTTCTGTCAGTGAGCCCTGGAACTGTTTAGTCAACTTGTACTGTATAAAAGGCACATTACAGTCTTGAAAGGCTGATTTTGTATTTGTTGCAGCATGTTCTGGTTGTGTGGGCCTGCTGGTAAATCTAGAAGGATTTTTCCTGATGAGAAGGGTGGGCATAAATTTGGGACTAGAACTTCTATAGGAACCTGACCAAGAGTTTCTGCGTCTGTAC
The DNA here is from genome assembly GCA_013400915.1 of Pardalotus punctatus. Taxonomy (NCBI): domain Eukaryota; kingdom Metazoa; phylum Chordata; class Aves; order Passeriformes; family Pardalotidae; genus Pardalotus; species Pardalotus punctatus. The sequence goes on along the minus strand of VZTX01007329.1, from coordinate 236,123 downwards.
AGACCTCATTATGTTGTGTCCAGTGGTACAGTTCTGTTCAAGCTTTTGGGGAGAAAAGGTGTCATGTGGTGGTGTCACTCATGTGGTGCAATTTCCTCATCCACTCAGCTCGGGGATATGGCTCTTAGTGACAATGCAAGCCTTTGCTTGACCAGTTTCATCCATCGACTGGCAGAAATCAACCACACAGAAGATCAGTACAAGGAGCTAATCCAGCACACTCTCCTGGAGTCTGTGAGAAGGGGTCTGAAGAGTAAGACTGAGGTAAGGCAGTGGTGTCTGATCACACCATCTCCAGCTGTCTTCAGGACTCTAGGGTAATGAGACATTTGTGGGGTGCATTGTCAAGGTCCCCTACTGGGATTTGAAATGCAGGTACCCAGGCATCCACTATAAACTTACCCTTCGTTTGAAACCTTACAAAAATCTAAAAAATATAGAACTTAGCTGTCTGGTGTTTCTTTGCCCTTATTTGGCTTTTCTTAGTTGTAACGTGTTCTTTGGAGGGGAGACTTTAATTTAGATGTAGTCTGTAATAGGTGTATTTGTTGTTACCAAAAGTTAGCGCTGCTGTTCTGAGGACTGTGTAGCAGATTCTCCGAGGGGTACCTAACGTTCTCCATTTGCTGTTTGCAGAGCATCCAGCAGGACTACACATCACTGCTTTCCTGCCTCATTCAGACGTTCCCAGCAAATCCCGAATTCCAGGATTTGGTTCAGTTGACCAACCGCCATGATCCTGACATGGACTTCTTTGAGAACATGAAACACATGCAGGTAAAAGGCAGCAGGCATTTCTTAGTGCCTCTTTCCCCCTGCCAAGTAAAAGCATCTTACTGAGGAGTGTATTTTGCAAAGCATCTGTGTGCTGTCTACAGAGAAATTGCACCTGTGTCATTAGGTACCATCACAAAAATGAGGGAGGTGGGCATCATCAGGGGTGATTGGGAATCAAAGTCATGTTTCTATCTAGAAATTTCTTGGTTTTATGATAGCCCAGAGTCAGCAACATTATCCTGAAGATCCATCTGACACAGGCAGGGAATGGGTCTCTCTGTTTTCTGGCCTGTCCCTGCTAGTCTCAGTCTGGAGGCTCAGCAGCCCCTTCCCATTCACAGACCTTTGCAATATAAATGTTTCATGAAGCCTGGTTTCCTGGTTATCTTGCAGTATGAAAATACACCATTTCTTCTGCTTTCAGAGATGTAATCTGGGAGAGTCTTTGCTGCATCTGTAGTTATATGCAAAGTTTTACTTTTTTAACTTGTAGTTTTCTCTGGTGTTTGCATCTCATTGCAGCAACTGCTGTTTGATTGTCTAATACTTGAAAATAGCACAGCTTTATGATTGTGAATTCACAATGCCGTCAAGTTGGAATATCTGTTGAGGCAAAGGGCTAGTGAAAGCCCAGAGATTGAAGGAAAAAGGCATGCCTTAGAAATGACCATCATACGTTTATGCCATTACTTAAAACAGATATTTTCAGAACTGCTGGATGTAGGTGCTCTCCCATGCTAGCTGTGACTCAAGCACCACCTCAGTCACTGTCTCCCTTGTTTGACTCAGATCCACAGGAGGGCACGAGCTCTGAGGAAACTGGCAAAGCAGCTCACGGAAGAAAAGCTTGTGCTGTCTTCTAAATCCCTCCAGAACTACATCATGCCTTATGCTACAACTGCCATTTTTAGTGAAAAAATGCTTAAGGTAGGTTCTTTTAATGGAATGCATCCACTTGAATATTTTCACCTTTCTTACATACCCTTTGCTTTAAAAACCTAACCAGTTTAGAAGGCTGGTAAGTTTGTGGAGTGAGTGTTTCCATTGCAGACAAAAGTGCTCTGCTGGTTTTGGTGGCAGGAGGAGTGTTTGGAAAGTTCAGATGCAGTCTGGGCCCAATCCTATACCTGCTAAACTTGTCCTGTTTCTTGAAGGTTGACTTCCTAACTGTTTGGCTTAGGGTTTTTTGGTTTGGTTTGGTTTTTTTACTTGGGGTTTTGTCTGTCTTAATTTTTTATAATCAGCTTCTTATTTTTTCCCCTCTACCTTCAAACTGCTCTCTTCCTGTTCAGTTGTGATATTAGTTACTCTTTGGCAGTAGACTGTGTGGGAATATAGGCTGTGCCTAATAATGGAGGTGGGAATAAATACTGTTTTCTCTGGATTTAGAGGGAAACTGCAGAATTTGGCCAGAAACATCTGAAATCAATTGCAGCATTGTAATCAAAATTTGAAGGGTGATATTTTGTTAGTCACTTTCCATACATTTTATTGAAAAGAATTTGCAATGAAATTACATGTAATTTGAGTGTGGATAGACTTTCTATCTGTAACTTTGAAAAGCAAGGTTTCATACTTCTGTAGTTCCCTGCACACAATCAGAACAGCAGACCTACTTCGGTCAAGCCAAGTAAATGTCTAATTTGCTTACTGTCAGAAATATTCTTCTGAAGCTGAAACAGTTAGAGCTCAGGCGCAGGATCCACCCCCTGCAGCAATACAGGCCCCTCAGTAGAGTGACCGAGTCACTCTTTGACCAGAGGACTGTAAATTGCATTGATTGAAACTTTGGTGAAGAAACAGACGCATTTTATTTCACATCTTAAATGGGTTAACAGTGTGTATTTATAGTTGATCAACATAGCCCAGCAATGTGCCGTGTGTCTGTGGTTGGGTGTCTTGACTGGTTCTTAGTTCTTAACACAAGGGAGCCCATAGATTTTGGTATGTGAGAAAAGTTAAATGTGTGCAGAAATATTTGGTGGAAGTGGGTCTGGAGATCTGCTTGGTGGACTGATATTTTTTTTTTTTTTTTTTAAACTTGGTGCTCAGGAGGGGATCTAAAAATGCTCAATCCCAAGTATCTCCAGTAGACAGACATTACTTTGGTCTCTTGTTGCTTTGAGTAAAGGATGCTTTAGACACATGACTATCATGAACACTAACAGCAACTGAATTTCTCTCTTTTGAGCAGCATGAAAATATAGTAACAGCCTCTGTTGAAGTTGTTGGAGCTGTCTGCCGACATCTTTCGTGGTCAGCGTATTTGTACCACTTAAAGCATTTCATCCATGTCTTGCAAACAGGACAGATTGGTACGAAGCTGGGAGTCAGGTGGGTACTGTGAGCAATGTTCCTCTGGGTTTCTCCAAAGACCACTAAGGCAAAATTCAGTGTTTTGAGGAGCATCACATGGATTTTAGCCTCTTCTCTGAGAACGAGAGATTGCTGACTTTGAGGTGAACTTTGAAGTGAATATGGCATGGCCTTGCTGCCTGCATCTATGAAGTTTTAACAGGTCATTACTTTCTTACACCACATCTCACTGAGTCCATGGCAGCCTTAGCAGCTTCTGTCATGCTATCCCTGCTCCTGGGACACCTCCATTGCTCCAGTACCACTCTCTGTGAGGTCTCACAGTGAGGTAGGTCACAGAATGCATGTAGCTGAGAAGTAACCGGTTTTTATTTTCTGGGGTTTTTCAGGATAAACCTTCTTATGGTGCAATGTCACTAAATCTGAAGTTTTCCAAAAAGTGCTTATAAGATTTTTCTGTTGTGTTTGTATATGCATCCTGTTCCTTTTGTGCAGACAGCTGACCTTTCTACGTGTTCTCCTTCTGCAGCTTGTTGGAGACAGTGCTGGAAGCTTTTCACTTTGACCATAAAACACTGGAAAAGCAGCTTATGACCATTGACAACCAAGGTGAGTTTTTTGTGCCTGCTTGTAGAAACACTACCTCAAAGTGCAGCTAATCAAAGTTTTGTGTTTTACTCTTGAGGTCAGCTACTCCCATCTTTTTAAAAGGTGCACACTGAAAGGTAGTGTTGACTTGTCTCCTTGGGAGCAGTGCAGACTTTCCTCCTGAGTGTTGACAAAGTCAGTAGAGGTGGAGGTAATCATCTTCACATTACCACTCCATCCCAGGTGTCTGTAAGCCAAAACAGCCCAGAACCTGTGTGTTTCTGAAGGTCTGCACCCAGCCATGTGGCTGCTGACACCCCTGAGTTTTTTGTCCTTGATGGTGGCTGCTCTCACGGTTATCTGCAGCCTGAGAAAGGTGCTGCCCGTCCTCACCTTGCTTCCTTCACCATTTCATGGGAAGAAGTCGTATCTTCAGCTTCTTCACCATTGTGGTTATCTATGTTGGGACCTTTGGGGAGGATATCTCACAGCTGTGCTTGTCAGTACCTCTTGCCTTGTGAAATCCTCAATTGTAAGTGAATGGCAGTTCTCTACAGTTCAAGAACATTGACCTTTGCTAAGTTGCCTACAGAGTTCAGACACAGAGTAACCTAGTCTTTGCGTTAAAGCTGGCCCTCAGGGGTGCTTACCAGAAACCAGCAAGCCAAAGCTTCTTTACCCAGTAGAAGAAGCCTGATGCCTATTGGTGATTTGCTGTCACTGATGACAGGGAGGGGCTTTGTCTAGAACCAAGCTGTCACAAGAGTCTCAATTAAGGGCTCACGTTTTGTGTTCTCCTCTATTTACCTGTGCTTTTGGCAATTACTTGACAGAAGCTGCTGCCATGGACCTTGAGCCAGTGGTGGAGGCTGAAGAAGCCATGGAGCTGGAGCAGAGTGAAGGGGAAGAGGAGGAAGTTGAAGAAAAGAATGGGAAGAATCTCTCTGACAAGCCAGCAGAACCTGAGCAAGCAGCTGAGCCATCTGAAAATGCTGAACAAGTGACCAAACCTGTTTCATTCTTACCCCGAAATAAAGAGGAGCTGGAGTGTCTGATCAAACACATTCAGGAAACAGTTACAGTCAACATCTTGCCTAAATTGCACAGGTGTATTGTTGCAAAGGTGAGGAGTTGACTTTTGAAAGGTCTTTTGTAGGCCTGTGCTTGTGCTTTAAGGATTGGGATACTACTTCAGAAGCAGTGAAAATGCAACACATTTTAAAAAAGTAGACGGAACTGCAGAGAGGCCATCTGAATGCACAAGAAAGGCTACCTGCTCTTTGCTGAGTCATGGAGATTACTGACAGGCTCTGTGGTCAGTGTGGCTCTGGTGTCTTTACTGCCCTGCCGAGAACTGTCTCAAACTACACCAGTGAAATGATTCACTTTGTGCAATCTATTGAAGAGTTCTCAGCCACTTGCTAGCACCAGCCTAGTTTCTGTATTGAAACCACAGGGATTTATCTCACCTGTTCTTTAGCTGTCTGGGCTTTTGCTGCAGTCACCAGAGGATACCAGCCTGCCTTACTGGCCTCTTTAAGGGTTTGCTGAGGATTTGTTTCTGTATGTTAAAAGTGCATTTTGTCTTGCTTTCTTAAAAAGGTTAAAAGGGACGAGGAGCACAAGCTTGTGAAATCCAATGTTGTGAATGACGATGAGGTAGTTCGTGTTCCATTAGCTTTTGCAATGGTCAGGATGATGCAGTGTCTTCCGCAAGAAGTGATGGACGCTAACCTACCAAGGTAAATCCCAGTGGAGCTCCTTAAATGCTGTTCATTGTGCTGGGAATGAGAGCAGGCACCTTTCTCAAACTGTGGTTACATACAAGGCTAAACTCAAGAAGAACATCGTAACAGACCTTAAGTTTTGGAAGCTCCTTTTCCTAGTGACATTCACCTCTCTTGAGATTCTGTAAATCTTTATCTAAGAGCACAGCTGTGAATCAAGGTGCAGAGGCAGGGATGATAGTGCTGGGGAAAGAATAATGGACAGAAAGAAAGGACAATCAGTACAACATCATGAATAAAACCTCTCTGTGAGGCTGGCTGTGAGTACAGCTGTGGTTGTGAAACAGGCCTGAAAAGCAGCCTCCTTAGCAGTGTAATTAGTTCTGCTCTGCTTGGAGGTGAACGAAGCTGTCTGTCTTTGTTTCCAGCATCCTGCTGAAAGTCTGCACGTTTCTGAGAAACAGATTTCAGGAAATACGGGACATTGCCCGTAACACCCTCATTAAAATCATGGAAGTCTTGGGAGTACAGTACCTTCTGTACATCTTGAAGGAGATGCGGTCTGCACTCATCCATGGGTACCAGGTAATGTGGAAATCCTTCCTCTTCTGCTCTCTGTAGGCTTTTTTAATACATTAGGAGGAGAATCCAAAGGGAAGTTGCTACTGAAATTGTTTTGCACTGCTAGAATAGCTTGGTATAATGCAAGTAAATACTGTTGCTAATGCCTACATCAGTCTTGGTTATGCCAAGTATCAAATGAGGGTCTGTACCCACAAAGAACTTAGAGTCTAAGCCATTTTCCTAGTGAAGAGTTGAGCTATGGAGGGGAAGGACAAATTTCTGGTTCCAGTAAGATTAGAGGAAATCATTCCAGTAAGGTCATGGGGGGTAAGCAGTATCTGAGGGGAGTTGTCACAGAGACTGCACAGATAGTATGTGGTGATGCTAATTGAAGTCTTGCTTCCTAAATCTGGAGCCAAGGCTCTGACTATTAATCCATCTTTCCTCTTTCCATGGTTTGGATTAAGAGTCATTTTTCACGTGAATTACCACAGTGGAATAGTGTGAGCTGCTGTAACAGTGAGAGCACCAATTAGAGCAGCCTAAATAGGTCAGTAAGAGCACTGGGAAGAAGAGATTCTTGCCAGTACATGGAGGGACAGGGATCCTTTTTGTGCTGCTGCTACATGGATTCTTATGCTCCCAGTATTTTTTTTCCTATAGTGAGAGCTCACGTGCAGTGTGTGACTTGTGGTGTCTCTGCTATGGGAGTGTCCCCATCCAGTATTATTAAAGAGGTCAGTGCAGACGTCTGGAAACATGATCTGTTCTCTTTTCCTCTAGCTCCATGTGCTGACTTTCACTGTGAACCTGTTACTGAAGGGCCTTACTACCAGGCTCAGTGCTGGTGATTTGGACCCCTGCTTAGATATCCTGATTGAGGTAAAAGCTATTCAAGACTGAAAGAAAGTATATTTTGCAATGCTTGGGACAGATTCTGTGAGGGAAGGATTTTGTGTAGATTGCCTCTGAGTTGGTGGCAAACCAAGTTGTGTGTGTATTGCCAAGGAAGGAGACTGTTTCATACTGAGGCATCAGTAGACCCCTTGTAGGGGGGAGTCAAGAGAAGAGAGAAGTCAAGTATCTCTGGGGCTGTATCCTGAGCCCTGCATCCCAAGAGGGAATGGATTCAAGATTAAGACACCTAACTATGTTTTCCTGTACTCTGAATGGCTGAGCAAGTCAGCAGACATCTACTCAGTGCTGTCCACAGAGCCCAGGAGCTCAGCTGCCTACCCAGATAGGGTATATTGCGATGTCTTGATCTGACTGGAGTCCCATTCCTTGTATCACACCACCACAGAAGGTGTGAGAACAGTGTTATTATCTGGTGTGCTTAAACTAGGATGTTCTTTGTTGACAAAGGAAAGATAGACATGATTTGTAGGAGACCTGGAGGATTGTTTTCTGTGAATGGGGAAAAATAGTGTAGTTCTGTTGCTACTGAATGGACCTGCTTTTCTTCTCTCATTCACTTCTCTTGGCTGTTTTCCAAAGATTTTCAACCAAGAGTTGTTTGGGAATATAGCTGAAGAGAAGGAAGTGAAGGGAATTGTCTCCAAGATCATGGAAGCACGCAAAAACAAGAGTTACGATTCCTATGAAATTCTTGGAAAGTTCATAGGAAGGGGTCAGGTGACGAAACTTATTCTGCCACTGAAAGAGGTAAGAAAAGTCAGCCAGAATCTGTCTTAACTTTGAGCATTCTCTATGCTGCAAGGTGATTCTAGAGCCTCTGGGTGGCTACTTTGAAATCCTGTATGCAATCTTGCTTTGGCTTCCCATTTTCCTTTGGGAAAGCAGTGTGCAACCATCTCATAAAATGAGACTTTACTATTGATGTCCAGGGCAGGGAGTGGCATTCTGGGAAGCTTTTAACCACTGCTGGAGAGGAAACATCCCACTTTGAGTTCTCCATGCACTCTCCCTCTGCCCACTCTTGTTTCCTCTGGAGCGTTTGAAGTCCTGCAAGACTGCTCTGTGATTTAATCTCTTGTGCCTGAAGGAAATGTCAACAAAATGTATTCAGGGTCCTGTCCATGTGCAATAATTGCCTTTTAAAAGATGCAGATTTTTTCGTAGAGTGCAAGCTCACACAGAAATGGAGCCTTGGTTTGCTCATTAGCCTTTAAGTGTCCTGGTGGCAATAGGTGAACTGGCTGAGGCTGAGAAGAGGCTGGAGAGGAAGGGAGGGATGTTGGTGCAGAGCTCAGGCAGTGGGATGCTGTTCACCTAAAGAGCTGGGGGGCTATGACAGCATGTGATGAGAGAGAAATTGCTCTAGTTTCTCCCATGATTTCTGAATACAGATAACAGATCATTGCCATCATGCTTCCCTCTTGAATTCTCATGGTCGTACCTTTGCAGACTCTGGAGAGCACTACAAGCTTGAAGATAGTCCGGAAGGTGCATGAGGCACTGCGTCACATCATGGCAGGGCTGATCTTCAACTCGGACATGAATGCAGAATCTCTCCTCCTCCTCAGTCATGGTCTCATCAGTGAAAATTTGCCTCTGCTCACTGAGAAGGCCAAGTGAGTTCCAGGATGTTGTTCAGATGGTTTGTTAATGGTTGGGAGGTTTCCTTGCAGAAATGGCAGTTCTCAAATCCAACTGATAAAATGCGTGAGAGTTTCCTTGATTTCATTCCCCTTTTGTTTTCAATGCAACTGAATTATATGGGCAGTCAGAGGGCAAGGAGAAAGCTTAGTAATGGGAGTTAGCATGGGTTGAACTCATGGGAGTCTACTCTTGCAAGTGCTGGGGACCTCCAGCAAGGCTTTTTCACTGTCTGATGAGTTGAAAACATGCATTTGGGTGTTTGGATGAAGGGACAAGGGACATTGTTTAGAAGCAGGCTGCAAACATTTCCATGGGGCCAGGAACAAGAAAAGCCATAAACTTCCACTTTATCCCTTTGCTGCTGGTGCAGGAGATGAGGGGAACCATCGGATTTTCTCTCCATCTGGTGGTGTCACTGCTCAGAGCTGGGTTTGGGTGTCCTGCATTTCCTGTTACATAGGCTGGCTTTCTCTAGGATCTGACAGCTGTTTGCAGACTTCATGGAGCAGTGTTTGTAAGCCATCAGTAACTGAAGTTAGTATCAGTAAATGAAGAGCAGGGGGCAGTGGCAGGAAGCGTATTTGCTTGAAGGAACTTCCAAAGTTGATCTGTCCACTGAGAAGAAAAAAGTGAGGATGTTATACAAATGATGGTGCGTTTGTTATCTCTGGAATAGTGGTATGGTTCTCAAGTCTGAGAGTCCTTTCTGTTGTGCTGCTTTGATGTTTGTTTTATTCCATTGTGGTCCATCTGTGAACTGCTTTTGCTTGCTGTGTGGGAAGCAGCTGAGCACAATTCAGCTCTTTTTACTCCCAACAGCAACATTGCTGTGGAGAGGGTTGATATCTGAATATTCTCCTTTGCCATACATACGTTGCTTTTCAGGAAAAAAGTTACCCCTCCTCCAGATCCTCGGCTGCAACCAGAGAGCTGCCTGCTGCTCCAGCCCACTCCCACAAGAGGAGGGCAGAAAGCACGTGTCAGCAGCAGGACTAACACGTATATCTTGGTTGATTCAGGACTTCGGGTAAGGATCTCCTCAGATACAAAACTTCGCATTCAAAATTTTTGTTAAGACTATTCAAAGAAAAATATTCTGGATGTATTGCTTTAATAGTACAGCCATTAGCCTTAACTTCATTTTGCATATTGTAACTCCAGTTTATAGAGAGCTATAAAAAGTGTGCATTCTGTTAAAATATTTGAGTGGCATATGGCATGAATTCTACTGTAATCTGAAACGGTGGTGGGACTTTACTTGACTCATTTGAGTTCCAGCCTGACTTTGAGATGAATGTCCTGATTTTTCTTTGACAGCTACTGCACATGAGCCTGAAGAGGTCCAAAGTAAATTCTTCTGAGGAACATGCTTTGGAAATGTTAGACCCTTTTGTTCAGCTGCTTATAGACTGCCTGAAATCTATGGATGTCAAGGTATAGTTCTGAGCTGTTCTGTCTATTCTACGAAGAAGAGTCCTGCCCACAAATGTCATCTTGCAGTTGACTTGCAAGAGAAAAGAAAGCCACCTGTTTTTCAAACCTGATTTAATAGGTGTGCAGATTAAGCTGTTTGATGGCATGTAATCCCAAGGGGGAGGAAGGCTTGTGGCTGATGGAGGACTGAATGCTCTGCTCCATGTTGCAGGTTCAACTGTAGGCAAGTTCTCCTAGAGCATGTTTGTAGAAGGAATTTACAGACTATCTGTGAGGATGTTCATGAGATCCTGTGGCTTCTGGGAGTAGTGTTGTCACAGCTGTGGTTTCTTTTGATCCAGCTCCATTGTCTTTATTCCTAGAACTGTAGGGAGCCACTTTTTGGGACAGCTTTTGGTTTGAGTGAGCCTAGGGAATCTGTTAAACTTTGAGTTTGCCAGGAGTGGAAGGCATACCTCATACCCTTATCAGATACTTGGAGCAGGGCTTTCTGTCTTGAAGGCAGCTCTGCTTCAGAAAGAGTTTTCTTGCCATCTACTGAAACAATGCTGTGTGAATGTCTTTACCTAGTAAAATCAAAGTTATAGAATACTGGAGTGGCAGATAGTGCTCTTAGAATTGAGAATCCCTTTGTATTATCTATGGATGGTTTGAAAGAGGGGTTTGTTAGCTAATTGCCTTTTACTACAGTTGTAGATAGCCTGACCATGTCTGTAAAAGAGTAACTAAAGAGTTTTCTCAGTGTCACTGTACCCACATGCTGTCCTATGGTTCTTTATTCCAGGTGATAACTGGTGCTCTGCAGTCCTTGGTATGGATTTTAAAGTTCCCTTTGCCTTCTGTCAGTACAAATATGGAGTCACTGATCAAGCAGCTTTTCCTCTTGCTGAAAGAGTTTGCCAAGACAGGAATAGCCAAAGGCCAGAATTTCCACCTGGTTGTGAGCTGTTTCAAAGTAAGTCAGACCCAGCTCTGCTCATTTCTGCTTTAGGATTAACTTTCTAGAATGAGACTTTTCCAGCTACAGATCCCTCCTGCAGCTGTCCCTAGAGAGGTAGTCTGGAGATCACAAGCTAGTGAGGAACATGTGGCCTTGCTGATTCTTTCCCAAATACAAACTTAAAGAAAGTTGCTCCCCAAAATTGCACAGCTTGGATCTGAAGAAATGTTTTTAGAAGAAGCATGTTTGCCTTCTTTCTTCATTATAGTAATATATTGTTCGACCCTGTCTTATGAGAGGCATCAGCTTTGTAATTGAATAGCTTGCTTTTAACATGATTCATTGGAGTAAATCCTGGTAGCTGAAGTGAGACATGGGAAGAGGACAACTCACTTGTGTTTAGTTTTTGTCTCAAAATTGCCATCTGAAAGCCAAATGTGATGAGAATAGTGTTGGCCACATGTTCTAAAGCAGCGGTTTGTCTTTTCAAGCTGAAGTATAAATCAAGTCAGATTTTGGTGTGGACTTTTATTTTGTGGTACTGTGTGTGTACTGACAATGTGCAATTTGATTTTGTAGTGTGTTACAATACTTGTGAAGAACACAAACAGTCAGATAACAAGCAAACAGCTCCAAGTGTTGCTTGGCTTTGCTGAAGAAGACATTTATGATTCATCACGGCAAGCCACTGCCTTTGGCCTTCTCAAGGTATTTCTGTGCAGCAGTCGTGGGGGTTCTGTGAGCCACTGGAATAGCAGTGATTCTGCTTCCTGGTGAAAGGCTGTACATTCTCACATCAGGAACAAGCTACAGAATGCTGTTAAAGTTCTCTGTTATAAGAGGGGAAAAATCAGCAAAGCTTTGCTGTTTGACTTGTAGTCACTGTTTAAAATGTTTGGGAGGCTGTTCTATACACATGCATATGAGGATGTATTTGGATCTGAGTATGTTTTTGCTAAAGAGTCAACATCTTTGATCATTAGACCAGGTATTGTGTCACCCAAAAGAAATGGATGTGTAAGCCATCCTTTTTTTTTTTTCCCCTTTGAGTTGCTCTGTCTGTGTGTGAAAAATTGACTGTTAAAATACCACCTGAGACCAGTGTAGTCCAGGTTATAGTACTGCATCTCACACTGTGGGATCAAAATGATGTGACTCCAGTTGTGCTTTCACATTTTCAGGCTATTTTATCCAGGAAGCTGATTGTCCCTGAAATTGATGATGTGCTGCAGAAGGTTGCCCAGTTGGCCATCACGGGTCAGAGTGAGCCAGTGCGAATCCAGTGCAGGCAGGTTGGTAGAGTAAAGAGTCTCTCACTTTATTCACAGCTGTCTAACAGGCTAGAGGGCTTAGTGTGGCCATCCCAGCTCTCACAGACATGTGCCTTAGCCCTGCTGAACCCCAAACTCCATTTCTCCTTCTTTACTGAATTTGTTCCCCTTGTTATCTGGCTTTAGTTCTTGTGACTGGTGTATAGCAGAACCACAGACTCCTTGCCTATAGTGAGACTGTGGCATGCCTTCATAGAACTGTAAAATTGTTTAGGTTGGAAAAGACTTGAAGGTCATTGAGTCTAACCCTTAATCCAGCACTGCCCAGACAACCACTAAGCTATGTCCCCAAATCTACACTTCTTTTAAATACCTCCAGCCAGTTTTAAATAGTCCTCCACTTCCCAGGGCAGCCAACTCCAGTGCTTGACCACCCTTTCAGTGAAGAATCTTTTCCTAATATCCAATCTAAACTTTCCCTGATACAACTTGAGGCCATTTCCTCTTGTTTTGTCACTTGTCATGTGGGCTGACCCCAACCTGTCTACAGCCTCCTTTCAGGCAGTTGCAGAGAATGATAAGGTCTCCCCTGAGCCTTCTTTTCTCTGGGCCAAACCACCCCAGCTCCCTCAGCTGCTCCTCATAAGACTTGTGCTCCAGACCCTTCTCTAGCTTAATTGCTGCTCCTTGGATATGCTCCAGCACCTCAATGTCTTTCTGTTGTGAGGAGCTCAAAACTGAACACAATACTTGAGGTGCAGCCTCACCAGTGCCAAGTACAGGTGGCAAGCTGCTCAGTAGCAGTGACATGGTCGCTCCTCTGGAGACTTTTAGGCCCATGTAACTAAGCCTTGGCCTTTTTTGAACCCCAGGATAAGAGAATTTGCCACAAAGCTATGATTACTTCCCTCTACTTTGCCATTTTTTCCAAGGTAAAACCAACCAAAAGACAGAATTGGTTACTTTGTCTCAAGCATTGAGATACAGGTGCAGTAGGAGCTGCAGGAAATACAGCTTTCATAGTTACAGGATGGATTTTGAAGGATGCATAATCTCTCTTCACAGATGCCTGTGCAAATCACAGTAGTACTCAAAGAACTGATCCTGTTCCAGGCACAGAGCTTGGGAGTTGTTGACCCTTGGTGTGATAGGAATGGGATGAAAGGGATGATTCTTACCAGCTTGCTGCTCTATCACTACATTTTCTTCATAAACTTTTTACAAGCTTATCTGAGTGCTTATTCTAACTCCTCTCTGTACTGTTGTTTTTTCTTTCCAGATTTACTTAAAATACATTCTGGACTACCCCCTTGGTGACAAACTGAAACCCAATTTGGATTTCATGCTCGCACAGCTGGAGTGAGTTTATATTCCCGACATCTCTGTGAGAACAGAATGTTGTTCTTAAATATGACTCTACTGTGCCAAAGGGGTCTTTGTGATGAGCAGAGGGTGTGGTGAAGTCTTCATTTTCCTACTTGTAAAACACAGCCCTTTTTCCAAGACAGGCTGATGAAGCAAATCCTTTTTCTACTCCCTCTTTCACAGCTGGTTTTGTCATTTATCTGTTTGTAAACAAAGGTTCTGTTGTTTTTTTAGTGGTTAACCACCTCCACTGGTTGTGGACCAGGTAAACTGGAAAATCCAGGAGGAATAAGGGAAGGTGCATTCATACAACTGCTATCCCATGGCAGTGTCTCAAGTGCAGTTGCAGGCACAGTTCAGACAACTGCACCATTTCAGCAGGAGGGTTGGGCCTCCAAGCTTCTCCTGAGCTTTACCCCTCCCTTGCTTAAGGTGACAGTAGTTTGTCAAGTTCCCCAGCACCATGTGGCTGTGCTGACCCAAGTTGGCTGGAACCCATGGCCTGTTTGTGTCTCTGTGCTCATTCTCTGAGAGACAGAGCTGATGGCCCTGCTGCTTCTCTTCTCCGAAGTACCAGGCCAGGTCTGTTAGCTGTTGTAGAAAGATCCCTATCAACGCGCGTTTCTGGAATTGGTTGTTTTTGTAAATGACTAGCAACTTCATAGGAGCATTAACTCGTCCCTAACAGTTATTCCTTTATTTCTTCACAGGTATGAGTATGAAACTGGGAGGGAATCAGCACTGGAGATGATTGCGTACCTCCTCGACATGTTCCCACAGGTAATGAGCACCCCCTCGTGTTCCAAGCATCGAGCAGTTACTGTGCTTTGCAGGAACAGCATTTTCCGAGCAGTTGATTTTGGAAGCACTTGCTAGTCCCTATTATCTCTTATCATGAGTAGGACATTGACTTATCTCTAAAGAACCTGGCTTTGCTCCAGAAGAGAAATGACAGGCTGGAAAGTCTGCAGTACTTCTTTGCCTGTTTGCAAGTAAAATAAAGCTGTGTCAGCTGGAGTTGGGATAAACTCAATTGTGATTTATGCCAAGAAGAAACACACCCAGTTTAGGAAATGGGGTAGGAATAGAAAATGAAGTCTAGAGTTTTCTCATTGTAAGGGTTTTTCAACATTCACAAGAGATTGTTGACTGAACTGGTGCGTGATGTGCCATATCTGGTTGGTTGGCCTGACTGGAGAGGAAGGGCTTCTCAGAGGGGTGGATCAAAATGAAAGCTGAAAAATAACTGTGCATCTATACAGGATCACATATGCAAAATACTAAACTGCCTTGAAGCTCTGCAGCTGGAGCTTAACTGTGCATTCAGGACACGGGGAGAAGTGCAATCAAGCAAGAATTTGGAAGGAAGAGAAATTCTGCACAGTAAGCTGTGCTTCAGCACTGTCTGATGATTTAATATTTCAGGTTGGTTCCTGGGAACTCTTCAAAGTGACAAAGAGCTGCAGTCTCTGAGAGGACATTTGAGTGATTGCTGCAGTGCTGGGGGACTTAAACCTGTTTCAGTGAGAGCTGGGCATGAAAATGGCCTGTAAGGTTTCACACTCACTTTGCTGACCCCAGAATATGGTAGCAAGTCAGAGTCAGAGCAGGGCTGGGGCTGCTGTACACTCTCTGTGTGCTCCAACAACAGGATCATCCTGTATTTGCAGTTCAGCTGCCTTGACATGGAGCGCATCCAGGGCTAACACTGCCCCTGAATATAGTGCAGCAAATATCCCTGTTTTTCTCTTTAAATGCTGAAAGCTGCTTGGATACCTGTGGTTGATAATGGTTGTTTCTTTCCAGGATCTCCTGCACAAATATTGTGGGCTGTTTTTTCTCTCTCTTTGTATGATGATGATAAACGATGACTCAGCCAAGTGCAAAAAGATGGCAGCTTTGACATGTAAATCTCTTCTCAGCAAGATCAACAATGAAAAACAAGATCTGATGTTTTCGCTGGTCACACAGTGGTTTCACAGCAAAAAGGTATTCTTTGGTCTTTTCACTGACCAGGTCTGAACTCTGTTTGAGGGTTGAGTAAGATTAAGGCAAGTGAGAGATGGCTAGTAGCAGATTTGGGGGGCTGTTGGATTAGTTGTTCTTCACTCATAGAGCAAGAAAGGGTACAGCTTCATAAAGCTGCACAAATGCAGGGACCTGCTGATGCTGTTGGTCAGCCTACAGACTTCCCATCTGCATTTTGCTGCTTTCTAGCTGTTCCAGTTCTGGGTCAGGTATTTCACAGTGTAGTCGTTGCTCAGGTTAGAGGTTTGAGCAAATTCCTAAAAGCTCTTCTGAACCCAGCATTTTGTGCTGACTTTATCTCAGACATGGTTCATTCTGTTGCTGGCAACTGGAAGGCAGCAAACCTGGTCTTCCAGATCTGCTATTTTAATTTGAGTGCTTAGCTGATAAGCTGTCCTCCAGCTGAACTCAGGTTCCATCCCTCTACACTAGGAGACTTAGCATTCTTCAACACTTAATAGTTTCCATCTTATATTCAGTTTTAGTTTGTAGCTGTGAGCTGCCTGTTGCATTGCAAAGAGTTGCAAAATAACTCCCGGACCTTTGCAGTTGGAAACTGAGCCAGGAAAGGCCTTCTGCCATTCACTTTTAGGGTGCAATCCCAGGATTAACTTGTGCATCCATGTGCTTTTATACCTAGCTGGCAGCATCTCCTTTTCCAATATACTCTGAAAACCAGCTTCTCTTAAGGTGTTATTGCTACAGGCACAAAGTAAGGGTTGCTACCAGCTCCTGCACTTGGGAGCTGCAGGATTTGATTATCAAGAGGTATAAGAGGTGTTATTTTTTGTGTCAGAGCTCACACAGGAGGTTGGCTGCCCAGGCTTGTGGTTTGTTTGTTGAAGTGGACGGAGTAATGTTTGAACGTCGGCTTGAAGCAGTCCTCATTTTGATTGAAAAAGAAATCAACCCAAGTAAATTTGAAAATGTAAGTAACTTCTCCCCATGCATGAAGCTCAGGAAAAGAGAATTAAGAAAATGGAATAAGGGAAGAAATGTAGGAGAGATTTAACAGTTGGACTTATGTTCAGGGCTGAGGAAAGACATAAACCACACACATTTGTTCTGAAGGGGACCTCACTGACCTATAACCATGTTTTCTTTGCCGTTAAGCCCAAATTTGATGTCATATGTCACAGCACAAGGGGAAAAGGAACTTTGCAAAGCCACTTGGCCTGAGCCTGCAGCTATACAGTGTAACTAGCAGATATATGATTGTTCCTTGCACTGTGGGAAACATGTCTGCTAGCTGCAGAGATTTGTAAGCATTGCAGGTCAGGAGTGCATGGCTTGTGACTGTCTGCTTTGTCCAGTGTTATCTACAGCTTTAACTTTCAAAGGGGTTCCCTTCCTGTACTTCAGACCATGGTTTTGTTGTATGGAAAATCTTTTTAGTGCACATGATTAACTCAGAATAACGGAGCTGCCTCAGATTCTGCTTGGCATGCGATAATCCCAAAGGGATCCCAATCACTGTGCCTGGGGAGTGACCATGAATGTTACTAATGTTCAGCATGCAGCCCTTGCACAAGAGTAGAAAGAACCTCAGGATCTGCAAATTGGCAAGTGATAAAATACCTGCAGTGAGGAGAAATTGGGTGTCATCACACCCTGTGCTGTGACACATAGTAAAGTTACTGACTGCTTAGATCAAAGGCAGCTGCAGGTTGCAGGCAGGGTGAGGACCCCAGGCAGCACACAGTGTTGTCATAACAACTTGGGGCTTCCCAGGTGACACAGGCAAATCTGCACTCAGCTGGGCTCTAATGGTGAGAATCAAATCCACACAAATACATGCACAGACATAATATGTGTAATTGCTTGCATTTAGAAACCCAGCTGTTTGTTATAGAATTGTCTGTATGAAAAACAAGAAGAATGAGTTTAATACAATCTCCTGCAGAGATTGTCCCCAGAAGAAATGCTTCACTGGAGGTGCCTCTGTTCTGTTTATTTGCGGAATTGGGTACAAGTTAGTCTTCTATTTTTTGCATGGTTGATCTCAAATTTATCTAGTGAGGATTAATTAGCTCTGTCCTCAGGTTCTCACAAGTATCTTTCTTGACTTGCTGATTTTATTAGATAACTGAAGAGGAAGAGGAGAAGGCTGCAGATAGGCTGCTATTCAGCTTTCTTGTGCTGGTAAAAAAGCTAATCACAGAGTGCAACTTGATTCAGTTAACCAAGAACAGTGATGTTGTGAGCAGTATCTGGGGTAAGTGTCATTAAGAAATTATTACAGCTTTGTTACAAGAAAGGTTCTTTGTGTGCCTTGTGGTTTTTCACACCCTAATATAAATGACTGAACTTTGTAATACAAGGCTTCCATGCTGCAAAATGCTAAGACACAGCAGTTACTGGGCAATGAAAGAGAAGTTGCTAATGGAAAAAGTTACATAGTTGATGAAAACAAGGCACCCTCTGTCTCAGTTGCTGAGAAGTACTTTCTATTTTCCCCCAGAACAAATAGTTGCAAACTATTGCACGTTTCACCATAATTACATTCTCTTGGATGAAAACACAGAGTTCTCCTGAGAAGATGAGATTTCCTTGATCATACATACCAGCCAGAAAGTGATGACACATGGTAATAGTGCTCTAAATCCTGTGTACTGTGTGTCTGTTCAGGATGTAAAGACCTGAAAGTTACTTGATTCAGGCAATTTCCCTGTGAGATTATACAGTATCAAGCTCATTTGCTGGCATTTTGTTGCCTTGATTATAATTGCTTCATTTGCTGCAATCAGAAGACCTAATGTAACTGGTTAGTGTCTTTGAAGAGTGCAGCCTGCCAGGTACCTTTAGCGCGATAGCAGATAACCATTGTTATCCTGGATTTTGGTGATGGGCAGCTTGGACAGAAGTGCAATAGGAAGGCAGCTCCATTTCTTCTCTGAAGCATTCTCAGCCTCTGTCAGAGGGTTTGATTTGACCAGCAGCAGGGCCAGCTGACACAAGTCTCACAGCAGCCAGTGCCCAGACATCATGGGGCATGATGCTGTGGCACCAAATCCCTGAGAGGACCAGAGTTGTTGCAGAAACATGATTTACCAGTCAGGATTAGACCAAGTGTCTTTTTGTGTTGTTCCTACTTTTCTTGCTCAGTTGGCATCGCTTTTCATCTCTGGATGTTTCAAAGTGCTCTGGGTGCATTCAAGAATGCCTGATCACTGTGAGGACATTTGGCTACCTGTAGGTTTTTGCTGCTCTCTGCTTTGGCTGGGTTGAGTTGCTAGAAAGTCGTTTATTATGTTCTGAGCAGATGAGCACAATTCATTTCCTTCACCTTTTTCTTGCAGCATATGCTGTGGTAATTCCTGGGAGTGACCTGGTTCTATTTTTGCTCTCAATGGATAATTTCCTGTGCTGAAAGAGGTTTTCTTTCCCCCAGATCATGTCCAGTCTCACCTGTGGTATCCGCATAGCTGGGTCTGGCTGACAGCCACTGAGATCTTTGGCTTGTTGTTTGCATCTTATAAGCCAGAAGATCTTGTCAACAAATGGAAGGAAAGAAAGTCAGGGAAGAGAAAAAAGACACCAGCAGAGCTGTCTGCATCCATAGTCTTCTTGACTGCTGAACTGGACAAAAAAGTAATGATGTCTCTACTATTCCTTCTACTATTCCACTCTGCTCCCACCCATTCCCTGACTAGGACATAAAAATAGTTCATAGTTTGGCATGCATGTTTCTCTTTTAGTTGATTGTCTGCTGCCTAATCCTCATCACTTAAAGGATTTGAGGAGGTGTCTCTGCTGCTGAGAGGGGGCTTCTCTGGGGTCTTATTCTTAACAGCACAAAGATACCCCTCTGGATTGTAAGATGTAGGCAGAAATTGTGTTTAGCTGATCCTTTGGTCTCCCTTGGGAACTGCCTTTGGTGGCTGCAAAATACTGCTTTGAGTCTCTGCTACCAGCTCCCTTTAACGGGGTAATTCCTTTCTCCTTTTTCATTTACTCAGATGAAGGAACTCGCATTTGCATTCTGCCATCAGCTGCAGTCCAAGTTCCTGGACATGTCTCTGAGTGAGCAGGTAAGGGCAGGAGCCTGTCTGGGGCTGCAGGAGGGCACAGAGGCAGGCTCTGGCACATGAGGGATGTTGTGTCCTAGTCAGGACAGTACTGCTGCGGTCTGGTGGTGGTGGCTCAGGGCACATACACAGTTCAGGGCCAGCTGCTCTCTGCTAAGGGCATTAGAGAAGCTCAGAGTCACACAGGGTGGGCCAACACATCCTGGAGCAGGGATGCAGATCTCTGCTGACAGGTGTCTGCAGTTGCACTGGAGCCCTGGTTGTTTGCTGGGAGTGTTTGGTCCAGCTTTATGATGTTATTTGAAGGTCTGACTCCACTGTGAACCTGGTCAGAGGTCTCCTTGTGGAGAGCCAGGGGGTGCCAGACTACCTCATGGGGAAAGACTACCATACTGCAGGAGGATATGTTGGTGGGCCTTCCTGATAGGAGCAACCTGCTCTGTCCCATGGCTTACCTGGCAGTGGGTGAAGCCACTGCACCCTCCTGGGTTGGCAAGTTCCTCTTTCAGCTCAAGTCTTGGCTCTTACATGCCCTGGTGCTTACAGAGGGCACCCACAGTGACTGTCTCCTCCGTTTCCACACTTCAGGTTATAAAGAACTTACTTTTTGTGGCCAAAGTTATTTACTTGCTCGCCCCTGCCTCAGAAGAAGGTAAAGAAGCAGATGGAGAACGCAGCTGTGAAGTGGAAGAGCAGGAGGTCTCAGAGGATGAGAAAGATGCTTCTGCTCAAGGAGAGGGAGAAAGAGAGGACACACAAGAGAAAGGCCAGCCAGCCACACTGCTGTGGTTAATGAAGAAGCTCTCTGTCATGGCGAAGCGAGAAGCAGCATATTCCCCTAAGGTCCCTTTAAAGGTAAGACCAGGGTTAGACCCACTGCTTTTGAAGAGGTAGGCAGTGCTACAGGGTAGTGTTGCTCTGGCTCTTTGCTTTCAGGGGACAAGGTTCAGAGGGCGCTCTGAGCTGGCACTGAAGCAAGGATTAGTAGGTGCTGAAGAAACAAGCCTTTCAGTTTGTGGTTCTCCGGCAAGGCTTGTGCCATCTGCTTCTTGCTGATGTTTGCAGCCTCCTGGTGGGGTGGTGGAAGAGTGGTAAACCCCAAGGCACCAAGCTGAAGGGGACAGAGCAATGCTTTGAATGCCCAAGGGTGCTAGGCTTATGCAAGCAGAGGAATGGCAGTGTGGAATAACCTGCTAGAAGGGGAGGGGGTGTTTGGGAGAGCATTAGGAAAGGCACTGTGGTTCCCCCTGGTGCAGTTAGATTCAGCTTTTGTGTCCTCAGCTGCCTCAGTTGAGGACAGTGAGAACAAGCCTGTTGTTCAAAGTGTTAATGCTGCCAACCCAGTCCCAGCTCATACAACGGGGGTTTTGTCTCTCTAAAGGCTGTACTTGTATGCAGTAACACCTTGTAATGGCAGTGCATTTGTGACTCAGGTGTCTAAAACAACACCTGCTCTGTTGAACTTGGCCCTCTTGTAGCAGTTCAGTTAGGAAGTTTCTGTAAAGCAAGCAGCCTTCCTTACTTCATGTCCCACACACTTATTTTCAGAGAAGCTGCATCTTTAAGTTCCTGGGAGCAATCTCGGTGGATCTGGGGCAAGACAGGATCAGGCCTTACCTTCCGACAATTCTCACCCCTCTGTACAGGGAGCTGAACAGCAACTATGCAGAGCAAGGTAAGGGATTTCCCTCACAAAGAGGAATATGCATCACAGCTGTGGCTAAGTACAAACACCACCTGCCATTCCTTTTGTCTTTTGCGGCATTGATACTGTAATCAGTGAATTTCACCTGCTTGCTGTCTAACCAAAATACCAGGAAGGGAGGAGAGTGTATGTCAGCTGAAGTAGAAATCTGCATGTTTAAAGACTGGAATGAAGGCATGCTCCTCTGTGCAAGTGGGTAAAGCTTGAGCATGTGGTAGAGTGGGAAAAGTGTAGTACTCAAGGGTGGGCTCATGGTGGCAAGACTCACAGAGTCCTTGCTGATGAGAGGAACTTGGAAGAATTGTTTGAAAGACCAAGGGAAGTACTTGCCCTGCTCTCTGTTTTCCCTTAGCACCTCTTTATAGCCTTTTTTCATGCCCAATATATTTTTTTTTCATTGATTGTAGTTAATATATTGCCACTAACTAGTGATTCTAACAATTAAGCCACCCCTTGTTGTGCTTTCCATGGATGTTGACTGACAAGGCTGAAATCATCTTTATTTCCAACACAGCTTATTCCACTAGAACCCTAGTGGTTACATATAGAAAGCCCCTTGTAATAACCTTTGGGATGCCTTTATCCTTATAAAAAACTTTTGCTTTTCAGAAGCACTGATTTTTGTTTGCTGGTTGAAAAGCCACTCGTAGTTCTCTGGGAAAGCTGGTGAAGAACCAGCAGATTTCACAGGTGCTGGTTTGGGCAAGGTCAATTAGTACAGCTGTCCTTTATTAAAGAAAGAGGAATCCATACTGTGCTCTTGGTTTTCATTCCATAAGAGATTAAGTCAGTAAATTCTGTTTTAATAGATCCAACACTGAAGAACCTTTCTCAAGAAATTATAGAACTTCTCAAGAAGTTAGTGGGACTGGAGGCTTTCTCGCTTGCCTTTTCTTCTGTGCAGAAACAGGCCAACCAGAAAAGAGCAATGAGGAAAAAGCAGAGGGCTTTGCAGGTAAGATTCCACTTAGAGAATTCTCTAAAGGTTTGAGAGCTATCCAGGCAGGGGAGTGTGAGGAAGAACTTCATCCTGAATTAGAACAGTTTCATCAATTCATTTCCAAAGCTTGGAAGAAACTGTGTATGATCAGCCTCTTGGGCAGGTTCTGGCTGACAGTGATGCGTTCCTGATTACCTGAAGGGCAAAGCAGCCTGAATACCCTCAGTTTTCTGGAACCTAAGAACACCCCTGCATTGTCATAGCAGCCACCAGTTTCTTAGGAAGTTCCTGATATTCACAGGGACTGTTGTTAGTTGTAAATGAACAATGTACTGTTTTTCCCTAGACTGTAGCAAATCCTGTCATTGCTGCAAGGAGGAAGCTGAAGAGACACAAGAATAAAGAGGAAACCAGGAAGAGAAAACTAGAATCCCTGCGCCCTACGTACAAGGCCAAGCGACGTCGAAGTAATGCACTGAAAGATCTGGCAATGGTGGAATGAAAAGGCTTTTCCTTGCTGGAGGCTTAATTTATAAAAAGTAATACTGAGCTAAAGAACTAATTACTGTTTAAAGAAGTACTTGCATAATCTAACTGTTGTTATTAGTATTGTTTCATGTCCTCTTTTTCATTGAGGATCTTAAATAAATGGTTTTCAGATTTTTTCCAAACCTGTATATTTACAAGAACATGTACAGCTGAATGGGCAACAACTATGATATTTTATATTAAATTTTACTTCTTTTGTAAAAAACTGGTTTTGTCATGACTGCATTCCTGCCTGTGAACACACTGGTCCTGGAGAGAAAACTCTGTATCCTGATTTGATTTGACCTTCATTTTTTCCAGCTATACCAAATTACTTACCTGTCACTTCTGGGTAAGATGAGAGTACATGAGAAACAGCTCAGGAAGGTGGAAGTTAAATTCAGGTTACAGCCTTGGCATATCAGGGCAGTAGTGTCTACTGAAGACACTGATTTTCCTTTCTGACACCCATGTTGGCAGCCAGAGGTGCACTACTTGTGCTCTGTTGCTGTACTTCACTGTAACAGCATGTCTACACTGAAGGAATATGAAGTGTAACAACACTGGTAAAAACAGGAAAGCTCTGTAGGTGTTCAGCTGTGTGGCTGCTAGAACTGGCAGCACTTGGACTTGTTTCTGTAAAGCAAGCAGCAAGCAAGCAGCCTCTAGCAAGCAACACACCTCTGGGCATAGCCGACAGTTCCAGATTTTATTAGTGTTCTAACTACACCAATATGCTGGCCACCAAAACCACCAAAGGAAAGGGGGATGACAAAAAAACCCCAACTTGCCCAGCCAGTAAGACTTTCATACAAATTAACATAAGGACATTCTTTAAACAAAAAGAAAGAAACAGAGTAGGATAATGTACACAGACATTCCGTTATTTCAGTTTTACAGTTCAAGACAGGCATCCACATTACAGAAGTGAAATTTAAATCTGTCCTATTTACAAGTATCTGTGGCTTAAATACTTAACTGCAGAAAGAAGGATGCTGGCTATAGCTGAAACTTCCTTGCACTGGTCAGTTTTGTATCACTGCCTGCTCTTCAAGGCCTCCACCAACCTAGGAAAAAGGTTAAGTCAGTTTACTGAAAAATCATTTCAAATCTGCTGAAATAGTTCTAGGAGAAAAAACAAGTAATTCTTCTAATGTGGACTATTTTATGACTATCCACAAATCCAGTCTTATAAAAAAACTTACAAAATTTGTAAAATGCAACCTATGAATAAAGCGTAAGTAGACTGTTACTCACCATTCCATTGCTTCATCAAGCCCTGTGCCTTTAGTTGCAGAAGTTTTGAATATCTGCCATTTTCGGTCCTTCAAAGCTGGTAAGCCAAGGGCGTTTGCCATTTCTGTGGGAGTCATGGCCTGTTCCATGTCCTGTTTATTTGCAAACACCACCAAAATGGCTTTCTTCAGCTCTTCTTCCTAGGAAAAAGGAAAATTGTGGAAGCTGTTGCAGCAGACTTTGACTGAATTTATTTAAGGAGAGAAAACCTGTATAATAAAAAGGAACCTCAGCAGCTCTCAGTGATTTTCTTAGCTGATTTCTGTTCTTTAGAAAATTCTTCAGTGAAAGAATGGTGTTTATTTTCAATTCCAGTATGATACCAGAGGCAGTTTCAAAACACAGCCGGTCCAAATTATGAAACAAGGTAGTAGTTGAATTTACCAAGGCACATTAAATGAGCTTGCAGGTATTTTGGGGGGCAGGGGAAGAGAGAGAAAGGAAGTGTTGCTCAACTCATCTTACTTATATTACCCTGTTCTACATATGTTCTTCAGCTTCAAAACATAGAAGGATACTAATTACTGTCAATCCTTCAGGGCCTGATTTTGCCACACTGCAGTACTGAACAGCTGTCCTGGCAGGCAGGTGAATTTTCATATGACCACAAGGCTACATGTAATTAACTGCCCGGATAATGCTGTACAAACCCATGAAATACCTGCAGAGTATTTAGTGCTTTTTCAGTCCGAAGTGCTGCACGGGGTATGCTGAGGGCTGAAGTTTCACAAATGAAGTTGAACTTCACTTGCTTCACTGAATCAAATTTCACATTCACTCCAAAAAAGTTTTAATTTCTCAATTTGTTTTACTTAGAACAACTGTCATCCCTGTCTCCTTACCTCTAACATAGCAACAAGCTCTGATTTTGAAGTCCCAATTCTGTCTCGATCACAGCTGTCCACTACATAAATGACAGCATCTGTGTTTGAATAGTAACACCGCCAATAGGGCCTGCAGAAGAAAGAGAAGTTCCAGTCATGAAATTTGCATGTTAGTGGTTCTCTTTAGCCAGATAATTAAAAACAGATCACCCAGAGGAAGTAAAAACGGTCTCTGGGGTGAAAGACCCCAGGAGGCAAAAAGAAGACATCTTCAAGAGGCTACAAAAATGAACAGACAGTACAAATAATCTCCAAGGCAAAAATAAAAAAAAACCAAACAAAACCAAACTCAACACAATGCAAATAAAAAAGCAGCTTGAAAACAGGGAAAGAACAGAAATGCTGGGGAGAGATTTATTTGGGAATCAGACTGCAGGACATCAGGTCCATAACCAAGGGACAGGAGGGCAAAGAAAGTTTAAAGACACAAGCTTCTTCATTTTACAGTCACCAAAGAAGGGTAACCAGAGAAATCTTAAATGACCTTCATACAGGCAAGTAATTAACAAGGATCAAAACAAACCACCTTTTTCAGAATTACTGTACTGAAACTAAAAAGGGAAGGAATCTTTATCTCACTAACTGCACCTTCTTTACTAGCTAACTGTGTTGTACCTTGCTACTGAGAACTGAAAAAGGAATCACAAAAGGATCATACAGGGGTACTGATAATGACTCATTATAAAACTGTCAAAGCTAGCTAAAAAATTACCATCTATTCCTAAATCCAACTTCAATATTCTTAAGAATGTAAAGTATTTTTTGGGTTTGTATCACCCATGCCAGTCTTCCTCAGAATGCTACTCAATTGCCTACTACACTGGTAAACTTGTTTCTCAAAGCAAAACTGAATACAAATGAAAACACTCGCTTGGGTTTTTCCAATCTATAGTGCATCACAGGTTTTACAAACTGAATTCCATCAGATGGAAGTGCTCTCCTGACAATGGGCTGTTTTTAAAACTTAACCAATTTTCAGAAGTGCCTGCTGTGAGAATT
The DNA here is from genome assembly GCA_013400915.1 of Pardalotus punctatus. Classification (NCBI taxonomy): domain Eukaryota; kingdom Metazoa; phylum Chordata; class Aves; order Passeriformes; family Pardalotidae; genus Pardalotus; species Pardalotus punctatus. The sequence continues at coordinate 210,171 of VZTX01007329.1, read as the reverse complement.
TCAAGAACTTGGCACTTTTTAGAGAAAGTTAATTGATTTTAAAGATCTATTACCTTATGCTTGTTTGTCCTCCCAAGTCCCAAACTTGAAATTTCAGATTCTTGTATGTCACCGTTTCAACATTGAAGCCAATGGCTGAAACAAAGCCAAACAATTTCACTGTTAGTGATTTTCCTGTTCTTCTGAAGAATATTACAACATGCAGTTCTAAGATTTTCGGACCTGAAAATTCTCAGTAGCTGCATAATGAAGTTCATGCCCTTTGCAAAGTTACCCCAACAAACATGACTTAAAATAATGCAGAATTTTTTCTTCTTTGAACAATAAAACCACATTGTAAACGTATTGTATAGATTTGTAAGAAATGCTAAGGTTGTTAAAAATCAACACAAGTGTGCCTGAAAACCACCAAACAAAACAGAGCAAGGGTTAAAGAACTGCCTTGCTGTGATAACCAAGTACACAACTGACAGCAAGAGAACACTGAGGAATGTGTCCTTCATGTCCACACAAGGTCTGCACTCTCGTAAGAACCACAGCAGAACCAAAGCAGAACCAACTTCTCAGCAGAAGACTTGCTACTTGTGAAGTGTGGAAGATGGCAACAAGGCTGCAGTATATCACATATGCCATTCCTTTTCCTGCCAGCCCAGAGAAACACAGCACAGGGAAGTGAACACTGGGCACAGGCTGCTTAAAATTTTTGGAGGCTGAAAGAGGCAAAACAATTATGGCCCAGCAAACTGCTGGCTTCTGAAAGGTAACACAGACCTGTCTGCAGTCAGATTCAGAAGGAACACAACAGACATGACAGGGACACAGAAATTAAACACCCCTTGTCCTTGACAATATACAGAGTGATCATGGTCAGACCACTCAGGCACAACACACTGGGTGGGTGTGGCTGCATGAATGCCAAGAGAGGTGGTGAAATCAGTTACATTTTTTTTAAAATAAACATCAACTTCTTCCTTGAAACCTCACACTGAGTTTTGTTACATTTTCCACAGAATGTAAAGTTAAATCATCTGATTTCTTCTTCTCCATGTGAAACAAAAATGTTTATACAACGCTCGTAAAAAAAAAAAAAAAGCATGATTTACTGAGACCATCCTATGTACAGCAACAATGACCTCAGTAATTCACATAATAGCTACATTTGGAAACAAAAGAATTATATAGTCCACAGTTACCATCTACTGAATACTGACCTATCATGAATACACTGCCAAATCATGCTAACAAGGTCAAATGTTTTTTGCATTTTTCTGGTCAGCATAAAATATTCTTTTGTAATACATTTATCCAATAAAAGTTCTTAGATACAACAGTGCAAGGCTCCCACAACATAAGCTCCTTTTGTTTATGAAGGAAGCATGTAGTAAGTTCAGCTGACAAAGTTTATGTGTTACAGCTGCAGGCAAACCACAGGCTAAGGGCAAATATTCTGCCTATGGGCAGATCACTTACTTGGAATGGTGGTAACAACTTCTCCAACTTGTAGCCTGTAGAGAATGGTTGTTTTTCCCGCTCCATCCAGCCCCAGGATGAGAATCCTCATCTCTCGAGTTCCAAACAAACTGGAAAAGATGGTGGAGAAAAAGCCCCCTAAAAAAACAGAAGAGAAAGACATTCAATGTCAGCCAGCACTGTGGAGGATATGCAAAGGCAGACAGACCAACCTCATTTCTTACTGGACTACAAGAAGTATCTTTTCTCCAGTGAAAAAAGACAAGTTCAGGTTGTTGCCCAGGTGGCTGTGTGCTCAACTACATTATGTCCTCCTGGTTTATGTTGCCATTTTATGATTCTGTGGTAGCTCACTGCAGCAGCATCAAGCTTTCTTACTGCCGTTACGATTTTATTTTTTCCTTTTCTCTCATTTGCCAAAATCTGAGTCATCTTCTTTTTTGCTTATATCAGACTCTACCTTTTCAGTGCCAGAGACTATTAAAGGACTGAAAGAAGTCTCAAAGAATTCAGCATCAGAAGATGTTTATGGTCTTCCACAGGACCATCCACTTATTTTTTCTTAAAATTAGGTATAAATCAGTAGGTACATATTAAATCAGTTCATTACAAATTGCAAAGCTGCACTAAAAATCAAGTACATTAATGCTACAGAGAAGCCTAGGAGCTGTAAATGTCCTTTCTTTCCAAAAGGACTTTAAATGTCCTTTTCTTTCTTTTTTTCAAAACTGGCTTGCCCCAGCATCTCATTTATTCTCTAAATACATGCAAGAGTACTTGTGGCCAGGCTAATATGTGATTTATGCCTACTAGATTTTTAATCATAGAAAGAATATTAATGTTCTAAGCCAGTAACAATTGCATTTTTTCTCATGGTTTTTATAACAAACATATCTAACATTAAATAATAATTTTGTAAATACACTTAAAGCCTGCAAAAGGTAATGAAACATCCAACAAGCCAGAATCACTGATGACACTGATAAATATATCAGACACAAATTAACGATTTGCAACCAAAATCTTACTGAAAGATGTTTTGATAAAAATTATTTCCCATGTTTGCTTGTCTAGGCATCTGTGATGCCTTTCTAGGGAAAGGAGGGAGCAGTCAGCTTAGAGAAGGGAGTATGCTTATACTTCAGAAAGAATTCAGACTCACACCAGGTTGTTTAATTTCTTCTAAGCCCATCCCACCCCAGAAGCCACACACACTACAGACCTGGAAAACAACGAGAAGGTATAAGGGACTATCAGTTGCCAGTTTGCACAGTACTGCTCATGGCACCACTTACTGCCAGACAGGCAAATAACCGTAAGAGAACTCATCTGGAAACAGGTATTTCAACAAATATTCCAAGCAGAAAGTTTCCACTGGTTTCAGGGAGGCCTAAGACTTGAAAATTCTTTCAGTCAGTAACTTTGCTTGCCACCAGAGACCTCTCACTCCCTCTTCTTATATACTATTGTGTATGCTTTTCCTACACTAAAACACTGCTCAAATACCATCTGCAATAGGACAGGTTCACATTAATCACTTAACCCTTAGATTCAGGGCCTCTCTTATTATTCCCTCTACTTCATTTACTGGTCTGCAAGACCTCCTCTCCTAATCCACCGCTTATTAGCAGCCCATTACAGACCGGAACCAGAGTTTAATTTTGTCAGGTGTCAGGAGTACAAAACCACGAGGATATAACCGAGCACACCCTCCTGCCGTGCTCGGACGATTCGCCATCGCGAGGCAGTCCCAACGCGGCTCCCCGGGAACGGGCCGGGCCCGGGCCGAGGGCAGGTGGGCACCGCCGAAGCGCGGCCCTCAGCCTGAGCCCGTCCGTCCCGCGGGAGCNGCCCGCCCCGCTCCGCTGCCCTCACCGCGCTGGCCCTGCCACCGCCCCCGCCCGGCTCCACGTCAACGCCGCGGCGAGTAAAGAAAGCGCTCCGCGTTCGCTCCCGCCGCCGTTTCGACACAGGAGCCGGGCGGCGCCCCCGGCGAGGAGGGAACGGCCCGAGAGCGGGACCCTCCCTGGACACGCCTGGGCTGGAAGGAGAGCAGGGAGAAAGATTTAAAGAATAAAACCCGCGGCCCCGGGGCCAGCGCGTGACGAATCTGCGGCGGAGGGAGCGCGGGGCGCGCGGCGCGCGGCGGCGTCAGCGGCCCGGGGCCTCGCCCCTGTCGGCACCGAGAGCCGGGCTGCAAACGGGAGCCCTGGGAACCACGGTGTGCTTTTTTCCAAGTGTCGGGGATCTCTCTAACCCAGCCCCCGCTGCCGACATTACATTCTTGGATTAGTGCTTCGTTTTCTCCGAGAGTGGTGGAGAAACAAAAACGCTAGTGAGTGTCATGAGCCAAAGTCCAGCGGTGTAAAACAGTAATAGCAAGCTGCTCCTATGGAATAGCTGACAAGCCTCACGTGATAGCAGCGCTGTCATCATCCCCGCATAAAACTGATGCAACCCAGGGAATCAGGCTGTGTAGATAAGTAAACATAAAATCATAAAAAATGTGAACTATTACGTAATGAAAACTCAGGGGAAAGTGTACAAGGCACACATAAACCGGGCCATAAGCTCAGACTGAGTTACAGGAGAAGTCCAACAGATCTCTCATGTCAATAATCAATCAATTACACTTTTTAAAAATAGTTTACAGAAGGTACAAGGATAGATGAATGTCTCATAGGAGAACAATCTTAACTACAGAACCAACCTTCCATTCACAACTGCTCCTTCTTCCCCCTGCACTTTATTCTTTTTTTATACTTTCGTTTCAGCAAGATCCCCCAGCTGTAACAACCAAAACTAGAGCAGTCACCTTCCATGACTTTCATCACTTTTCTCAGAAAAACTTGTTCAAAGAGAAGCAGCTTGTACTTCTTTAAGCTGCAACAAAGGCAGGACAAGAGGGAGCAGGAATAAGCAGTTCACAGTGCAATATGAACATAAAATCCACAACCCAGTAATCTGTCTGCAAGTGATGAAACCTGAACCCTACAGTTTCATTAAATCTGTGTGTGAAACAGGAACACGAAGATGTTTTAGTTTCCTCTGAAAGCATCCACAAATGCAGTATCATCACAGCTGCAAAACTTCCTGTTTCCTTTATGTCCTCCATTAGAATACTTTCTTGCTTGAAATTTTACATTACTCATAACTCAGTTGAAAACCATCCTTTATTTCTTATGTCAAGTTGGGAGCAGTAGGAAAGAATACACAAAACTGATCCACAGGGATAAAAAAAAAAGTAACAAAATAATTTTGACAGTATTTAGAAAATGTTGATCTATAAAATGTGATGATCCAGAATGCCTGCCCTAGTATGTTGCTTCACTGGGCAAGCAGCATTTATCAAGAGTCTTTTAGGTCCTTGATATCCTTAGGAGACCACGGATACGTCTAACGAGAGCTTGAATAAAGGTGTATCGTGAACGAACCTTGGAATATAAACCTTCGATGTCCAGCAGCTTCTTCTGCAGAGATTCACCAAAGCTGTTCGTGGCTTCAATCTGAAGCTGAGAAACACAGATTTGATGCAGTCATCAATATAAAACCTTCTCTTCCTGAAATCCACTGCCTGTCAACCCCTTCACTATGATTTATTCTCTGACCTGCTTTACAAAGAGAAGTCAGAAAACGTCATTCTAAGTACTACTTGCATTCTTCCCTCGAGTTTTTCTCTCTAAATTATATAATGGATTGACTTTCTTCAGAGGTTTTTGGGTGACTCAGTACATTTACTTATTATCCCAGTATTACCACCTACCTTATCACCTCTCCGAGTTTTAGGAATTAAATTCCCATTTTAGGAATGATCAGTTATCATTCAGCTTCTTCACTTCTAGAGATAAACATGTCTTCCAATTAAAATTTCCTAGTCCTTTAAGGACTGTTTAGAGTCCACTGGCACCAACATTTTTTCATTAATACATATGTAAAGAGTCACTGAATTAAACTACATTCTAAGTATTTTACCAAAATGATACTGTATACTTTACTTTTGAACAAATGAAATAAATGACAGATGCCTCATCACAAAATACACAGCAACTTTTCTTACAATTCTAGATCTTGTAAAGGTACTTGAGACTGCAGTTTTGAAGAACAGGGCTTTTTTCTCTGCACAGTCACAGAAACGTCAGTGGGATTTATTAACAAATACCTTTTTTCCCTGTCACCTCTGTATCAGATTTACACAAACTATTAAACTGCGATGTAAGTGGAAATTAATTCTATGCTAGCATTAATGTTTTATAGACTCCTCAATTCCTGTTACCCTTTCGATCTCATTTCTCTATAGCCTAGCTGAAGCTGACTGTAGTGAACAGTTGGAGGATCACAGAAAACTGGGAAACTTGCCCTCAGATTGCAGGTCTTTCACAGATAACTGATGTTTTTGGAAAGCTGTTATTAAAAAAACAGTTGACTGGTTGCTAAGAGAAAAAGAATGATTACTCAATTTTGTAAGTATAGCTCATTTTTTACTTAACTCTTCATATTAAGATCCAAAGATATGTGCACAGCAGCGTAAGTGCCACCAGTTTCACAGTATTTTCCAAAACAGTTCTGTAATGCTTCATTAATCCTAAATTAAGTTATATGCCGTGGGGTGTTGCTGTAGGTTGTTCAGAAGTGGGAAAACAACAGTCAGACTGCTCCCCAATAGCTGCATGGTAGCCAGGAGCAATTCTGGACCCTGCAGCAGACTGTCAGGTCTCACCTGTTCTATATCGTGCTGGCTCACTCGATTCAGTCCACTACTGAAATCCAAGTTCGGCTCTGACCCAAAGGAATCTGGCAACAGAAAATGAGATGTTAAAATTATGCTGGCTGCTCCACACTATCTCTGTATCAAGTCATATAACAAATTTTAAAAACACTGATCCAATTTGATCCAAAAGTAAACTTATGCCTTAGGAATTACACTAATTTTTTTGACTTAAATTATTTAGAGAAAATACATATAGTGAGTCATAATTTTGATCACACAACACGGCACTTTAAGGAAGACTCTTCCCCAAATCCCTTCTCCCTGATTTCTTTCCATTTTTCTTGTTTTGAAAAATGAAATCAATAAACTTAAAATCTTCTAGTGAATCAATGGTGCCTGTAATTCTAAAAATTCTTTTAAAACCACCAACATTATTTCTTAATTTCTTCTTAGATTATTATATTGAAGTATTTTCCTATAAACTATTTTGGATCACTGATCCGATTACATTAGCTGAACTTCACTTAGTTTGAACAGCAGAAATAAAAAAATAGTTATTTTTAGTTTGTTTTGGAGGTCGTGTAATACACAAAATCCAAAAGTCTATGCATCAATAACATCTGTACTGCCAATTCTCCAGTGGAATATCGAAAGACACGCCAAATCCAACCAAAATATCTTTTATTAAATATAAAAGGCAAGATATTAATAGTAGCAAATTGGTTTTAAAGTTAACCATCAGAAGTTATTCAAAGGCATTTTGATGTTTGAGAAATTTTACCTTGCAGCCTTCCTTTCTTAAATGACATCCTAGAGGACAGAAGCGGGTCTTGGGAGTCAGTGGGTGTGCAGTGCAGCAGGTAGTGTTCCAGATGGCGCCAAAGAACGAAGAGACATATTTCTATAATATCTGCAGACACATCTCAGTGAAGGACTCCAATTTGGTTGTCTTTGGATAGCACATTTACTGTATGAGCATGTTCACACACTTGGAAGCAGCTGAAGATGTCAGCTCAACCACCTGTCACCTCCACCACTGCCATGGCCTGGTGATGGATCGCTCATCACTCTCCTCATCACCCTGCAGAGCCCTAACCCAGCCCTCGGGAGGAGAGCAGAGTATGGAGTCCTCATGTAGTTTGTAAAGGTTCCTCAGCTGCAGAGACTGAATTAAAGCTGAGTTTATAAAGCCAGGGATGGCAGCAACATCTCTGCTGATACCAGCTGAGTGTGCAACAGCACATCTTTCCCAAGAAGAGGATGCAGAGGAAAATTCTGATCTGTTGAAGACAATTCTTTTGTACCTGACTGGTTATTTCCATAGAATTACTGGTGTTTATGAGATTTAGGTTTATGCAAGCTTGACTATAAGACTACAAACTCCTATTATGATAGGCACATCAAAATTATTTTTCAGAGTATTTTCTTCCACCACATTTGGACATGTGCGAATGTTTAGGGGGTCTGGATTCTAAACTGAAGAACTGGGTTGTAAAAGTTCCTTTATTACCATGTTACAGAATGTCCTAGCAAGGTCTCAAAATGGGAATTACTAACTTGACAATACTTACATTCTAGCAATAGCAAAGCAATGCCTTCCTAAGTTAACGATCAGCATTACAAATTTACTTTTTGCAAAAATTTTTGTTCACAGTAGTCAGAAATCCAGGTAAAAAACCCTGTCTTCGTCTGCTTTTCTGGAGCACCACCTTGAGGGTCATTTCAATTTTAGAAGGATACAGGAACAGAGGGAGAGCAGCTTGGCTCGGTTATTTATTAGCTTCACCAGGCGTCGCCTTGCCAATACATATTTTTGGGAAGTGGAAATCTTATCAACCCCAGCTGGCATAACTGACTGACACAACTGCAATAGGAAGAGAAAAAAAAAAGACTGCAGCAAATCACAGAACATCAAGAGAAATAAACAAAAAAGATTACTTATTAATAGCCAGACCTTTCTTGTAAGATACTATTTCTTTAAAACCTTGCTCTCTATTTTGAATTTGCATAACCTTGCTGACCAAAAAATGGAAAAATGAAACGTATCCCCAAGCAACTATAATGAAAATCACAACTTTTGCAAAGTTAAGCCATGTATCTTCCCTGAAGTTTTAAATCACTCATTCATTTAAATCACTCACCAACAGCAGAAAATATGCACAAGAAGCGGTACTACTTGCTTATCTAAGATGCTTTGGAACCTTTGTTACAGCTATGTCTAAGTTAGTACAATACTGAAACTACAGAGTCAGAAGAACAATTACCTCTTTTATTTCATCTGGTGGCAGTTGCTCCACATTTTGCAGTTTGTTAACATTCTGACGATGGCTATCGTAGTAACTGAAGAAATCACTAGTGCTCTGTTTCAGCAGGTAGACGATAATGCCCAGGCCAGGCAAGTGCCAATAAGGGACCACTGGTACTTGTGTATCTAGACAAGATGTTGAAGATAAAAAAACAAAACTAAAACCCCCAAGAAATCAATAAGGTATGCTCTCTGTCAATAACCTAGTGAAAGACATGAAATCACTGGCTTGTATATTTTGAAATTGTGTCAGTAGCATAAATGAAAGTCTAGGCAAAAAGTTCTGTGGCTGCAGTACTAAAAGGCAATCAGCCTAGTGCAGTATGAGTGTAACGTGAAATGTAACAAGATTAGACAATTTACTATTTACATATTCTAGCCTTTCAACTGCATAATAACACAGTGTAAACTCTTGCCATGTGTTGTAATAAGAGTTCCAGACAGCATCAAAACATATCTTATATGTCATAAATGAGGTCCTAGTTTAAAATAATGTAATCCAGTACAGATGCTGGAAAAAAAAAAAAAAAAATAAAATCCTGACCATCCTCTGTCTTGTGCTATTTATTTACCTACATACTTCTTTACTGACATATGTTTCTGAGGCTGCTGTGGGAAGTGAATGAAAACAGAATTTGTTTGTTTTAACAAGGATTAGTTTCCTGGTTTGGCTTAGTGCAAGGTTGAACAAGCATGGATTCCAGAATGAGAGTGAGCATAAAGTGGCATAAAGTGACTTAAAGTGTATGTGAAACTACAGCCTGTGGTTCATTGTTTTTCTGCTAGCCCCAATGTCACACCATTCAGGCTCATAAAACAGCAAGTCAAAAATCTCACCCTGCCGAGGCCCATCTCGGTTGGTTGACTCTGACAGGCTCGGAGTAAACAGACAAACAGTGTGCTGAAAACTGGGAGCACTTTGCAACATCAGTGACTCACAGTATTCCATCACATTTGCACAGATCTGCCAAAAAAGAGAAAAAAAAAGACAGCATGTCAATTACAGTGTCTACAGGCTTCGGAGCATTACATTTTACATGAAAAAATGTCAGTGAACAAGATGCTTTGCTCCTCTCTTCTCACCAGAATGTGACGATTCTATTTTCTCATCAGTTACAGACTCTCTTCTACTTCGAGTCTAGGACTTACAACTTTGCCTCTTTCCCAAACCTGCTAGCTAAAATTTCTGGATAATTTTAAGTCCCCTTTGGCTCTAACTTAGTGTTAGCCATTGCCCTCTGTACCTAGCTTTCATTTTGAGAATTTTAGATCAATTTAAGCCTTCAAAATTCACAGTGTTTGCACCCAAAACAATAAAGGTTTGTAATGCAAATGTAAGTAAACACATTTTCAAGGGTTACTTTAAATAAAATGTGGAATCCTGTACCACACTAAAACCAGTGTAGAGCATTACCACTATCATCTGAAATTATGATAACTAAACAAACCTGCATAGTAGGTAAAATGTTCAGACTGAGGGCTCTAGCATCTTGTGTCCTTACCTGTTGCATGGCCAACTCAATTTCATCCCTCCTGTTCACTCTGTCTCCTGCTGCATTATCATCTTGCAGCTTGAACAAACGTAGTCTGTCTGATCCTCCAAACCGACTCAGAAGTCCTAAGCACTGGCGCTGCCATAAAAAATTATCATTTTAATTAGCATCTCAACAAATGAAGTGCATGATTCTTTTCACTTAAGTAATACATGCCCCTTAAAACACAGTATTAAGAAAGCAATGGCAGACATCAATGCAGATAAAACTTTTAGCACTTTGTAAACAAAATTTAAATTTTTAGAGGTAAAGTGTTTTAAATTACCTTGATTTAATTTAGAAATTAATGGCACCCTAAAACACTGCCAATGAGAAATAAATGCAATTCACAAGTGCCCAACTTTGTCATATGTCTCTTACAGACTCTTATCAATGACAGTTTAGGTTTACCCATTCCCACACCTAAAACACCTTTACCTATAGAGACAAACAAAATCTGAACCTAAGTCCTGTAGAAGTAAAGTAGAAAACTAATTCAGTAGGAAAGAAATAAAACACTAGCATGTCTGATACACCAAATTGTTGAGCTGAAGACATGCTTGTGGCAAAAGCAGTAACAGAGTATTTCTGTATTACTTCACATGCTTTGGTGCTGACTTCAAGTTTTCCTCTTACCATAAGATGAATCCTAACCCAGGGAGGGAAACAAAGTCCCTGATGTAACCTGATGTTGCCCAATGTTATCTTTTCTACTGGATGGGGAAGTGTGGAGAGACACCAAAAAACACACCACCAAAACCCCATCCCACTCCCACACAAACAACCCCCACTCCCACAAAAAACCCCAAACTACCACACATTCTTCTTGATGCTGAAAAGCATCCCCTTCCTACCTTCTACTACTTAGAGTAAAAAAACCAGGAAGAAATGCAGCTAGATAGCCAATTCTAGAAGGACAAGGGTTAAATATACAACTTTATTACCTGAAATCGCCCTATGTGTCCTTGTAGCTCCATCTGCGTCCCTTCATTGACATCCGTGTCCAGCTCATTTAACACTCCTGATAAAAGATACAGCCATTAAGTAACTATTTGGGTTTTTTTAAAAACAGATTTATGCAGTATATACATTTAGACGTAAGCATTGATCAGAAATATTTCAGCCAAACATACAACTTGTATTTTGCATATTTTTTGTGCAAAACATCCAGATATGAATGCAACTACCAGGAGATGCATCAGGGCATGTAGCTTACTGTTCTGCTAAGCAAATGGGGGCAAGGGAGGCTGGCATGGAAATTGCAGCTGTAGTGCAAAGCTCTGTATATGGTAAGCAAAGAAGCACTTGGGCTTAACCTACAGCTCTGCACTCCTTTCTATTACAGTCAGACATCTCTCCTGAACAAAGAAAGCCATTAAATCAAAATAGAGAAGTTATTTTGAAGTGGTAACCATGCAGAAGAAATCACTATATCCATCAAAAGAATTATTAGCCCTTTACTGACGGTAAGTCACCCAAGAGAAACATCAGTATGCTAACCTGCAGTGCTTCCCCCCAGGAAGCTTTCTTTTTTAAATAAATAAAAACAGAGATGGCATTAAAAAAATATGGGTATGCAAACAATTTTCTATCTTAATTTCCTCAGAGAACTTATTGAATAAAAATGCTTTTTTGAAGATACAACAGATACTTTAAAGACTTCTATTTGCAAGTCATCTCCAAGACAAAAAGTACTTAGTGTGAGGTAGCGTGATGAAAAGAAAATAGAAAGTCAAATATATATGGGTAAAAGCACTAGGTCTACTGCATATCCACCATATTTACTTCAAAAACAATATATTTAACATTCCTTTATTTTTCTCAGAGCTCTACATGTAAAAAGAAAAAAATCTGTATTCTCAGAGATATTCTCTTCTGTCTTACTGTTTCTTAACAGAAAACAAAACCTGAGATTCATGCAGATGGGGCTGAGACTTCAAAACTGCAGTTCCTACCAGGCAAAGCTGCTTTGCTGATTATTCCTGTCAGGGAGGCAAGCTCCTGGAGAGATCCAGCACTAACATCCTGACACCTCAGGATTGCCTGGATAGTATCTGAATGGGAAATCAGAAACTGCAAAACCTGTACCACAAGAAAAAAAGAGAAAACATGAATGACGCAAAATTTAACAGTGAGAAGAGAAGAAGCAATGCTTTTGAAGAATTTTAGACCTCTTGTACCAGTGAGGATGGGATTTAAAAAGAAAAAGCTTACTATCAAATGCACATGTAATTTCTCTCAATGAACAATAGCAGTGATACTATAGCATCCTTTGGAACTTACCTGTCCTGCTGCTTGCAAGTGTTGTGCCATGCTGGATGTGAGGATCACTTGGCACAGCTGAAGAGCTGGAAGAAGAATCTGGCGATAACGTTCCACTGGGGCAGGAATGAAGACTGGGGGATCTCTCATGGCATACATTCTTAGGAGGTTTAAAAAAAGGGGGAGGAGATTAAGGGTGCAAGAAGAGTGAAGTCCACTAGAGAGGCAGAGCCTTAGCCTACAATCACTCTTCAGAACCTAAAACCAATCATATTTCAATAATAGGTCTGGACTTGAACTGAGTTTATATTGGAAAAGCAACACATTTATGATACACAGCTGCTGCCAGACATTTTCTTTAAGCAGGGAAAATTACTTCTTTGTATTATACTGCACTAAACCAGATTACTTTGTTGTAGAAATACAATACCTGTTACCTGATATATACAAGTAAGTATTTTCAAGTATTTTAGGAAGAATTGTGCTTAATTCCACAGCACCTGTTAAATACAGTCCTCTACAAATGTCCTGTAGGTTTTATACAATCTTATACATCTAATTGAAACTTTCAAATAGTATACCTTGTCTAAGTCTTAAAGTTTTCCAAAGTGCTTCAACTCCCACTGTGTCACTAAGAACTGTAAGTTTAAAACAGAGGACCGAGGCTTGAAATCAACCAAGGTGATTTCTCCTAAATATGGATTTTCCTTCTCTGAGATCTTCTCTCCATCACCTCACAATGGCTAATAGGGGAACACATCAGGAAACTTCCAGACAATATATAACTGTGAATATTTTTTTAAACACATCATAAAATACTTCTGAAATAACATTTAATTCACTGCTCTCTCAATGCTTTATGGGGAGGACAAACTCTGCACTTCACCAACTGCAAAGTCCCCAAAATAAGTTTACAGTGTAAGCTGGTTTTTAAACACTACAGTCTAAATTATTTAATAATAATACATTCATCATTTCTATCCAAAATATCAAATAAATTTTTATGTAGTCTAAATAATCAGCATGCAAACACAAACTCACACCCACTTATGTGAAATTTTTCTCTCAATGAAAGGTAGCTTTAAACTGAACTGATAAGTTTAGGAAACACACACACACACAAACAATAAACCCACCAATCACTACTCAAAAAAGTGAGGCTATAAAAAGATATTATGTGCTTCCAAGACTGTATTATGGTTTCATCATCAGCCAGGGAACCAGCACTTACCCCTGATGGTCTGTCTCAGGTCGCATGTCATACACTTGGCACTGTGCCAGCCGCACAATCACACCAGACCGCAGCAGCTCTAATGCACCTTGCTGACTTTTAGCTACTCGAGTGAGGAATGCCTACAGAAGAGTAGAGAGGGTTACATTTTGGAGATGCACAATGAGTCTTATAATGTCTACTTTCTTGCTTACTAAAATAATATATTTGAAATTATGCTAAAATTAAAATATCTGTAAGGAATACCTTCAGTGCAGGTAGCTAGGGGTGCAGCTGCAGTCTGAGCTGCAGCTAGAGCTCTGGGTGGCTGGAGCCCCAGGCAAGAGCCTGTGAACTGCCAACCCTCTGCACAACAAAGGGCAGGAAGGAGGTGACTGGACAGTCAGAGACACAGCAGCAGCTGAGGACTCAGCTGGAAGACCCCAGACTCACTCACACAGACTGTGAGGGTATAAAAGGGTATAAAACCCTTTGTTCAGGGTCCCTCCTCCAAGGCATCAGCTCAAGCTGATTCTGTTGTTGCACCATGACTAAATTATTTTAAGGATTTGAATGTCTGAGACACTTCCCTGGGAAACCTGGGGTCAAACTGGTGAAGAAACCTGGACTGACTGTGTGAGTGCGGTGAGTGTAGGGAGTCAAGTGGGGCACCCATCAGTCACTGGAGCTGCTCGCTGCAAAGGGGCTTTGGTCCCAGCAGTTAAAATCTCTGGTAGTATAAGTGTGACTGCCAGAGTGCTCCTGAATGGTCAGACAGTAAAGATTCCTTAACACCTCAGGGTATAATCAAAGTGTAGACAAACAACTTTTACTGAAAAATATAAGATAAACACCACACCACAAAATCCTTTCTGAAGTACCATTACCATTTTGGATTCATAGGTGTACAGTGCCTTAAGCAGAGGGGGCTGAGGGGTGAGCAAGCTCTGAAGAGCCAGATCATCATCTGCTAGGCTGTCCACAAGCACCTTCAGGTAGCCACTGTTGGAGAGATACAAAAGCCACTGCTGCTGCTTGTCTACTGAAACAATGTGATCAAGTAAAGCCAATGCCAGCATCTGGGATAAGGGGAAAAAAATAAAAACAAACAAATCAGAACACAATTAAATCTATGAGATCAATGAGATTTTTAATAAACAGCTAGACTTATGAAATGCTAAGCAGTTTCTTCTAACAGCTTCTTATAAGCAGAACATATTTCTTGACTACAGTTGCAATCATTTATGTGAAAAATATTTTAAGATTTGATACTAGTATAGTATAAGCCAATTACCTTTCCTTTACTACTCTTCTAAAAACATTACAGATATTGTAGACCAATAACTAAGCCAAAATATTTTAATGAAATACTGCCTAGAGTACAGTTACTACTTGCAACTAGTTTGCCTTCTGACTAGATTCTCATCCACTGGCTACTATTAGAAATTATTTCATCATGAAGTCACCACATCTTCTCAAGATGAGTAAATAAACTGGTAAGTCCATGACTTAAAAATATTAACAAATAACTGTCACAGAGGTCCCTACCTACATCTTTTGCAGCAGAGCTTTCTACCCTTATTTTTAAACACTAGGACACATAGACTTGTTGAGAAAAAAATTAATATGCAGATATGCCCCCACGTTCAATGGCCTGAAGGATGAGTGGGAGGACAGAAACATGAAACAGGTCAAGTATCTACAAAAATGTTCTAGTTCTACCCCATGAAACTGCCCATCTCTACACAGAAGTAAGATGTTCTTTAACACAGAGAACAGTAATTTTAAAAGAACAGATTCACTTACCCGGCCTATCTCATGGCCATCACAAGCATCACGACAGACCACCTCCATCAGAGCTGCCCCGTAACTCTCAATAGTTGCCATGTTTTCCCGCTGCAATTTACTAAACACATCTTCAGGAGCTGTCAAATGTTCCCACATAGTTTTTTTAGCTGTAAAAAGCAAATAAAACAAAAAAAGAAAAAGTTCAAAGACAAGCAGCTTAGCATTAGCTTATCTACAGCTATGCTACATCCTTCAGGGCATTCTCTCTACCTTGCAACAGAAATGACCCAAACAAAGGTCAAGAGTTTTTAAATGAACTTAAAATGTTCTACAAATCCACTCTTGAGTATCACACAGACCAGCCAGAACAAAAAGTGTGGGTCTGTATACATACACCAGCCTTGTAAACAGTCTGCTTAAAATAATTCAAATGTTTGATACTTGTTACGTGGAAAAATTAATATGCCTAAAACTGGAAATGTTTAAGGCCAGATTGGATGAGGCTTTGAGCAACCTGATCTGGTGTCCCTGCCCATGGCTGAGGGTTAGAATGAGATCATTTTAAAGGTCTCTTCCAAGCCAAATCATCCTATTATTCTACGAACTTTCACTGGGACCAAAGTAAATAAGGTAATTTAAATGGGAAAGGATGAAACCAGAATCAGTAACAAACTACAAAGGGGTCACAACAAATTTGGTTTTTTTCATTTACTACTGTAGCTCAAAACAGAGACCAAGTATGAGAGTCTGCATGCAGGTCCCAGCCCCAAGATATTTTTTTCAATCCTTTTCTGAGCTCTAAGATTAGATGATTATTAGAAACACTAACAATTCAAGTATTTAAGCCATTCACAGAGAGGATGTGATATTTACCACAAGCAATCTTAGATAAACAGCAATTCTAGTTGTCTATTTTTCGCTTTTTTTTTGGGGGGGGGGGGGGGGGGGCATGTGTGGGGGGCTTTTTTGTTTGTTTCCCCCCGGGGGGATCTTCAGACAAAGGAAAGGAAAGGGTATGAAACAATCCTTGGGGTTTGAGGTTTTTTGTGCAGTTGCTGGTTTGTTTCTTTTTTTCTTTTTCTTTTTTTTTTGGTTTGGAATGTTTTTGCTTTGTTTTGGGGTTTTTTAAATAGTATCACTGTGGTATGAGTGTACATAAAGATGTGAAGGCAATATATTTCTACTGCTGGACCTACTTGAGAGCAGTTATTTTCAAGTAATCTCCAATCCTTTGACAGTCTTGTAGCTATGATGCATAGCTTTAAATGGACACAGATGAAGCACTCTCTTTAGTGCTAGAGATCAGAAATCTAATATTCTCATCCAGAACAAAACATTTTGAATGCATATGGAGCTAGACAGGTCAGAATATAAGATCTGCATTGTTTAGCATAAGCAACTAATTTCATAGGTTCTTGGGGCAAGATGTTTTCCATCTATTTCCAGAAGAGAAGTCAGCATGCAGAAAGTGTACCACCCAGGGTCCAATAACAACTTTTCTTTTGCTCTTTTCCAAATACAGTTAGACCATACCTGCTTCTAAAGTGTCTGGTTCATCTGGTCTCTGGGCAATCTGCAAATAATAAAGCAGTGATCCATAAAGGTGTGTCCTCACTCTCTGGAAGCCACCACCTGTTAACAAGAAACGTTTGCAATTAAAACCAAACAAATGTAAAATCCATAACACCATCTTCCACTGGCACTTAATATTTAACTTTCCTATGGCAGTGCTAGATTTCTTAAGGTGGAATTCTACTGTTTGCATAAAAGTGTATTTATGAGTAAATTCAGCAAGTTTATGCTGCTCCAAAAGAATGACAATATGAAATTCTCTTAACAGTCATTTATATATCTCTCCTCTGTTTGCTGTTCATACTTTTTTTTTAAAAAGTGTTTGCTAACATTTTGTTAGTAACATCATTTATATCTATACTAATCATGTAAGATCCATCTAACTGACTGTAACAAAAATCTTCATTGCAGTAACTGAAAGCAGCTCAGCCCATCTTTTTACTCTTTGCAGTTGGAATTCATGCACACACCCTGCAAAACTCAACACACCTGTTTTCAAAATGAAATCCAGCAGCTTTCTTAAGATGATGTGGAGGGAGGAGTCTCCAATGGAAGCAAAACCCATGGATATGCTCTCAGAGCCAGGTGATGAGGTAAAAGAACCATCCAACATCAACACATATTGGGACTGTCCTGCTATAGGGAGTGCAAGTGGCTGTTTCTGCTCCGTTTTCACAGACTGACTCAGGTGGGCAGTCAGGGTGAACACAGCCCCAGCCACCACTGGCATCAACTCCTGAGCTGCATCATCATCAAGGATCTTAATACAAAAGAATAAAAAAGAAAAAGCAAAAAAAAATGTTTAGAAGTGTCTGATTTCATAACTTATTACAGCAATTAAATTAGCCTCTCACAGCTATTTCATTTATGTATGCATAAGGATTTCATTAACATGACACTATTTAAAACACGTCAAAATCAGTAATGTCAGAAACTTGTTCAGAAACCAGAGCTGAACACGTTTTAATTGAGAAGACCATTAACTTTCTGGTTTTTATTCACATAAATCACAGGCAGGCTGATAATCAAATCTGGATGGCAGAAGGGGAAGAAATGTGTTGACATTTGAGATGCTTTATTAGGAAAATATCTAAACCTAAGCTAGGGAAAGAATAATTGGCACCTTCTCTGCTTTACAGCTATTTCATTACCATTAAAAATATGAAGGTACAACTTAGAAAATTCAAAGGGTTGAGCATTGAAGAAGCATTAAGACAATGTGAAAAAACACTAACAAGAAGTTTGCATGTACTATTTTTTTCACTCTATTATCTAAAAGGCAATTCTGGTATCTTTACCACTAATACTCAAGGAGCTTTCCTTTTAAGCAAAGGATAAAATTACTTTTATAGTGATTTTAAATAGTAGTTCAATTATCTTCAATAGACAGTAACAATTTTTTTTCAGAAATTCACAAAAGTCTTCACTGAAGTGCTACAGAAAATAAAGAGTCTCAAATTTCCTCTCTGTAAAGATTTTAGGAAAGAAATTTCTTCAGCTAGTGATGGCCTTCCTTGTTTCCTGTTTTTTAAATTTTGTTCACATAAAAAACAAAACCAGCACTCCACTGAATAGCTTTTAGGTAACTCCTACAGAAAAAAATAATGGAAGTAACAAAACCAAAACCCGTAACGGTTATGCTTTTTCCTTTAAAAGATGCAACATTTTCATATATATTTCTCAAAACAAAACTGGATTAATCAGAACTACAAACCATGTTAACTCTTGCAATAAAACAAAAATAACTCTTGCAATAAAACAAAAACAATTTTAATACCTCCGCAGCCTAAACAATGCACAGATCCTTCATTAAATTTTGCCTTTAACAATGGCTGGGTCAGTAGTAGCAGTCTAGTCTGTCTCAAAAATTATTACTGTAACTCAGCAGTAAAACAG
The DNA here is from genome assembly GCA_013400915.1 of Pardalotus punctatus. NCBI lineage: Eukaryota > Metazoa > Chordata > Aves > Passeriformes > Pardalotidae > Pardalotus > Pardalotus punctatus. The sequence goes on along the minus strand of VZTX01007329.1, from coordinate 191,428 downwards.
CTAGACTTTTAAGACAAACTCTCACACTTTCAAAAGCCGTTCTAATTGTAAAATCTTTAATTTTTCTACTAAGAAGTTTCATTCAACTCTAACTTTGCAAAAGCAGCAGCAGTAGGATTTGCAGTGAGTTCTCTAAATGCAATAAATTTGTAAATGAGGAAGTTTGTATTCAGTAAGTTCTTCTTTGTTTCTCATCAAAACAGGCTGTTTCTTTTTCACACACCTTTTACGGACTACCATCACACCATCATACTGAAATGTCTTTGAAATCTGGCCATAGAGGGCTCATAGTTCAACAGTAGCAATGCAAGAATACAGAGTATCCCCTCTCCCCAGAGTTCACTCAACTTCAGCACAGCAGCAATCAGAAAACTAAAAGGAATACTAAAGGCAGACAAAATCTTTTTGGATTACAATCAGAATTGCAGCACTTTCATATAAAAAGATGCAGCAACAAAGCTCAAGGAGAGGGTTGATTTCCAGTAGAGCACTACCTTGTCATGCACGTCCTGTAACAGATCCCGGATAATCAGCTGCCTGTCCTCAGCCTGTATGAGATCCTGGGGGCAGGCAGTGAGTATGATTTCCACCAGCTGCCTCCATGACTCCAGAGCATGCCTCTTGGCATGGAGGCATTGCAGCAGCTTGTTCCGCTCCACTACGTACTGCAGGATCGTGTTGATCTCCTGGACACCCACAACAAAGAAACTTGGTTACAATGTGCTAAAAGAAATTCATGGCAAAGAGAGACTTCAAGATGATAATTTTATCTATTACTAACAGTCTTCAGAAGACAATGCTAAGTCTTCAGCTTGTTAGAAACAAGACACCATTATTACTTTAACAAGGTAGCCCATCCCATTTCTGAGCTGCTTTTCACAGGGCCTTTCATCATGAATGTCTCAATCTCATAGGAAAAAAATTGACCAGGAAAATTCTTTTCTAGCACTTTAAAATCAAAGCAAAAACAACTATGAAAAGTCTATTTGTGCCTTTTCTTCCTATTTAGTCTGAGCAATTTCTCCTCTATCCTTTGCATCCATTTAACCAACTTCAACTTAATTTAAAAGATCACAGGAAACTCAGAAAATAATTAAGCTCCAAGTTCACTGAAACTACATCTGTGTAGAAGAAAGGAGAAATAAACTGGCATCCCCTGTGAGAAAAAGGCAAGAACTTGGCTGTAAGATGAACACACTACTTGTCGACAACCAATCCTGACATCAGTATATAACTGCTTTCTGTACAGTGGGGTGGGAGCCGCAATTGTTATCTCTAATGAGGAGGGAAGAGGTTAAAAAAAAAAAAAACAGACTCCATGCCTTCTGTTTAGAGAACAGTACAGTAAGAAGTAGCTTATCTTATTATTTTTCTGTTTTTTTTTTCTTCAGGAATTACTAGCTCTGTTAGGACTCAAATGCACAAGCTTTTATAGTAAAGCTTACTGCTTGACAGGGTATAAAATCCACCAAGAGCAACAACAAACAGTACACAACTTTTTCTATACTCACCTCCATAAGTAAAGGCCTCTGGCCTATTGCCGCCATTCCTTGAAGGGCATTGACTTCTGCAACCAGAACTCTGTGAAGGTACTGAAATTAAGACATAAAAATGAAACTTTAATTATATGGTTTAACCTGGCAGGTAGCTAAACACCACACAGCCATTCACTCCCTGCCCCAGTGGGGTAGGGGAGAGAATTGGGGGGGGGAAAAAGTAAAATTTGTGGTTTGAGATAAAGACAGTTTAATAGGACAGAAAAGGAAAGCAGGGGAAAGAATAGAACATTTAGAATAAGGCAAACAAGTGATGCACAAATGCAATTGCTCACTACCTGCCTACCGCTGCCCAGTCAGTTCTTGAGCAGCAGCCCACAGCCAGCTTTCCCCTTAGTTTGTATACTGAGCATGAGCTCATATGGTATGGAATATCTCTGGCAAGTTTTGGGTCAGCTGTCCTGGCTGCATCTCCTCCCAGTTTCCTGTGCCCACAGCCTACTCACTGGTGGGTTGGTATGAGAAGCTGAAAAGTCTGTCACTGAGTAAATATTGCTTGGGAACAACTAAAGGATCAAAGAGTTAGGAACATTATTCTCATCCTAAATCTAAAACACAACACTATACCAGCTACTATGAAGAAAATTAAACTAAAAACTAGGACAAGTGACAAAGGAGATGTATTCATACCTCCTAAAAGTATCTAGGAGATGGCTACATAGTGACACATGCAACAGATGGACTGGGATTCAAACAAGTCTTACTCATTTTTAAGGGTCACAAATTTTTCAGGATTATTTATCATATACTTGTCAAGTACTTATCACAATGTGACCTCATCTTAAATAAAGCCTCCAAGAACTGCTGCAGTACACAGTAATGTTGCACATGTAATTGCATACACATATGTAGTGCTAGGTAGCTGTGTGCTGGCAACCAAAGAAATATGTGAGGCAGATGTAGCATCATCACGTGGGTGTTTCAAGATGGGAAAAACATTAAGATAGAAAATATTTCTTGAAAGTTTCTCAAATGGAGATGGATCTGTCTTCAGCAAATGAGAAACCAGTGTGTGCAATGCAGAAGAAATAAAATCATCGCAATAGTTTGCATAAATTATGCACATAGGTGAAACATATATTTTTATGTGAAAGCAAGTTTTGAAGTATTATAAATACACTGATTTTTTATTTTTTTGTTAATTAAGCTATGAATTAGCACATGCAACTTGAAAACAAAGACCACTGCACACCTTGACGTTGCAGACCACTTGTCCACGTGCATTCTTGTGCTCACAATTAGCAATGACTTGCTCAATCTGAGCCCGGTCAAAAAAATCCAGTTGTAAAGGCTCTGGAATATCCTGACTGAAGTCAATTGAATCCAGGATATTTAAGATCTTTCTGCGTACTGGAAATACAAATCAATTGAAATCGTATTCAGAAGTACCAAGGGGAAAACAAAAAATTGAAAGAAGAGCGTAATTTACTTTTGCAAATCTAAATCTTCATCTTAATAGGTAAAGTTTCAAAAGAAAGAATTAAAACTCCAGAAAGTGCTATCAATCTACCTAACACATTTAAAAACATTTTCTAAAGCCTTAAATTCTTAGTATGTCTTCTATTGTATTGTTCTCCTGTTACAAATGAATGTCCTCCAATATTTACAAATACAAGACTAATTTTTTTCTCCTAAATGAAACCAGGCTGGTTTTCAATTATAACAATTGCAGTCTTTTGTTGAGAAAACATAAAGAATCTGAATTTATTTATGTGGGACTTATATTCTTTGCCATGAAAATACAAATATGTTCAGTCTTAACAACAGTCTCATTGATCCTACTGTTAGCAATAAATTTTACAGACTGCCACTCTACCATTTCATCCTTCCACGGATACTTAAACACACTCTTCGAACAGCCTTTCCAGTTCAGTATTTTTCACTCATCCCCAACCATCTATATCAAGGTTCTAGAATTTCTTTTTTTTTCTGCACACTAAATAAAACTGTTTCATGTATTGCTGCTGTTTAGAACACCTATTACTTTCTTTTCCATAGTGTCGTTTCTGGAGGTGGCCCTCCCACCTGCTCAGGATCAGATAAACTTTACTGATAAATAATCAACAGTCATAATGGTTACCTTTGGAAGCAGCGTCAAAGTGGAGAAATCCACTGACTGATCGACTTTCATCTTCCATCCCTCCTTCACCATCAGCTGAAAGCAATAAAGCATAATAAATTACAAAAAAAAACTAAGTGAAAAATATGACCCACTTTATTAATAGTGAAAGAGAAAGAGCACAATGAAAAACCAATAAACAATTCACGCGAAAGTCTTCTAATCCAATACAGCCTTAAATTGTCAATAAAATGAAAACGATACTTACCTCACAAAAGCTATCCGATTATCATATACAGATGAGAAAATCCTAGAAATGCCTAAAGACACCCACCCTCCACTACACAAAACGCAGTTGGACGGACACTGTAAAAAGAGTAGGGTATCTGAAGAGTTTCGCATCCTCAGATCCCCACAAGGATGAAGAGAGTGCTCAGGCTGATAAAAGTAAGAGAAAACACCATACTGCAGTAGTCTGTTAAAATATCTTCCATTTATTCTACTTTCTTCACATAAAGAGTTCTATTGCCATTTGGTTTTATTTTCCTTGATTTACTTCTACCCTGTTGTAAAACTCTGAAATCTTGCCTTTTTATTTAACATTGCATTTTACACCACATTGGGATGAAATACCATTTTTGTGATGTTATAATGTTAAAAGCAAAATAGCTATCTCCTGTGAGGGCTGAGAGCTTGTGACAGACATTAAGACTGAGAAACTTTGTCCAAAACTGTTTACCGCAGAAGAACCTCAACCTTCTCTATATTGTAACGATGCTGAACAGCAGCTCAAAAAAAATTATTCTACAATTTTAATTATTTTTTAATATTCCCCTCTCCTACCTCAAACTTTTTAATTTTTATATTAGCAATGAACAAAAAGATGCCCTGATTTCTTTCACTTTGGAGTCTACAACCACCATCATCTTTCTTCCCATCTCTCCAGTGGCAATTCCACACGTGATATCAAAAACCAACTGTCACAAACTTATAAAGAGAAGAATTCAAATGAAGCCTCTCATACTCCATTTATTCCAGCCTATTTACCCTCACAGTAAGTTTCTCTTACCCAAGTATGGTTTCACAGGCATGTCATCAAGCAGCAGATGCAGCAGTCTCTGTGTGTGGGAGCGCTGGCGGTTCAGCGATGTCACTCGCATTTCTATAGCTGCAGTCTTCATCAGCCAAGACATTTGGTTCAGTGTTGAAATCTCATGTTCTGGATGGGGATAAGGCAATACTTATAAAATTGAGAATAAATAATATTACTCTAAGGAAAGCATTTTTCATTTGAGAAAAGGATGGCATTATTTATTATTGTTTTAGAGGATGCCATTATTTATTATTTGCTTACCAAATGTTTACAGGACAAAAAGATAGATCTGACAAAAGCCAAAAAACGAACCACGTGGTCATTTTGAAAACAGATCATATACATACATGTAATTAAGCATATACACATACACAACAGATCTGGACACAACCTGTAATAATAGTCATTGTGGAGACTGCAGTGCTTCATGAGCAAACAGGGTCAGTTACAATTTCAGTGAAAATAACCAGACATTTACCCAAGTGAACCACAGCTTTAATCCAGATTGGTGAGACTGGAACAGAGGTGTCCTAGAATCTTCATATTCTATATGTTCATCTAATTTAGATTCCTAAGTTATATAAGAATCACCTACAGCACTTTAAACATGCTGGGTACATGTATCTGAAAACTAAGTTTACTGTCACTGAACAAAAGACTGATGGTCAAGAGTCTGATAAAGTGATAAGTACATTTATTCCATTTAAGACACATGAAAAATACTAATTTGAAATATAAAACATACCTATTAGCTTAAAAGTACTTTATTCAAAGAAAGAGAAGATACAGGTGGTTACAACCACCAGCATTCTATTCACTTGGTTCTTTATAAAACTCTTATTTTTCAATTTATTTTTTCCTCTGTAGCATAATCTAACAAAACCACAACAATAATTGAATTACAGATTGGGATGTGCTTCTGGAGACTCAATGTATTTCAAAGCTAACATTCTTTTCCAAAAGTTCAGCATGAATGATCTGAAGTTCTTAAGTACAGAGAGTTCAGTCTTTGCAAAATTAAAAGATTAGCTGAGCCTGCAATTAATTCAGTTTAATAATGCTACCTTATGTTTCTTCTTTTGTTCCTAGGGATTCAAAGAATGCATTGAATTTTAAACACGCATAATCTTGTCACAGAATAAAAATTACCTTTGATGGAAAATGGCAAGTACTGAAGCTGAGTGAATAAGAAGTCCTGACTGGTCCTCAGATACCTCATAGTCGGACCTGAAGTGTCAGAGCATGCACACAACTGATAGATCACCTGACAATCAAAAACAGTAAATATCCATGTATGGAATTTATTTTAAAAACAAACCAACCACCAAATCAAAAGAAGCATAATATTGGTTTATTGCTCAAACAATATTACCTGCATTTACAGTAATTTTTCCATCACCTTTCTCTGAAGTTGAACATATTATTTGTAACAGATGTTGAATTATGATATTAAAGGACTATGAGCATGTGGAAGATCATGATGACTATTTGTTCTCAACACGGCGCCAGATAAGCCTGTTTGCTCAGCTCACTTAAAAATGAGTATCTTCTTCTGTCTGCACAACCACCAAGCCAGGATATGTAATAAATTTTCCCTGCTTTTACAGAATTGTCTTTTGCTTTTAATAATATTTAAAGCCTTTGTAGAGTCCATGATTTTCAACACGATACAAGTGTGTAATCATATGATCTTATGATTTAAGTGCCAACAGCAGCTACCTCGCACATCTGTCTAACTTGGCTGTCTCCCCTACCTCACCCCCTCAAGCCACACGTATGTACATTCTGTCACGGCTGCAGAATAAAGCAGAAAATTTCACTGGCTTATTTGGAATTATATGTTACTTGCTGTCAAACTACACTTCCAAAAAAAGTTTTTAAAAAAAAATTGTCATACTGTTGCAACAGACTTAAAGGCTGACCAAAAATGTTTAGGTTTAGTTTTATAAGTACGTCCAGATTCCAGGTTTCTGACAGGAATGCAGATTCTTTGATTTCTGTGACACTACAAGATTGATAGTAGTTTCATTTTTAAAATGTGTATGTAATTTTTTTATGTATATATTGAACTATTTCAATTTTACTTTCTTCTGTTTGAAAAATACAGAGTCATCAACCATCTGTGTTCACCAAACCAAGAAGCAGCTAATTTTATTTAGAGCCTACTTTCAGTAAATGCCAACAGAAAATGTACTGAATACCTGGTAACAGAGTTCTGCAAGGTGGGGAGATTCCCGAACTGCTGTAGGCCCATTCCTTGTTTCAGTACCCTTCTCCAGTATGTTCAATATAGCATGAAGGCAAGTCCGTGGGCAACCCAAGACACCTGAAAATAGAAAAATAACTTGAAATTCTTGCTTTTCCTTTCTTCCATAGCAAATATAGGGTAGTACACAGAAATACAAACCATAAATTGTTCAGATACCTCGTGCTGCACTACACTGCTCCACAGAGCTGCAGCAAAAACATCTGGCAAAGTTATCACCATTACTTAAAATCAAAGAAGAAACCATGTTTCAGCAAAAATCTAATGAAAATATTTACACTTAGTCTGTAGGCTTTTAAGATGCTGGTGAATCAATCTGAATTCTTGCTTTTACACTTTTAAAGGAATAGCCATTTGACAATTTCAAAGAACAGCTTTAAGTAATTCCTATCTTATTTTACAAATATAGCCATTATATGACTAACGCCCCTAAGGACACCTGACACTGCAACCAAGGTGAATAGGGAGAAGATTTTAATACTGAAGTCAAAATCCTCTCTTTTTGCATTCTTCTTTTAGCCAATTAATTCTTTAATCGACCCAGAAAGAGGTCCTGAAGTAGTAAAAGCATCAATAACCACAGTTCTTATAGGGGAAATAATCTTCTCTGTTTGAATGTCTGTAATTTATGCTTCAGCAGGAAATTATTATCTTGAGGTAAATGTCTTACAGTCTGTATACCTTCACATTATTAACAAGATAATTGAAAGACATGGGCAAGGTCCTCTCACACCTTTGAGACATATTTCCCCATCACTAACCTAATATATCATATCTTGTAAAACTGTGTGGGTGCACATCAGTTACCTGTATTGTGTAACTACTGAATTTCAAGATATCCGAAGAAATAAAGTTCAGATCCTATCTACTCTTCGTTTAGAACTATGAAGAACTAAAAAAACTGCTGGGCCATAGCGTCCAACACAAACCTAAAGATAATGAGAAATATTCTTCTCTAAAGAACTAAAATCAAATTACTGAATGTTTGTTCAAACTTGTTTATATAAAACATCCTTTAAAACAGCTGAGAAATAATCTTGTATTTCAGACTAGAAGGAACATGCCAAGACCAAACTACTGCTAGATTATGATATCAAATCATTGTTCATGGCTTTATACAGTTGGGTCTTGAAAACTTCAGGTATGAAGACTGCATGACCTCTAGCCAACCTGCTTTATTGTCTTCTGGTGAAAAGGTTTCTCCTACATCCAACTTGAGCCTCTCTTGTTTCAATTTATGCCCACTGCCTCTCATCTTCCTGCCACATTGCTCTGAAGAGTCTTTTATCCTCACATTCATGTCTTTGTAGGTATTCAAAGACTTCTATTAAGTCCCCTCAAAGCCATTCTCTTTTCCAGACTTCCCTCAGCTTCTCCTCATCGGCTGAGTAATCCAGCTCCCTGACCATCACTTCTGGACCTGCTCAGTCTGTTTCATAAAATACAAGTAAGAAACTGAGGACGCAAACAAAACACATAGTAACACACTATTATTCTCACCAATACAACTTTAAAGCAACAGGAGTGGTATTTCTGAAGTTTGCATTGTCATATATGTATTAAAACAAAAGCATATATATTATTAATATATAAATACATTCATATATTCCCAGCACTAGACTGAAACCCCGTATGTTCTAAAAGGTTTTCTTCTACAACATTAAAAAACAAAACTGGTTTTCTTCCCTATAATTAATTTTAAACAGGAGTTTGAGGAGGGAACAGGACAGTAGCCAAGTGGTAGAGCTAGTTCAGAATGATAATCTGTTTTGTAGATTCACATGTTGTCATATGTAGGTACTACTTAGATCATCAAATCAATTTTTGTACTGGGGACACAACTACACTGCATTAAATAGAAAATACATTAATGTTTCACTTCTAAACTATCATTTTCCCTCACAATTCTAATTTCAAGTCTGCTCTAAAATCCAACTTTAACAAAGAATCAAATCTTTAAGTTGTTTAAATGCTGCATTTAAGTATTAATGTATCTTTTAATGCAGCTTTCAAGGACTTGAACAAAGCCTGTTGTCTTATTCTTAAATTGAAGAGGAACTGCTTTTCCCCATGAACTTTCCCAATAAATGTTCTCAGTGGTGGTAACAGAACTGACTAAATGGCAGATCAACCTCTCCTCTTCATACCTGGATCTTGCAAATTTGTGGTGCTGACAGGTTTCTTTAGTTCATATCCCAAGAGATACAGAGCAAGGCTGGGAGGACTACACTCAAGAGAGGTGATAAGGAGATTCAGAATATGGATCCTTGTTTCATGATGGATTTGTGCCCGCTTCTTTTCAGGCTCCAGCTCTTATTAGAAAAGAAAAAGAGGAGAAAAAGCAAATATAGTGAATAATGAAGCAAAAAATCAATTTTATAGAATAATCCTCAGAGTCTTCAATGCAAGAATGTTAAGGGATCAGCTTACATTAGTGCAAAGGGATATAAAACCAAAACTCCAAATTACTATTAATACAGCTCTAAATAATATATCCAAAGCAATGTTAAATACTCTTCTGAAAAGAGATTCAGTTTGTAGTTGGCTCATCATATTACAGATGTATCTTAACAAAACATTGGTGCTTTTCATTCTGTTAAAGGTACAATTCCACAGAAAACAGAGGGAGATCGTTTCCTGACTTGAAAGCACTTTTTACACCTCTTTCATTAATTTCATTCCATGCAAAAGACAACTGTTCAAGCCATTTTAAGAAGCCTTTTACATACCCTCATCTGGATTAATTAATTCTTCTGCATCTTCATTGTCTAAACATTCCACAAATCCAGCCATCAGCTTCTGGCTAATACTCTGTATCAGCAATGGAAGGATGGAAATGAAGAGAATTTTAAGAGTACTAAACCCAGTATTTTTCATAATTCCCTTCATGTAAGCTGACAGAAGTTCTAGACAAAAATTATATAATCTACTTAATAAGCAAGAGTTAAGAGTCACAGCTGTTCTAGGAACAGGTTAGCAATTAGCCACTGAACAGAAAAAATCTGTTATTACATATGCTAAATTATTCTCACAGATTGAAGACTATAAAGTCAAAAAATTGTCCTTTGACTTCTTTCAAACATTCATGATTTTGGTTTCTTCAATTAAGGAAATAATTGTTTTTCCAATGTCACAGTAAAAGACTTTTTAGAAGTGGGTAGATATAAGACAAAATAGAGTTTTAATGTAGTTGATCTTGAAATCTATAAAGAAACATTATGAAGCCCCAGTATTTCTCCATCAGTTTCTCTTTCCAGATTCAAAGAAACAGATACTTACCTGATCATGTGTGAAATCACCAACTAGTTTTATCTGGATGTTGGAATTATCAGAAATACAGCACAAAATCTTGGCACTTTCAAAAGCCAGTTCAGGATTGCTGTTTCCATGGTAAAGATACCTTCAAACACACAAGATCATTGTAATGAAATTGCTGAGAACTTTATTTTTTCCAAGTGGTAATGAACAAATAAGAAATTAAACAACATTTAGAACTAGAACATGTACAAATCAAATTACATGAGATAACATTAAAGCTTCAAACAAAATTTCACTCTACATAAAACATTCAAAGCTCTTCCATTGGGAGAAATGAGTAGGCTGAGTAGGGATAATAACCTTTCCTGGAATTTTAAACACTTTTAACCAAAAATCTACATTAAATACTGCAGCGTAAGTTAAAACAACTGCTTGCAGGCATTTAATAGAGTAAGTAATGGACAATACTGTAAAACACAGCCAATAGCAACCAAATGCATTTCACTTTCCCATTATGACAATTGAAGTCTGGGGAAAAATGAAAATTATATGCAAGCGAATCATTGTATATAAGGTAGCCAGGAAGAAATCATGAGGGGGAACATTCAGAAAGGAAAATTATAAATATAGATCTCAATCCTGCAGTAGACAATCGTGGATCATACCACCTGTGAAGACATCTCCCCCCCACCAAAGAAAAAATTCAAGAGATGATCTGGGTAAAGAGAAATTGGCTAGTAAATCTAATGAAAGGATCCAGGATCCAAACACTTTTGTGTCCAAAGCTCCTCCTTTCTCAGTACTTTGCACATACCTAGCTATATTCACCACGTGATCTGCCTTTTTAGTGCGAGGATTGATTCCTTGAAGCAGCTGCTCCAGTGGAGTGACAATGAGGGAAAGGTGGCTCTCCCGCAACAGATCCATAAAAATATTCTCCTTCTGCAGGGTTAAGTTTAGAAGTGCAAGGCAATACTGTACAGCTTTCTCTAAATGCTTCTTCCCTGCAGTGCACAAAGAACATTAGAAATAAAAAGGAACAGCTAAATAGACTACATTCATAAACGTCATTCATCAAGCCTTGCACCAAGAAAAAAACCCTGTCAGTTGTCTATCAGCAGGAAAACTTCCCCCAAAACACAATTTTTATATGCAAGAGATACAACATCAAGTTAGGGATATGCAATGTTAGCTTTAAATCCTACTCACTCTACATTTTAACTCCACATGAAAAATAAATGCTAAGCACATACCAGGAAACGGAGCATAAGTATCAAGCTGTTTAACCCCTTCTTCAAGCAAACTAAGGCAAAGTTCCAGCATTGGGGACTCATTCAACAGATGATACATCAAATTGAATCCTGGTGGTTTATATGCTATTATTTCTTCTCCTAAAGACAGAAGGGGTAAAACAAAAATAACCTCTTATAAAAAAAAAAATCCATTATTCAAAGTAGCGTAAGCTACAAAACATAACAGCCCCCATGGTTCTAAGCAATATCTTTTGTACAAAGTCTTCAGAGATTTTGTTTGTACAGAAGGCATTCAGTTAATTTTAAAAGTTTAGGAAGAGTTACAATGGCAATTACCATTACTTTTCAGTATATAATAGCACAATTTCAAATGTAACCAGTTAAGACTTTTCCCAAGTAGATCTGACCAAAAAGAAACTGGAAAAACTTTACAATCCCCCAAACCTGCATGAAGACCCTGGATAAGGGAAAAAATATTTCCAGAACTCAAAGACAATGTCCACGGAACCCCCAGTCCTCACAGTGTAGGGATAAACTCCCACCACTGTTGCAACAGTGTATGCAAAAACAAAACTACTAGCCTCAAATGCAAAGACATCATTATATGAAATAAAAGACCTCTAGTTTATCTAGGCTCTTCATGAACTGTTATAGATAAAAGTGGGAAAACAGTAAGAATCTTTTTTAATATGCAAGTGAGAACAAGTGTACAGTTTTGGCATCAGCTTTAAAAGTGCCCTTCTTCCATTCATTCTGCATGTGCGCCACTCGGTCACACACCAAAAGACACTCCATGCCACTGCAGAGCCTCATACTTAATCTGTTCAAAAAATGCATCTACTCAAAATTGGATTAACCTATTTCGGCAACATATCACGTAACCTACAAATAATTATAGAAGGACTAGCTGAGGACAGGAGCAAGCTAATAAATTCTCTAAGCTGGTTATGCTGCCAAGTACTGATTTGTCAAAATGTGAGGCACAGAGGCCTTCCAACTCTAAAGTTGTTTTCAATTAAGAAGTGGTTCTCACAGAACTGCTACAAGAAAACCCACAGGCATCAAGATGGAATTCATGCTAAGAAACTCTGTTTTAAGAAAAAAGGATTTAGAGCCCAAATAAGCCCTAGATTTCCTATAATGAGGCAACTGTCATCTACTTTAGCCTTTGATTTGAACAACTGTTCTTTAAAATTACTTCAGGTCACAATTCTATTGCCACTGTTAGCTCTGAATAATTAATATATCAATAATATTAATAGTAAAGGATATCTCAAATACAATGACACCTTTAAATTAACCCTACAAATACTGGTGATTTAGATATAGACCAAAGAAGTCCAGAGGAACAAGGCAAAACCAGGTGTTGTTTCAGTGTCAAATGCTGCTCTTCAACCAAATCAGAAAGGAAAGAGACAAAAGTTATCCTCCTAGTAGAGACAGGGAAGTAGGAAATAGTGTACATGAATCCCTGCTGAGTCAGCAATGCAGATCTTGATACTACGTGGAAATTTTTTAAACATCTTCCTATCCTAAAGTCTTGGTCTAGCAGCTTTCCACCAGCTTATTTGCAGTATTTAACAAGATCCCAAGATACAGGCAACAGAGCAAAGCAAGTTAAAATTCTGTTGTCAGTGAACAAATGAACAATTTAACCTTGTAACTCCACATATTGGTCCACAAAGTCTTCAAGTTGAGGCTCGTAGTCCCGCAATAACTTGTAAAACACTTCGAGGACTACCTCGGCTACTTCCCACTGCAGATAACCACAAAACAAAGAAAAAATCATACACAAATTAAGACTGATACTGCAGCAACAAGACCAAGATGACAAAGAACGACACACAGTGCAGTGATGCACTGGATCAGAAGTATGGCAAGTATTTCAAAATTAGATAGTCATGCCAACAACACTGTAATTCATCATGTCAAATCATCTGAAAGGCCAAGCTTCCTTTCTGAAGTGAAATGGAACAATAAAACAGACTTATTACCTGTTTTAGGCTCTATTATACAATATACATATTAGGATATTGAAATTATAAGCAATAAGGAGTTTTTATTAGGTATACAGCTAAGAACAGATCATGAATAGCCAGCTTCCAGGATACAGTTTAGCATGTGCATTCATCCACAAGTATTGTAAAACAAAGCCAAATTCCTTGGTTCAGCAAGTCAAAAGTATTTTACAAAGTAATATTGTGAAAATGACAAATCTGACTTGTAGATTTGGGCACATAATGTTCAGGAGTCATTAGCCATATAGTAGACTTGCAGAATCCTGTACAGCAAACTGAAATTTAGGAATACGAACTTTTTTTTTAAAAGATACTTTATACAGGTTTCTTTGAAGATCCATGAGTTGAAATATCACCTGTTTACAAAATCAAAACACTATGAAGTGCTCTAGGTTACCTTTTCTGCATCAAACTTGCACCACTTTCTCAAACAGATCTAAACCACATCAACAACTACATCCCAAGAAAAAAAAAATATTTTCAAACAGAAATTACTTTTTCAGCAGCTCTGCGGTAAGCTCTGGTGCGGAATCGGAGAAACACAGAATCCCTGAGGAACTGGAGATAGGGATCAAAGCCTGGAGGGCGGAGACCTGCTCCCAAGTTAGCTGGGAATGAGCTCTCCACCAGCGTGCTGATGAGTCGACAGAAGGCACGAGTTAAAGGATATTCCTCACATCTGGACTCAATCTCATTCAGTTCAACCTTCCCAGGAAGACAGCAAAAACAGAAGGAGACAAATCATAGATTTTGGGGGAGGAAGAAACACATGAGAACAAATAATGTAGTAGCATCGTCTGCAAATTACTTTACAGTGAATTGACTTAGCGGAATTTTTGTCTATGGTACACCACAAACAGCAAAAGCAGCAAAGTATCAGTAGTGTTATTTCAGCTCAGCAGTACACATTCATTCATCTCTGAGCTAACAGAAGGTATGTCTCAACATCTCTATACTTTGCTTTTATTTACGACTGCTGTTAGAAGCACAGTGAGCTGTACCACAATGTAACGAAAGTGAGTCTGGTTTCCGAAAATCTTAGTAAAAAATACTCATGAAGGATTGCAGCATTTACATGCTGTTCTGTTACTAGTATGAAGCTGCACTAGATGTGAAAATGGATAAAATTTTCCAGAAATTACAAGCAGGCTTTAAAGTTAATTACAGAGGTGTGAAACAACAGCACCTATTAGAAAGATTTCCCATGGACACAGCAGTAGATGCAGCCTCTGCAAGTATTTCCCAAACGCATATGCAGACAATCAGAGAGCTGCCTAGGTACAGGGAAACTCTTACCTCAATACCAATTGCTTGTCTCTGGCCTGGACTTCTCACAGTTTGTAGTATCTTCAAAACAGAAAGAGAAATTAAATCAGACAAACATGTTTCACATAATTAAAGTGCATCTCTATTTCTACCAAGAGTAAAAGATACTCATCACATTTTAGATTTAAGAAGACATTCTATAAATTGTCTTAAAAAAAAATATTTCTCCATCTGAGAGGTTGGATTGTAGGTTTGACACTTGTATGCTTCCAGCTTTACATCCTCCAAAATCTACATCATATTTATTGTTACATGAAACAAAGTGCAGAAATACTTTCACATTAATGATTTTTGTCTAATATTGGGTAGGGGAAAGACATTTCCCTCATTACCTCTTAAAACAGTATATTTTAAGGAATATAATAAATTAGGAAGCAAAGGCAGTAAGATGTCATTATTGTCAGGGTCTCTTATTAGCAATTAGAAATAAGACAGCAGTTGCAGATCAAACAGGAGTGTCTGTTAGGAAACCTATATTTATGTAAAATAAGCACAGCCAATGAGATCTCTGAGGCAATACTGTCATTTTCAAAATCATTCCAAAGTATTAACTAGGTGAAAAAAATTATAATCAACAACGGCAAACAGAAAACTTAGGAGGAAATGCAACACTATTTCAAATACACTACTGACAATTTCAACAAACTAGGATGCTATAAGTTCTAAAAAATGAAAAATCCTAACATACCTGTGTATATTCCAGGGATTGCCAGAGCGAAGCAGCTATTTCAGGAGATCTTCCAAACGCAGTAAGGGTTTCTAATAGCTCCGCTTTCAAAATAGGAGGAATGCTGCACTGCAGAAGCCCCAGAATGACCACTACTGGTGTCCACTGAGGGTGCTCACAAAGAGCCAAGCGAGCATTCTCACTCTATGGAGTTCAGTAGAAAACAAAACTGCAGATTATTACTTTGAAGTGTTCTCATGTCTTGCAATCTCTAATTCACAGTTTAGTACCAAAGACTCTGCTTTGTACTTGAAGGTTCGCAAAATATCAAAAGAATAGCAGACAACACCAAAGCCAACCATTTTAGCTACACAAAAAGCCAAGTATAAAGACTTAGAAGTACTAAACTTGTGCCCATCCACACAGAAAATTATTTGGAAAATACATGCTTCTTGTAACAACCTACCTTTTCTTAGCAGACACACATTCCTGGAATTAGTCTTTAAGTACTTACACTCTAAACAGCTTCCTCAAGCAAGGGTATTGGGACTTTTATTAATATTTCTATTACACTCTTGCAATATATTCTTGTCTCTATATATTTCTGTGAATTCACACTGCATTTGGACATTTGCTAGGAACTTACACTAATTTGTTTTAGTCTAAGAACAGGCTCATCACTCATGTAAGCTCACTAGAGACTCTGAGATGAACCACTGGACAGGAAAAAGCCTCGACCCTCATCAAATGGTAATTCCTCACATCCTTAGAAAAAAATTATCTTCCTTCCAGATTATGATTTGATGGTGCCAGGAAACATTAGTTTTAAGAGTTCCCTTTTCCCCATGCATATACAATGCTGACATCACAGCTCACATAGTATCACCCCATTATCATCACTGCCAAAGATGATTTTTTAAAAAAAAAATGTATTTAGTTTCACTGATCTGTCTTGTGTCAGCAAAACCAAGCCTATCTCACTGTATTAAAGAACTTTTATGCTGCTGTACTGGTAGGTACTTAAAAGTGGAATTATACATTATTCAGAATTACACAGACAATTCACAATACAAAATTATGCATTCCAGTTTTATTCTCCTGGAATACTCCTCCAGTCAATTCATTCAAAACATTTTACACCCTTGATTTGGGGACATTTTAAATCATAGCCCTGGAGGCAAGTTTCACACCTGATCAGTGTCGTTGCCAAAATTTTACCATTTCCTTTTGAATTCAACTATGACTTTTGCTTTTTTGAACTCATAAATAAAGGCAAAGAACTTTCCTACTCTATAGTGATTTACTGTGAATATACCTCACTTCTGAAAGACATCTCCATTACCACCAATAGTGTTAATGAAGGAAGAAAATCAGCAACCAGCAACACAGGAATAGGCATCATCTCTGCTTCATCTGCACTGTGTCTTTGGTCATTACAGTTACTCCTGATGCTTCCCATACTTTTGGGGATCACTAATAAAACAACTGCTAGGTAAATTTTCCTTACCTACCTTTCTGGTCAAGCAGACCTTGACAGCTGAATGATGATCATTTGCAAGGAAAAAAAGTTATTTCTTAACAAAGAAAACCAAAACCAAAGGTTACTTACCCAACTGACTATAACAGTGGTCAGCTGTAAAAATGCAATTAATCCATCCTGTTCTTTCTGTGTGATGCCTCGGAGAGGCAGATGACGATACTGGACACTGTCTGCACTTGGCAAGTCCTTCCTTAAGTGCTCATGATAAAGCATCAAAGAGTGGAAGAAATGCTCCCAGGAGACAGGACTGCCACCTGCTCCTTGGATGTTTTCCGCTAGAAAAATGGCAAACGGGTGTCAAGATTTTCTTTCTATTCTTTCACAGGGTGAAAAGCAGGGTAGCTAAATTTAAAAGGAAAACTTTTTTATCTAAAGGAAAAAGTAAAGTTCAAAGGAAAGTTATTGTTTCTAAAACTATTCATTTAGGTTTGGGGATTTTTCTGTGTTTATGTTGTTTTTTGAGACAGAAAGGCACTAATATGAAAAAAACAGTACAAATAAGTTTTCTGTTTTATGCATTAGAATCTTTGCAGCATTATTTGTATCTTTGAAGTAGGGTTTTTTTTAGATTTGACAAGTGCAAAATGAAGGCAAAACACAGGACTGACCAGCATCTCTTACTTCAAGAAAGTGCTATTATAATTCTAACTGAACAAAGTCAGCTCAGGAAAAGTACACTGTATTCTTTGTACATACAGCAAACTTTAAGACATTACTCAATTTTTATTTTATAATAAGCAACACTGACATTCTACACTTCTTATGGTGTTAAGACACAGGGTTTTTTTTTTTAATAAAGCATTATTTCCCTAGGTGAATTACCTGTTAAGCTTCTCAGACATCTAATTACCTTATCTGTCAGGGGTTCTTTACACTTTCAAGTAAAGCCTTCCAATTTCATCTTTGTACTAATAATGAAATGTTCAAAGTACGAGGCCACAATTAATCTCAAATGAGTCTTTGCACTTTTTGAAAGAAAAGGAGTTGAGAAAGAGCTGAAGCATCACTTCTCTTACCATGACTACTGCCATTGACTTTTAGCAAACTAAAGCAGTAATGAGCACACTGCGGCCCACTAGCCAGTCCCCGCAGCATTTTCAAGTATGGGATGTATATTGTGGAAGGAAGTAGATCTCCCATTTGCCTAACAAACTTTGACAAGACAACCTAGAACAAATAAAGATCAGTGTTTAAAAAAAGGTAAATCTGAGTATTTTAGGAAAACATTAGGCAGCAAAAGTCAGAAAACAGATTCTAATGTAATCAGGGTGTGGTAGACAGGTGGAATGACAACTCCAATTAAAAAGAAGTTCCTTTGCAGACTGGCCTATTCAGTCAGACATGTTTGAAAGAGGAACTAAACAATATAACTCATGTGACTGCAAAGTACACTAACTCTCCAATTCTGTACTTCTAGTGATAAAATTTACTTCAGCTCCCAAATGTTCTACAGCAGTATTACTAGCACATGTCACAGTGCAAGTTAAGTAATACCAGGAAAGAATTCACTGTGCTTGTCATACCAGCACAGCAACTCACACACACAATGGTTGCTTTCAGGGTCATATTAGGCTGCTTGCAGATCACACCTGGCCCTAACTTAAGTTGCCAGTATTCCGGGTGGGTCTTGGGATGTGTCTGGTTTGTCTCGTACTAGGTTTTGCCTAACACTGCACAGTCCTTCAAAAAGCATTGAGAGCCGACAGCACCCCAAGTATCCAAAGAGTTTTTGGAATGTCTGCCTTATCTATTTAGATCGCTTCTTCATTCTAATTTTAAATTCTGTCTCTCATGGACTATAATTTTTTTACTTTAAATAATTAAAATATTCTTAGGATTTTTTACCCTTGAAATACTATCAACTGTGGTTAATAAAGTGTTTTTTTATAGTTAAGGAATTTTACTTCTCATTTACATGAAAAAGGCATGTAGAAGTCATCAGACAAAAAACATAAGAACTATCAGAATCCATGTAATAAATCAAACCTAATCAACATTTGTTAGTACTCTTTCTTGCTAAGTTTATTGACACCCATGAATGACTGACAGTGGCTCATTTTAGGGCAAGCAACAACAACCACCCCATGCAGAGCAGGACACATGCAGATAAGTCACTGAAAAAAGGTAAGGTCTTCTTAGAGGCTATCTATAATAAGGATACCAAAAAAATTGTTGCCTGGGGGGTTTTTGTTACTTTAGTTCAAGTTACCAGTAATTACTCAAGAAAATCTAGATAACCTGGCGCTGAGGGGGTCGCTGATGAGCTACTCCAAGGTAGGACCCCATGATGGTGGATGTCTGCAGGGGCTCCGATGGACACCAGTACTCATGAGCAAGTTCCAGATTAAAGGGGTCTTTGCTGTACAGCTCAGCAATCTATCAGAAAAAGGAAGACGTTAGAAAACTATCAACTATAGGAAGAAAAAACAATTACTTCAACAAGAAGCACTGCTTCTAGATTAGCTAAACACATCTGAGAAAGGCAAAGCATCCCACAGCTGGCATTCTAGTTCCTAAAAGTCTCTGAAAATGACAGCTTCTAAATAACAGTATCAGAACAAGTGACGGCTGGAGAAATTCAAAATGGATATATCAGTGAAATTTTAATAACTTTCTATCCGACTATGTATTAAATCAGTGAAATTTTAATAACTATCTGATTATGTATTAAATCATTGCTAAGAAAACAATGTCATTTCTCCTTAAATAACCATACGCCTCCCTTCATATATTAATTTTACAAGTTAGCCAGTATCATAATTAGAAACCCTACCTGTTATCTAAACACACATATTTCTCAGAGCAAATTTTTATTTTTAGTTCTTCATTTAACTTTACTCTATCTCTCTGAGCTGCTTAAGAAAGCATTTCACTGCAAATTTTCCTGCTAATGTCTTATAACCCAAAGGAGTATCTTTGGAAAAGACAAGCAATACAAGTTTTAAAGTTATGAGAAAATATAAAACATTTCAGTTCAATATGCAAATCTGTTTTCCAATATGGATTTTTTTGAAAGTGTGGTCAAGTAACCTTAATAGCTATTATTTAAACAAACTTTTTTTTTTTTCTCATTTTTTGTTTTGATTTTATTTTATTAAAAACATTACAGAAAAATCTTTCTTTTAAATCAGCACTTAGGGTCAAAACTCTGCTGAAATCAGGAAATTTGTAATTCCACCCACCTTGATGGAGTCACCTTACCAAGCCTACTCTCGGTACAGCAAGAAAAAAAACAGTCTTCCAAAATTCTCATTACAAATATATCAACATATGAGGATAATTTAAACATTTCAATTATTTATCAGACTAATTGTCAACAGTGGGGTAAAACCTCTAAAACATTCAAACATAAGAATGTAGTATTTACTCACTAAGAAATAATTACATGGCATTAACATCATAAACCAAGGCAGTAAATTAATTCCTTTACATGAAAAATTATAGAGAAGCGTCTATACATAGAAGGGAAAAAAAAAATTAATCCCAAAAGAAAAAGATCCAGCACCATATGGTATCATTCAGATAGGGGTTTTCAGACAAAAAATGAAAGACACAATCGTTATTTACCAAAGTAATTTACAAGAAAATAGGGCTTACTAAAAGCATTAAATGCTCCAGATCTCTCCGAAGGGATATAGGTGGATCATTACCCATCTGAATACTCATGTGGATCATGCGAGCATCTTCATCAGCACGGTTTCTCAGCTGTTTCACCTACAGCATTTATGAAGTAGAAAAAGAAACAGCAGTCTGTATTTGGCTAAGAATTGAATAGAACAGAAATAATGGGATTGTCTATACGGCCTATGAAAACTTAGAAAGCAAATGTATTTGCATGAACATGACAAGAATATTCAATTTTCTATTTTTTCAATCCCCTCTCCCCAAAAAGAGCTTTCACTCCAAGTTCTAGTCAATCACTTTCTTACTGCCAAAGCCCTCAGTACATAGCAAAAGCCCTGAACTTTTATCACAGGAGTTTTTCCTAACTGACTTCACCAGATCCTTTGGTTTAGCCCCAAAAGGAAGATCCTTTTCCTCTTTTTAATTTAAAATCTAGACAGTTTAGATTCAAAGAATGCTAGACCATTATTCACAAGGAGTGAAAAGAAACACAAAACACGGCAAAATAATGTTTTCTGTACATAGATGTGTGGATTGCACCTTTCTTGCAGCTACTTTATGACTTGAAAAGTTCTGAAGTGATGCAATTACTTCGGAGCTACTCTGTCTCAACCACAAACATTATCACATGTCAATAAATACCACAGGAAAAAAGAGAGAAGGACAAGAATGGCAGTAGTTTTTTTAAAAAGTAGATTTAATCAGCATCCTAAACTTCTTTGTATTGAAAAAGCTAATTACTAAACAAAAACCAGCTGACATTTAAATTCAAAAATCTTGTGAACAGAGGCTTATAGAAAGCAAACAGACATGAGATTAAAAGTTAAGTTTTGTTAAATTTTAAGGAGACGTTGAAGAACAAGAAACATATATAAGCAACCAATTCAACACACAAAAAAACAGAACATGGTGATGGTCAATACTGATTAGGTCATGGTCTATAATGTATCTCAATGTGCAAAATTGAATGAGCAGCAAAGTAATTGTCTTATCAAAGAAAAAATAGTTAAAAAAATAATAAAAATGAAAAATTGTTAAAAATCAGGAATAACTGTGGAAAAGGTCAAAGCAAACTAGCTAAATCAGTATACTAACTGAACAAGGACAAAAGTGAATGCTGATAAGTTAAAAAAATTATTTGAGCTACTAAAGCTAATTATCAAGATCTGAATAAATGCAATACAGTCAACCAAAAGATTTACCCAAATCATCACTGTTCAAGCAGAAAAAATGCTAAAAGTATGCAAAAGAATTAATTAAAACGCTGACTTAACGATTTAAATAAAACTGAACAAAGGTTATACAGATACACCAAGCCAAAAAAAAAAGATCCTGCAAAACAGATGCTTTTTACCTAAAATCTGAGATTCAGTAGAAATAGCTGAGGACATAAGCAAACCACTACCTAACAGCAGTTAAGACAAAAAGCTGCCTTGTAGGGCTATATCCCGATTGCCTACTAACAAAGTTTTTCCTGTGGAACAACTAGTACTGACCTCTATCAAGCTAGAATACAAGTCAATGGTCTCATCTTGGCTGATATCCTGTATTAAAAAATCCTGCTTGTAATGAAAATCTCTCTTCATCTTCAGGCATTAGCTACAACCAATTGTATATCTGAGCCAAAACAACACCAACACCAAAACAAACACACACACACAGAAAAAAACCAAGCAAACAAAAAAAAAAAAATAAAACCAAAAAACCCAAACAAAAAAAAAAAAAATAAAACCACAAAACCCAAACAAAACCAAAAAAAAACCCAACCAAAAAAAAAATTCAAAACACACACACAGAAAAAAAACAAAAAACACCTGAACTGGAAAAGAAATATTCTTCCCAGAGATAAAGAGTCCAAGTCCATAATGCAACAAGATATACCAACAAATCACGCAACAGCCTTGGGATTTTCANAAAAAACCCAACCAAAAAAAATCCAAAACACAACAGCCTTGGGATTTTCGGGCAGTTCTGTGGCTACAGGAGACAAGGTCGCATCTGTTCTAAATCTTATATAGCAGAAACTTCAGTCAGCGTCAGTCTCCAGCCACTTCCATTCAAAAATCTACCCTGCATCTCTTTAATAAAAAAATAAAGTCCCTTCTTTTGTAAAGCAACACCATTCAATGAAGAACTGCCTCAAAAAAAAGTTCCCAGCTCCAAACTTGTGTGCACCTGATTGCTTAAGGGAATTCCATAAAATACACCTCACACATTCCCCATATATTCAAAAGATTCCTCAGGGCTCCTGTGTTTGTGTTACAGAAATCACCATTGTGTGCATCCTCCAAAGGATGTCCACAGCCTGTTAAAAACATGGTAAGTGTTGGGTGCAGGCAGCCATGGCAGCAGAAGTATGGCTGTAATTTATCAATATGAACCTGGTGGAACTAACATTATACTTGTTCTGTGGATATTCTGTGGGTTAAAAAGACAGCTTGAGAAACAACATGCAACACCAAGAGATCATAAGAGAATTAGGATTAAACCTCAAAACTGTCT
Organism: Pardalotus punctatus; assembly: GCA_013400915.1. NCBI lineage: Eukaryota > Metazoa > Chordata > Aves > Passeriformes > Pardalotidae > Pardalotus > Pardalotus punctatus. The sequence continues at coordinate 168,266 of VZTX01007329.1, read as the reverse complement.
ACAACATGCTCATATACGCCATTAAAGATTCACAAGGCTCAAATATTGTTTTTCCTGCCAATGTTCACATTCTGTGAGGTTACAATGAACAAAATCTGTTTTTAAATCCTTCTTTTTGCACATTGAAGAAAGTAACTGGCAACTCCAAATACAGCTCAACACAACGAAAGTCACAAAATAAAGCCTTTATCAATTAAATAAAAGCATTTTCATAGAATTTTAATTTTCCATGTCTAATTACAAGATGTTGCACAAATGAAACTGTAGTAATTTTTTTTAATTCTTTTGCAGCATTTCTCTTAAACTGAAAACAGTTGCTTATTTCCCCAACGAGTGATACTATTGATAAAGCAGAATCCCTCCCCAAAACCACAGGAAAGTCCCTTAGAAAAATAACAAACTAAAAATGAGAGACAAAAATCATAAGTTAATTTAGGTTACACTACTGTCTGTATCAAAAGAAAAAAAAATTAAAAATCAATACCCACATGCACAGTCATCAATTTCAGCATTCATTTAAATTTTAATCACGTAAAACAAACACCACTAGCACCATAAAAGCTTGTTTTGCAAATCTCACCACACCAAAGTGCTTTAAAAACCACATTGTACTTCAGCATGGAAAACAAACCCCAAACATTATGGCTTCTATAAAGTGAACAAGTTTTCTGAACTGCAGACCTCAAGCTGAGGGTCATGTCTGAATCTCTATGCTAACTTGTCCAAATATTAGAAATACAGAAGAATAGCCCACATTTCTCAATAACTGCTATTCAAAAAAAACTTACTTTCATTGGCATGAGTGCAAGGAAGTCTGTGACAAGGTTATGAATTTTGCGAACGTAAAATTCCTCCTGGTAGAAATTTTCAGACCCCACAACAGATTCAGTCAGGAAGAGGAAAACATAATCAGCAATTGCTAGCTCTGCCATTGCCTCATCTGCCTCAGTGAATTCTGCAAGAGCTGGGAAACAAAATTCACAAGACGGGAAAAAGTAAATAACAATTATCTGTTACCAAGCAAATATATTTCAGGATACACAGCTGACAAACAAATTTACATGCTTCTATCAACTCTGTATTTTCTACCATACAGGAGAACACTAGACTGAAAAAAAGACAAATTAATGGCAGATGATGACCTCAACTTTCTGCTTTAATAATTGTTACAGTGCATATCCATTTACCAAAAAAGATATAAGGCAGTCAACCAAGAATCACAAACCAACCCCAATTCAACATTAATTACAATGTTTACATTTTCTTTAATAGATATTTTGGAGTAGACTAAATTTTGACTTAGTAGAAAGCTGGAAAGCTTGTGAAGTTCAGAGAAAAAAAAAGAAAACTATAAATAGATTCATCCTCTCAAGATACTGAGGTGTAACATTTACAGATGTAAAAAAACATAATCAGGAATCTATTCTTAATTTAACTGTTCAAATAGTATTAAAGCTGAGAACACAATCTTTGAATTTTCTAGTACTTTAAAATCCGTTTCACTTCAATGAGGCCACGTTACTGTCTAACAACTAATTACTTCTATATATGTATAAACTTCAGAGCAATTCAATTCTCAACGACCAAACTCACATATGAGATGGTTTTAAAGAAATGTTAATAGTAATTTTATCATACAGGTAAATAATAACACTTCAGAGAGGTAACAGATGCTTTGACTTACACCACTTGCAAGCTCTGAATACTAATGTACAGCAACTGAACTTTAGGGTAATTTACCTGTCACTTCGGAGAATTGGGATATTCCTCGTAATGTCAGCGCCCAGGCTAATCTAACAGTAGCTTGCAGGCCTGGTAATTTCCAGGGCTGAGACTCCTGGAGCCGAGTGTGGATCGTTGCTATGTACTGCCTTTCTGCTAGCAGAGGGAGCCGGTGCATCAAGTCTTCAACAACAAAAACACAGAACCAATACCCAATAAACAAATGGGAAAAAACCCATGTAAAATCCTACCAATTTGTTACTGATCAATAATAAAATCGCTTAAACAATTTATCTATTTGTACAGTGTAACCTCTGGGAAAGCTGCCAGCATTACCTTGACGATCCTCTGCACCTTGTTCCAGAAAGCTGACATCAAAGCAGTAAAGGAGAGCCATGAGAAGAGACAAGTTCACGCTGTCCAATGAGCCATCGGCTTCCACTGTTACCTTCTCCAGGTAACTTATGAGGATTAGAGTGTCATCCTTACTCAGCGGTGACTGACAGGTCCACACAAAGAGACTTTCAGCCAAGGACTGTCGGCATTCTTTAATGAGATCAGAAACCTTTAAAAGATAAACAAACAAAAAAAAGAATGAATATACATATTCTGGTAACATGTTCAATTTGTCCTTCTCAGCCAATCATGATGACTGGCTTAAATTAAAAATCACTCAAAAGGCAGCAGTTACAGAAAATGTTGGGTTTATTTACTAAAAAACAAAAGGACACTTCTGCTTGTTAACTGCATTCATATACCCATGTATTTCATGAGAGATGTGGGTAGAAAACCAGGAATATGACTACATGCAAACCAGCATCCCTGTCGAGGTCAGGAGACACCAATCTACATAGAATTTATATAGCTGTGAACGTATCACACACAAGTCACATTTCCTGCTTATAACTACGCAAATGCACTGGCAGGTACCCCAGACACAGTCCATCTTCCCCTTGCCCCAAAAGATGAACCTTAAGGTAAAACTAAGGTAAATTAAGGTAATTTAAGGTCAATAAAAAGGATATTCTTTCCATAGTTTCTATATTCATAGCAAAAGTGTAAGACTAGTTCTTTATTTGGTAGCAAACAAATTGATTTATTATTAAACAGAATGATTTTTAGACAGATCACCAATTAGAAGTGATAATAATAATTTTAGTAGCATAATAATGTTTAAAATCTTCCTGCTAGAAAAGATACGCTGCAGTTAGTCACAGTGTAAATTAAGTTCAAGAATTACAAAGATGAGAATGCATTTTCAAGCAATTTTCACTTGACTAGAAGAAATGCTTCTGTTCATATGAACACAATTGAATTATTAAGAGAACTATTTTCCTGGCTCAACTTGGTTTCAATCTGTTTTAATAATTTGTGAATTAGTTCACTTTTCTTATGCGAATGGGGTTGATAATGGTAGCGCTGAAAGCAGATACTTTAAAATACAGCTTTCAGAATTAGAAAAAAACCCCCAAGAAATTTACATAGCGTAAATATTAGGCTTACATTTTTGCTGCTAAAATTCTTCACTAAAAATAAAGCATGCCCTAGCATCTAGGAGCAACAGCAAAATAGAAGTTCAGGAAGCAATGTGGATCCCACACTGATATTGCACAAGGTGTGAAGCAGTAACTGTGATCTCTCAGACTGCAGCAGACTTTGTGCAAAGCTAAAGAACTTCTTGCAGTCTAATTCTGTTCTAATATGTTCAATAACACAGAAGAATATTCACGCTTGATGAAGTTTACCTCTTTGCGATGTTTCTCACTGCCCAATCCTCGCTCTCGCTGGAGTTTATCAAATTCATTGTTCAAATCAATGTGAGACACAAGTGTAAGGATCTTCTGAGTCAAGCCCTGTTCCATTAGGTCATCGGTAAAGCGTGTTGTCATGGAAATTAACTCTTGACTAAAATGGAAAAAACATAAAATTTAACAATTAATCATACTTTCCGTGTCAAAGAAGCCTAAAATAATGAATCCCATCAAATGTATTTGATGACAAGAAAATGTACAAATTAATTATATACAGAGAGCAACTATATGTGCATCACTAATCAGTAAGTAGTGCCCTCTAAAAACATTATGCTAAATGGATACAAAGTCTTTGGGTAGCTGTAGGTTCAATTACATGGAATACGAGAATACAACAGGGATCACCTAGTTAAGGTTTCTATTAAAAGGAAAAAGTACTACATACAAGATGCACATAACTCACAAGCTCACAGGCTCTTTCTTACTAGAAAATGCAACTGTCCAGATACTGCACTCAACTTATATTTACACGAGAACACATCTTTTCATCCTTCTCTAGCCAACCAATCATTGTACATTGAAAGCAAGCAGTGTGCACTGCTTTCTTTTTCAAGGCAAAAAATACTAGCATATTATGTTCACCACTAGACAGCACATTCCTTTTAAGTAAAGGCAGGATTACAATTCTCTTTTGCAGTACACAGAAAGTCAGAATACAGCAGGGTTCTCAAGTACTGAGCAATCACCACTAGTTAGAGCAACAATAACTGGGAGAGTGTCTGAAGCAAAATACTGCCAAAAGGTGAAGTAGCATGAAAGAACTGAAAGTAAAATAGATACCCTTATAATCCAATAAAAATATGTGCAAAAAATTATTATGCTTAAAAAACAAACATGCAAGCAGCTGCATCAGGATATGAGAAACAAGCAAATTTAAAATTATACATATTCTCTTTAGTCTAATTAGTGCTAAAAGCACTCAAAACAAAAAACTCTGATCAGATCATTTCCCTGATACAGACCTGAGTTCCAACGTCCATGTCTTGCCTTGGCGTGACTGGATGAGGGTTCGTAGTGAATTGGCAATGCACCTTTTTCCATCCCAGTACAACAGAACCGCCACTAGACCTCTTGTAAGGCCAGGAAAATGAGGCTGCTGGTGTTCTCCTAGTGAATGAAAATGAACAGAATAGTCAAGGAAAGCTGAACATACACACCCTCACAACAGATCTATATCTTTGTATTTCTAATTATCAAATTAACAAATATCACATTCAAAGTAACTGTGGTTATTCATTATCACTTCGTTTTGTTTCAGACACTTAAAAGAGATCCCAGATATTGTGGGTGCTCCTTGTAAAATTAATATTCAACTATTAAAACATCAAAAAAAATTTAAGTGCAAGTCCATAAATATCCTAGTCCAAATAGTATTTGCCACTGATACGTATCCACCTTAATAATCAATTCAAGCTGATTATAATAAAAATCTTTCACTCAAATTGAATTTTCTATCTGAAATTGCATTGAAAATTCAAGTTCAAAATAGAAAGTGAGGCTGACTTGATGATGGCTTTCCAAAGGTGACAAATTTGCAAGCTTCTTTAATGAATTTTTCAAGTTAATGAACAGGAGCTAGTAATGATAACTACAATTATAACTTAATAACTCTAAAATCAATCTTCTACCTGCAAAGAATGTGTCCACTTGCCAGAATACTTTTCTTACTTATCAGTTAATAGACTACAGAGTCACATAGCAATGTATAACTACTATGCAATTTGAAGAATCACTATCTATTACACTGCTTTATGGAAAAATTCTCAGTCATGTTTTACTTATGTTTAAATCCAATGATAGAGAAAGTAAATCATAAAACCTCCTCAGAATATCCCCCCTTTTGCAATAGCTGAGTGCACATACACGAGGGTTCAGAACACCGCTACCGTATGACATTATAGCGAGAATAGATTTCTTTATACGAACATTCTATGCTAGGAAGCCAAGGCCTTCACTGCATCATGCATTCAAATTAAACATACACTTAAATAAGATGGCCTTATTTAAGCTATATTTCTCCAGCTCTTAAATATTTTCCCTTCTCACCAGCTAGAAGGAGCTCAACAGCTGCCAACTCTCCAATATCAAAGAGGTCACTGAGGATAAAGGCTTCTCTAATGAGCTGCTCTGGCAAAAGCCTAGTTCCCTGCTGACCCTGGATAGCAACTCCTTCTGTGCTTGCTTTCTGAATTTTCTCATGTTGCTGAACATTTTTTGGCTGCAAGAGAAACAAGCATTGGAAGTTATTCAAAATGGCAAGATCAAATCCTGAATAAAGCTTTACACATTAATCCTTCCTCACGAATACAGTTCTGTCAGGTTAGGTCATCATCATAAACACAAAGGCAGTGTTTTTAAACAGAGATAGTAAAGGCATCCTAAAAATGCTTCATGCTCGGACAGCAGTGGTCTCTTGGTGGGAATGTACGAAAAATAATCTTACACAATTGGTGCTGACATTTCATTTACTAAAAATAACAAAGATTGAAAGTAAACTTTGATACAATTCTCAACAGGGTTGGTTGTTGATCAGAACTGCTGTGTTACTCCCAACTATTTTCTACATCATTCTTTTTCCATTAAACTGAGATGCTAAAATATACCGATGAAACTCTGTGGCTGGCTGTTAAATTTTCTGATCAGTTAAAAAAAAGCCATCTACTATTGGAGAAGTAACACCACTGAAAGAAGACATTTCTAGTTACTACCTTATTATCCACCAGCCAAGAAACAGGGAGCTTTTTCACATTATCTGGCATTCCTAACAAGACACATTCTGTATTTTATAAGTTCATGTGTTCACCTGTTCTGTGTTTGTTAATCTGACTGAAACACGAGCAAAACGAGACAAAATAGCTTTGTGCTTTACTTCAGACACACAAGAGTAACTATTAAAAAAAAAAAAAGTGACTGATGGATCATCAGATACTTTCACTATTCCTTTCAAAATAGTACTAAAATAATGAGACAAAAAACTACATAATAGATAAAACTATTCCGTAGAAGACACAAAATAATATGTATTATTCAAGCTATTTATATTCTTACAGCAGAACAAGACTGGTATAACATATATGTGTTACGTACTGTAAAAACATCACACAAAAAGACTGGTCAGGGTCTAAAATGGCATGCAAGACAACAATATAAGACAGAGTAAATCATCAATTCTCCAATTCATTCCAGAAGAAAGCATTAGACTGGTACCGGATTTCTGAAGAGAGAGATGAAGTCAGATTTGTGCTTCTTTAAGGCTTGGTCGAGACGATGAACAGCTTCAGGTTGCCTTTTCCAAATGGCATTCATTACAGCCTGCCATATGTCCTTATACGGACCCCACAAGCTTGCAGCTAAAAGCAGAAATCAAACAATGTATTTGAAATAGAGAAAGAAAGAAAACAAATTATTTATACGCTGTTTTCAATAAGCACTCTTTTTAGTTTACTGTTACTCTTGGCATGTCAGTATACTGTTATACCCATCAAGGAAAGTGTTATTTGCCTTTCTTAAGGCACAAAAAAACCCCCCAAAAACCCAAACAAAACCAAAAACAACAAAAACCAAAACCCCCCCCCCCAAAACAAAAAACCAAACAAAAAACACAAAACAAAACAAAACAAAAAAACAAAAAAAAAAACCCAAAAAAAACCAACAAAAAACCAACGATGGTCTGATACAAGACTTCATTGCACTTAAAGAAGATGATGTATGCATCAAAATTCTGGTGCTGAAAGTCATCTTAAAAGGATATTTATAATACAGGTATAAGGTTGGAAAAGACCTTTAAGATCATCGAGTTTAAGCATTAATCTGGCACTGTCAAGTCCACCACTAAACCAAGTGCCTCAGTGCCACATCTATACATCTTTTAAATCCCTCCAGGACTGTGACTCTACCACTTCTACAGAACACTCCAGAAAAGGACTACCTTCACTATGAGCTAAACAACCCATCAAATCAAAATCACTACTCTTGCATTAGGGCAGATGGTTAAAAAAAAATGTTTTCAACCATTTGCTTGAGTGAGCAAGTTGGGAAAACCAAACAGCAGTTTAAGCAAAAGCAAGCTATTTAAATCACCTTTATCACTCCTACATCCTGAGGTGAACCAGCGTTCACTGAGCTAGTCATCTGGAAGAGGTGTAAAATCCTGCCTCACAAATCAGACAAAAAACATTCTCTGTCGAAAGAGAACAGACTCCTTTGATTACCCAAACTAAAACTGATATGCCTTCCAACAATCAAAATGCGTATCTCCTAAGTTTCAAAGTACCTCTAGAGTGCAAGATCAACCACTGCCATACTTCAATGGTGAGGTCTACACTTAAATGGGGAAGCCATTCATGCTAAATAGCTACACATGAATTTACAAATGACTGAGACAACACATTTAGTAGTGCCTCTATGGCTGTATGAGGGCAGACAAATCTGCCTTTTCTGAGTATCAGTGTTGTAACTCATACAATGTTACTCCTTCCTAGAAATAGCTACTACTGGATGCATAATTTCACACTCAGCTGTAACTGGCTCTCCCACATAACTTCAGACTTCAGAGATTTATTTCCACTTGAAACTGTCTTTTCACTCTTATTACATTACTGAGTCCAATAAACACCAGCAGCAAGCCCCAGTGCTTGCCAAAAGCTGTTCAACTACATCTCTGGTCCATTTGTTTGCTCTTGTCCCTACCACATAATTGCTTTGCACCAGGCCAAACACATGTACTGTAAGGCATTAGAATAAATTAAGGATCTAACTTCTCTAACCAAAACCTAATCCAAAAAAAGTTTTATTTTCAGCAGGATCACATCTACAACCCAGTTTGCTCTGCAATGGCACAAAGATGGATTATCGCAGAGAACGGAATAAGCACCTGAGACGGGAAGAGGCTGGAGTTTAGCAACCATGATGGCTTTTTCCCACTTAAGCTGTTCTATTATTATTAGTTTTAGAAAGGCTGGCCACCCCACCAGGGACAGCAAGGAAAGACAGGCTGAGTTGCTTCCTTTGGCAACAACAGCAGCCGATGCTTATGCCTGAACTTTTTGCCAAGTTATAGACTCAACCACAATATGTCTGTCCCTACAAACAATATACTGTAACCTAAGGCAAAATCTTCACTAGTTCTAGTGACACATCTCCTTTTATTTTTTCTCTTATTTCCATAAAAAACTCCTTCTTCTCCTAGTTATCTTAATTAAAAAGCTATAGACTCTCTTGCCATGTTTATTTATAAAATAGTCTCATTTGAGCTACTCCAATTTTCACTTCAACAAAGTCATATTTCAAATGAACAGTCTTTGCTTTATTACTGCTTTTCTGTGAGGCTACAGGGATACGGTCCATTCAGTGAGACCAAAATATCTTCTCTGTAGAATTTGTTCCTTGCTTGACACAGCAATGGAGGTTTTAATTGTATTAACTAGAATTAATAGTGACTCTTAACTGTCACTATTGACATACAAACCCTTATTAACAGACCTTTTGAACTATACTGAAGTGATAACTGTTTTTCACAGGGTCTCCATCTTCTATTAACCTAATAAAGTTCAACAATAGCAAATGCAACATCTTGCACCCAACACAGTCACTACACAGTCTGGGGACCAAGGAAGCTGCTAGAGAGCAGCTTTACAGAAAAACACCAAAGTGTCCTGGCAGGCAGGAGGCTGAACACCAGTCAGCAGCACATACTCATAGCAAAGGCAGCCTGCAGGCTGCATTAGCAGCTGTAGCCAGCAGATGCAGGTAAGTGATTATTTAGGCATCTCAGTGTCTTTCACTCCAGTACTGTGTCTAGTTTTGGGCTCCTCAGAGCAAGACACTGAAATAGTGAGCCAGAGAACAGGATGAATGAGAGGCTGAAAGAACTGGCCTGTTCAGTTTTACAAAAAGAAGGCTAAAGAGGGATAGGGGCTTTGTTTTCTCTAACTACTGAATGGCACTACACATAGAAAGCAGAGACAGAGGTACCCCAGGAGAAGATGAGCAGCAACTGACACGAGCTGCAATAACAAAACTTCCAATTAGCCATCGGGGCTGGGTGGAAGAAAATTGCTGTGAGTGTGGTCACACATTGGAACAGAGGCCCAATGAGGTCCCTGGGAGGATCTTCATCCCCACAAGTATTCAAAGCTCAGATAAGGCCCTGAAGCACCAGACTGAGCTGGCCTTGCTTTAAGGAGGAGGAAAAGCAGAAGCATTAGACCAGATGACATTCCAAATTATTCTCTGATTATCTAGTCATTTATTTCCTATTAGTTTTACCGGACAAGTGCTTTCTTTGTAACCCAAAACTGCTCCTTGTGACAAGGTCTGAAAGGACCATGGATAATCCTAGTCCTTAGCAACACACAATGGGTAATAAACCAGCTCCACATTTCCAGACTCCAGACTCAGTGTACCACTGAGCAAAATTTTGGACGTATTTCTCTTTTGCCTCTTACAGCACACAGCATTAAGTGATGAGCATAACACCGAAGTGATGCATAAGCACGTGTACACCGAGGTACCACAGTCCTCTCTAACCAAGGAAGCCTTCGCTGCTGCTGAGACTCCCAGCCAGGAGCAGCCAGGAGTAGCCAGGCGCGGCAGCAGCCCTCTCCGCGGAGCTGCATAGCCGGGCAGCTCTGCGCGGCCCGAGCCCGGGTACCGCCGCACGGGAGGCCGCTCTCCCGCCACCTGCTCGCACACCGCGCCCCGCACCGGCCGCCCCGCAGCTCTTCCCATCCGCCCGCTCGGGCCTTGCCTCGCCGCCTCCCCACGCCCGGCCTTCCCAGGGCGGCCACCCCCGGTTCCGCGGGCCCGGAGGAGAGGCGCAGGGCCACCGGCGGCCGGGGAGCGAGACGGCCGCGGGGAGTGGCGGAAAAGAAGCCGCGGCTCCACGCGCAAATTGTTCTTACCCGAATTTACCGCCAACGGAGCCGCCATCTTGGAGGGAGGGAAAGCGGGAGGCGCGACCGCGGCGCCGGCGCCCAAGGAAGGCCCAGCCAAGCCCAACCCGCCGGGCTGTGGGGCCGGGCCGGCCCTGCCCCGGCTCCCGCCCTTTCTGGCTGCGGGACAGCGCAGCCGGTGACAATCACGAGGCGCCCGCTTCAGCGCCGGCGGCTCGGGCAGGCACAGCGGCGCCGGCAGCAGGGGCAGCCCCGCGCCCGGCCTGATGGGAGCTGTAGTTGCAGGCTGACGCTTCATCGTGCCAGGCGGCTTCGTGCTCCCTCCCGGCGGCGGCGGGGAGGGGAGAGCGCCGGGCTTCTGCACTGCCGCCTTCGCTCCTCTGATGTAAATAACGCATCGATTCTGTGTGCTCAGTTTTTCTTTCCCCTCTCTTTTCCATGCCACACTGAAGGGAGTCTTTCCTTCCAAGCTTGCCCTGTAAGCCGTTTTTACTGAATGTGGCTAAATACCTGAATTCAGACACTGCTCTAGGAGATACATTTATTAGATTATTTTGATTTATTTTTTAACTGAAAAGAAAATATTACCAGAATGGCTTCGGCTTCTCTCGTTTCTTAATGAAGTCTTAAAAAAAAGAGGCAATAAATAATTTTTGAATGTGAACTAGGGTTTCCAATCTTGTATGGGGGGAAATAAACAAAAAAAAAAACAAAACCCTGGTTTGATAAGAGTTATCCTGTAAAGAAATCTGCACTTAAACTCAACGTACGTACAAGAAAGAAAAGAATTACCAGGCATGAAGAAAACAAAAAGCATGTTTATACACGTATATATGTGAAGCTGAGGAACAAATACCAGTATCTTAGAAGTAGTCTGTGTCTGAAATCAATTTACTGTCCTCTGTCTCAGCAGTAATCAACTCTCTTACATAAATTCCCTCTGGTATTACTTTTAGGATAAAATTTTCCACCAAAGGTATTCATTTTTAGTTCCAATAGTTTTCCCTCTTGAACTTTATTAAAACAGTATTTCATGGTTGCAAAACCATGTCCAATGAACTAGACCCATGGGAAACTGGAAAAATAACTATCTTTGCTTCTCTAGACCTCCCCTATAATGGGAGGGCAGAAGGGGTAATAGAGAGGGAGCAGTGGTCCTGGTGTGAGAGTGAATTTGTGAGGCAGCTACAAGAAAAAAGAGACAGAAAGCAGGGAAACTTTCACAAGGGTTAGTCAGAAGAGGAGAGGGAAAAGGAAATTTCAGAAAAGGGGGGAAAAAGTCTGTCAAGAACAGCTTCTCTCAGAGGTCAATAGATGAATCTGTTCTCATTAATTTGGCCTCATTTGTTGAATTAGTCAAAGGCCCTACATTTCCTTGAGATTTACCTTTTCCTGGTTTTAGCCATGAATGGACTAGACCTATAATGATGAAAATGACAGTGAATTGTTCACTTTATTCTAGGAAATGAAGAGTGCCAGGCAAGAGGTGAAAGCAGAAAATAAGTGAAGTTATTCCACAAGCAGCTGAACTAAAGCAGCCTTGTTACCTGGGTAGAGCATTCCTGCATCCTCTCCTGTGCACCCTTGCCTGAGAAGCTGTAATTCTGCTCCTATGCTGCCCACGTGTGACCCCAAGATCCATGACTGTGAAAGGCAGGTATCATGATAAACTTGGAGATGCACGTGCTGATCATCTGGCCACAGCAACTGTAATGGATAGCTTGAGGTTTTGCTTCAGTCTTTCCTACCACAGTGGTTCTAATTTTGTTATTTTCCTTTATACGTTCCCTGATTTTCACAGAATTTACGAGCCCTTTAGCCTTTGATCAATTAGGTTGGAATTGAGTCAGAAATTACAACAGGTTCCAAAGTTACTGAAAAAGTTTGGCATACAGTGTGATTTCCTAAGTTGTGTTTCCTTAAGAAACATGAATTTTTAAAGAAGAGAGAGAAATAAATAATTGAATTTTTTTCTTTTTTTTTTCTTTTTTTTTTTTTTTTTAAAACGCCTTTCCCAGGCATTAAGAGCTGTCATATTTCTTTTGGCATTCAGATACAGCCAGATTGCAGCCACTTTTTTTTGAACTCTGTTGAAGGAAAAGATCCTTTCTAACTACTGCAGATTTAGTATTTTAAAATTCCAGATAATTCTTTCCTCTCCTTGCCAGTTGACCTAGGGTCACATAGCAACAAGTAAAAAAAAAGACAGCCTGAAATAGTGGATGGCAAGGGGTAGGTCATTGGGCAGCTGAACTTCAGAAGAAAAAATACCACATTTAGCTCCAGCTGCACAGCATTTATTATATTCTTTCTGTGTCAGCAGTGTAATATTTTAATGCAAAATAGTTGTGACAGTACACCTCCTAGTATGGCTGAAGTAAGAGAGGCATCCAGATACACCATACCATACATTCTGCACATATTTTAATTGGCATAACTGCATCCATCCATCCATGCTTTAATGAGTAGGGAAGTCCATGAATAGTAATTCTTGCTTATTCTTGCTTTATTTGCTGTCCTTTAATTTAGGTTCCCATTGTTTACCCAGGATCACTGGCTGGTTTGGTAGTCTATTTTTGACAAGTCACTATACGGAAAGAATACCTCATTCCTCTCCCTAACAATAGCTCTCAGCAAGTTCTCCCATACAGATGGGTTCAGGGAGGGACACCGATGTCTTTCATCCTTAATTACTAGACAGAAATCTGTGAAGTATCAAAGGTAGGCTGACACTAAATACCTGGGATGGATATTAATTCCCCTGGATTCCAGGGAAAGGAGGTTCTGAATTGCCTGTAGGGTAGCGAATTCTGCTTGTGTGGTGAGAGACCTACATTACTTTCTACAGGTGGAAATAACTCTTAGTAATAATTAAAATGAGCTGCACAGTGGGAACCTACTCTTTGACTGTTTCTTGTAGGTGGTTTGTGATGTACTACAGGTGTAACATTCTTAATTTTCTTAGTACTATATTTAGTGGCTCATAGTCAAATCATACATCACGATACAAAGGTAACAATGATGATGATATAATTTATTCTCTTTACATGTTATTATTATCAGGAAGAATAATTATTAGCCAAAAAAAGAGTATTGTTCAAAAGCCTAAGAGGCCCTGCTTAATTTCCTGCCTTTAATCTTTCAGCGTCATTATGATCACATCCTGCATGATGGAGTAAAATTAAAAAAGGCTTTTCTGCATTGCAGCTGAAACTGGAAAAGTTGCCTTGTAGAAGTGCATGTACATAAACACACCAGTCCTTGCATTGTGAAATATGCCTCCTTCCCAAAAAGCCAAAAACATTTTTGGCTACTGATTAGACCATAAAACTTCCTGGAGCTCTTGTTTTGACTGACACTAACTCTGTGCATCTCAGCTTACTGTTTTGTAAAAATGAGTACCACATCTCACAGCAGGTCTGGAATGCCAACTGAATGGATCTTCAGCCTGGCCCCATCATCTGAATAGAGGAAAAGTAATGTATTTTTCCGTTATGTTAGTTGGCAGAGTAAAAAATCCTGAATTCTCTTACTATGCCAGCTAATTTTTCTAGAAACTTCTTAGCTGTCTATAATCCTGTCTTTGCTGCAAAAGGTGTGTTTTATACATGGAGATAGTTAGCTTGGCATCAAATCTTAGAAAAAAGTCTGAGACCTTTCCCTCCATTATTTCTCAAGGAAATAACTTTGTAATTTCTCTGTCTTCCATCCTAGATATTTCTAGTATCACCATGGTATCCAAGCTCATCAGAGAAACTGTGTGAGGTTGTTGCTAGCTGGTGTAAGTGGTTTATCCAGTCAAAAGCAACAACGAGCTAAATGTTCTCAAAGTTACATGAATACCTTCCTTGGGGTCAGGGAGCAGGGGGAGATGAGTTGAACAATGACAACCCCTGCCTTCCTGTGTAGGTAAGTGCAATTAGTGACTATAGGCATCTGACCAGAAATGAATGCCTTGATAAACAATATTCTACTTGTCAGTTGGGTCTTTATGATCCTTGTTCAGTCTTCAGAGGTAAAAATGAAAATACTGTTCTTGGCTCTGTGATGTATTGTGAGTTATTTTTTCCCTAATTCCTGCTTTAGGGCCCTTATAGCTATCTGTCTTGTTATTCTTTCTTCTCTATCCTAGAAGGAAGAAGCCTTTCTTTTTCTGTAATAATTTCTCCATTCAGCTACTAAGGGCAATGAGGCAGTTATTAACCCAGAAGGTTATCTGATTAGTGTAATGATGTAGCTGCTAGTAATTGACAACAAGAGGTGCAGAAAACTACAACCAAGGAAATGCTGGAAAAACAAAGCACAAGCAAAGTGGAGATATTTGATATAGTAAACAGAAGCCTTGGCACATCAACCACCTTATTGGTATTCATTCTGTTCAGGGATTTACCTATCAGATTTAAGGATGGTTGATGTTTTTGCTAGTTGCCAGTTTCACAAATTCAGGCTTTATCCTGTAATTCGCTTTGAGCACTTTCTAAAGCATGTTGCATATATTCTGCTGCTGACTTATATACTTTGTTCATCCTTTTGGGTTCCCAGCAGAGAATGGATGGGTTGGAATAGGTGCAAAGCTACAAAAGTGTAATGAGTTCACTTGGGCAAAACTAAAGATGTGTAAAGTTGCACAAACATATCTGTGCTAATAATGTAAAACACAGGGTTTCTGTAACTAGATATAATGCAAGAAATGGGAGAGAAAGTATCTTGGCAGTCAATTTAAGCTAAATTGAAATAAATCAGTGCTTTATACTTGCAAACTGAGTGAAATTGATATAGGAGCCAATGAGACTCAGGAAAAGGGTATCTTGCAATGCCATCTCTACTGCAATGTAAAATTACTTCACAAATTATGCTGCCATTTTGTTAATTATCTTCCCAGCATTGTCCACTTCTTTGGAGCTCTCTGGGCACAAGACAAGAAACATCCTGTACACAAAAAATGTATGCAAAATGTAGCTTGTGCACTTCTGAGAATTTCTTACTGAAATACTTTCCCTGTCCTGATGCTCTGAGATAATTTATTTGAATGAAAACCTTAAATAGGTAGCATAAGAAAGGATTTGCTTTTTCCTTCAGTCCATTTATTTGTTTCATGTAAGTTTCCTGAGGATCAGGAAGAAATATGTTCAGGAGCAAGAATCTAAAGGACATGGACTGAACAAATTCAATTTATGGAACAAGCAACTGTATTAATTGGTTCTGATGTCAGTGGAATATTTCAGTGGAAGTCACATGCCTGTTAAAGTCTCCTCCTGCCTTATTTGCTTATGACTATTGCTGCAGAAGGATAATGAGAAGCTGTATTAGCTCTTCACAGTTAATGGGGCAATTGTTGAGAGCACGTTAAATAACTCCTACCAAGGTGACATCTTAGACACAGGAGCACTAAACTATACTATGTGCTTGAATAGTCAAGGCTAGAGTTTATGGTTTATGCTCATTCAGTTGCTTGAGTGCTTAAGAGTAGAATAGTGAAAAGCCTGTATCTTATGAGAAGGTTTCTGAGCTGCTTGGCCTATATAACTCTCATACCATACTTCTAGATGGTGCCAGATAGTCAAAATTAATTTCCCTCATCATTCAAGACCATTCCTATTCTAAATCAAACAAAGCTAAATCTGTCTTTGAAATGTGTCTGAAAAACACCTGGTCAGCTCATCTGAACTCTCAGATAAAATGAGACCTAACCAATGAAGAAAACAAAATTCTCAGAATTAATTGTGTGCATCTGTAGACATCCAGTATGGTGCAATGATAATCCTTTAAGTCTTTCTGCAAGCTAGGGCAACTACTATTGTAGATTAACTTTGGTGGAGTTATAATGAAGCATACTTAAGAGAATAGTTCACTCCAAAGTTAATAACCTAGTGAAAGCATACATACAAGAAATACTGATTTGAAGAACAGAAATTGAAAGGTCAAGACATACATTGAGCATTATGGCTGCTATCTGAAAAAAGGGTCTCTTTAAGTAGATAGCAGTAAGTTTTGATTAAAATCTCAGGTTATCTTTATAGCTTGTGCTATCACCTTACAAACAACAATCAGTATTTACTTGAAAATAACATTCGAGTGCATCACTCAGCTGCATCCCTAGGCATCTGCCTGTTAACAATATAATTTTGTTTTTCTTATGCATCACTCTGAGTCTTGTTTAATGTGCAGTCTGTCTGCAGAAACAAGTAGTTACGGTGAGGTCTAGCCCAGGAGAAGCTTGAGGTACTGACTCATTCTGAAACACTGAGGGAAAGGTTTGCTTGCAGGTATATTTAGACTATAACTACACAAGGACATTAAGCCATAAGAAACCCCTGAAAATTAGGTGGCCATAGTTTTAATGAGGACTTGATTATGCCTTTTGGGGGTCTTAGTTTGGCATTGTTTTTATATTGGAAGATGGTACATGTGTTTCAAAGTATGCCATTCCAGAACTTCTCAGAAATTCTAGTGTCAGTTTTGAGGTGAGATCTGAAGAGCATTATAGGGAAGATTGATGCCTCCCTTTCACAGGAGGAGTTCAGATTACTTGTTCAGATTGTGAGAGACTTGCTAAATTCTTCCCTCCTGGCTTAATATGGAACTGCTACCTCCCATAAAGGTTGAAGGGGTCTTTGGCATTCTATGCTCTCAGATCTTGTTAGTGACACTTCATTTTGTGAAAATAATTAAACTTTCACCGGATATGAAACTGGAACCTGCCAGGGAATGGGGCAGAGAAAATCCTGCCATTCAAAAGGCTAATCTGACCACCAGGTGAAGAATATTTCTCCTGTGATTTGTCTCAGTGATTGAGTCTTTTTGACAAACACATCAGCATGTGTTTGACTCAAATACTAATTCACTTCTTTTCACAAAATAATATAACTTACGTATTAACTACTTTCGAGAGTTGTTGAAAGCCTGAGCTGTATGTGAAAGTGAACCACCGGCTCTGTCAACCTGACCAGCTATAACCTTTTTTCTTTACAAATATTCCAAACCTAGACAATCCATATTCATAGAGTGGATTTCTTTTTCTGATCTCAGTGAACAAAAGAATGTTTTTATTTTCACTGATCACAGCTATTCTTTCAATACTTTCTGCTTTGTTTGTCTGCTCAGATAAATGAGTCATAGAGCCCCAGTGCTCTCAATAAACTGATTTCTTTCTGAAAGTTGTGTCTTTTCTCTCTCTTGACAGCTCCATGAAATAATGATCCAAGTCTTGCCTCACACGAACTTTCACACATAACATAAGGACTTTTTGAGGAGCTAGATTAACAGCCTACTTAATTTCTAGGAATCCTTGTCTGTAAACAACTTAACCTCCTCTTTAAACATTGTGCAAACACAAACTTGGACAATGTTAAGGGGATAGTTATTAATTGCTGGTATTTAAAATCAAGGGGAAGAATACAGTATAGTACAGTAAGTAGACACTCAGCTATAGTATCACCCAGGGCAGTGTATGTTATTCTCGTGATGCTTCTCTGCCCACATCCCACATTTTCTCATCCAAATCATGGCTGGGGTCAGCCATAGCTTAGTAAGAAATTTTTCAATTTAAGCATGGCTGCCATTGCTAGAACCAATTGACACAAGGACTGCTGTGGCAGGACAGGAGTAATCACCTCTTTGGTAATCTCTTGTCACATGCTGTGATGTGACCAAACTGCTGAAGCTCAGCCTTTTCCCAGTACGGCACACCTTGCAGGTAATTGTGCTGTCAGTCTTCTTCGTGGCAGTTGTCAGCCCTCTGCAGATTGAGACATGCAGACCTCCTGTAAGGAGGACATACCACACTCTAAACTTTAAAACTCTATATAAGATGAAGATAAGCCATGAAAAACTAATTTCACTCTATTTATCATCTTAATTCCACAGTTATCTGAGAGGAAAGGTACCAATTAAAGGTGAATGCTGTACCATAGCTAAGTTTTCTTAAGGAAGTACACTGCTCAGAATATTAGACAAGTGTCTTTTACAGCTTTGATGGTTCAGTCATGTCAACAATTAGAAAGCAATGCCTAATAAAACTCAATTAGGCCACCTGATCCTGCTTTTTATAAGAGTACAGCAGAACCATGGTTATTCTTTCAGCAGGTTTCATGTTTAGAGACCTGAGCTTTTTTTTTCTTTTTGCGCATGAAAGTAGACGGACCTCAAAAAATAGATACTGTATCTTTTAAACTATTTTAAAATAATATCCATAGTGGCATTTTCACTAAAATTACTAAATTTAAATAAACTTGAATTTTAATGACATCTTGAAGATGAAAAATTAACTCCCTTGTCTTTACTAAAATCTCAGCTGAGATAACTTACTCTTTACCTGTCCTGAGGTGAGCATGTATGACTTCACTCTAGTAGGAAAGGTCTGAGAGTGTGCCCTCTGATTTATGTGCCTTTGAAGTAGGCCTGAGATGAGTCAAGATATATACTGCTCAGAAGAATGAGGAAAGGTATATATTACACAGAAGGAAGTCCAATGTCTGAGTTCCTATCTGCTAAGAGGAGGAGTGAAGAAGCAACAAGCAACTCACTTCTCTCTTGTCCCTGATTTTGGACAAGTCTTTTTACACAAATGGGAAGTAGCTGGCTACCCATCTAATCTTAATGCTCTTACTCTGCTGCTTCTGTGCTGGAGAGTGAAGAAAGTGATGGCTCACCATTCCAGTCGAATGAATGGGTTGCCTCTGAAGGACAATGAAGATGTCCA
This sequence comes from Pardalotus punctatus, assembly GCA_013400915.1. Taxonomy (NCBI): domain Eukaryota; kingdom Metazoa; phylum Chordata; class Aves; order Passeriformes; family Pardalotidae; genus Pardalotus; species Pardalotus punctatus. The sequence goes on along the minus strand of VZTX01007329.1, from coordinate 149,139 downwards.
CATGTATATGGCAGACCCTACTGTTAGGCATCACCTTTTGCATCTTACTCCATGGTACATTCCCTACCCTATTCTCTCAAGAGATTCTTCATTACCTTCTGCTCTGTTTAGGCATAGCTTTATCATTAAGTCTTTTCCAAATTTATTCCAACAGAATACACCTAAGAGATTAAGCATGGAAGCATCTGGATACATTTGGTAGAAACTGGTGTGTGTGTGCCTGGTTTTTTTGTATCATAATATTGTACTTAGTGTTTTCCACAGTGTAGGTCTAATATTCAACATACAAATGCTGTGTGGAAACTTGCAGAATGGAACAGCCTTTCAGAGAAGAGGAGTTTCCTTGACCTCAGGAGAAGTTGCAAGTGCTCAGTTGTTTTGGAAATCAGGCTACTTTCATGGGATCCCATGCAGATATAAACACCTGAAAGTTTCAAATTTGTGGCTTTTAGACACAAAATTTGGTACTGGTTTGTGTACTGGTCAGGAGGAATACTACTAGGCATGGACTAAAACCACACAAAACACTGAGCATAGCCTACCTTCTTCCCATGTCAATCTAACAACTGTGCAGTACATTTTAAGGTCCGGCATACGATGAGTTGGCATAAAACAAATTATACGCACTTCAGGCAAGCATGACACTGTACACTATCAGTGGAAATGTTTGGGGCACATCTGTTCTGAAGCTTTCCATGCAAAAATTAATTTTGGTTTTTCAAGTATGATACCAACACAAAGAAAATAAGGAAGAGGAAAAAAAAATCAAAGTAAGTTAAAATAAAAACCAGCACCTGATTTATATGCTTTAGCTAAATATGGCACCTACCAGAGGCTGACTGGCTACAGTTTAAAATAACCTGTTTAAGAAGAGGCCGTTTATCATTCCTTAAAACCTCACAAATGCTGGATTACTAGGAGTAAAACAAACTTGGTCTACCCAGGGCTTTAATTCCATGTCTGGCCTGTTAGCAGGAAATTCTCATATTCATACACTGATATACCAATGATTTTTAAATGTTGCATAGGAAAACATAGTACAATTTAAAAATTCATATGGAAGAATTTTAAAAAGTATATTCAAATAGCAAAGTATCTACCATTCTTTAGGTGTCTTGGTTAATCTATAAAATATGGTCAGGATACAAACTTGGTCTCTGCTCCCCCCGGATATGTTCCTGATCTGTAGTGGCTGTTGGCCTGGTCCTGTCATGGTGCAGAGTGCCCGAGGGAAGATGGAGTAGGAAGGGGAAAGAGGGCAGAGCAGCACAAGGCACACAGCGCAACTTTCATTCTGTCAGCATGTCAAGCACAGGCTAAGAAGAGGAAATGGTCTCTATCAGAATATAAAAGCCAAATTTCTCTGTAACAAGCGAATCTATGTCATACAGGGTCTCAGTTATAGTGCTGCCTATATGCAAACCTGATCTTATTATTCTGGGATCTCTCATTTGTCATCATTACAGTTGGTTTCCTGCACCTCCTTAAGGAATATATTCATATTTCTGATTAATAAATACTTTGACTTTCCTACTTAATCTATTATTTTGCTTATCTAACCTATCTAATTTCAGGCTTGTCTCTCTATCAGCATTATTTATATAGCATAAAATTAGCTGCAGTAGCTCACATTCCTTTTGGCAAAAGGAAATATATCTGTCTGGAAAATTGCAAGGCTGCAGCTGGAGCTTGGCTGGTACAATATATTTACAAGTGTCAAAGTTCATGAGCAACCCTTTAATGCAACGTCATACTTTCTTGACAGGCGAGCTCCTGTCACACCTGGCTTATGCAGAACACGAGTTCCAATACAAAAAAAAAAAAAAATCAGTGGAAATTCTTGTAATGGACAGTTCCTGTTTATACAGCAGCCATGAATCAATATGCAGGATAAAGTATTGCATTTTCTCAAGTCATGCACTTTTTATTTCATCTCAGCAAATCCCATACGGCTGAGGCATTTTTATAAGAATGTGAGCAATTTTGAGCTCTGTGTAAAATGCTGAGTGCTGTTGGATGAAGGCAGAGAAGGGCAGAAGAGAAAAAAATACATTCCTTTGAATGCACTAATATAGAAGGCAGTTAAGGAATATGACAATAATGAGCAATCATTCTGTCTCGTAATATATGTTTTGCTTTAAAGAGCAGGTGATGACTCCCTGAAAACAATAATAAGTAACATAATGAAGTCCTGTCTACACAGGAATGTTATTTCCAATATTTCAGAGGAGTTGGCTTGAGTATATTCGTAACGACTGTTTTAAAGTGACTTGGCTTTCTTTTTTTGCGTGAATGAAACCCAGGTTCACCATCCCTCAGCTATGAGCTGCATCCAGTTTATGAGAGGATTCTGCCCATTTTTGAATGATTTTCCCTCGTATAATGTGACAAGGTTTATTTGCTGTCTGGACCCTGAGTACCCTCTTCTGTTACAAGATCATCTAGATCAAGTATGTTATCACTCTTGCTGAATGCTGATGGCTTCCTTTGCAATTCCAGTATGTGTGTGTTCTCCCACAATCACACTTTTTTTTTTTTTTTGAGCAGCACCTCTTTCCCTCCCTTGATATTGTCTCATGGGTTGTGTTATTAGCACATCCAGCCCCAATTTATGGCACTGCCTCAAATATTAGTATTTGTGACTTGGTCAAACTGAATGCAATAGAGAGACATTCCTGAGAAATGGGCTAGTGCCACCGTAAAGCAAAATGATGCTGGCTTTTCTACAAGAAGGGATCTGAACAGGACCTCCAGGACTTCTAACTGTCCAGAATAGGATAAGCTGTGAAAGTTATCCATGGGAAGTCACTGCTAAACCCCACTATTGTAATGGACCCAGGTGACTTACCATATTTGTTAATGATGTCACCTCCAATATGGAGTTGTAGAGCTGGTATTTTTTTCAAACCAATAAAATGAAATACAGAGACTGAAGTTAGAAAAAGGCTGTTTGAAATCCAGATAGATGGTTAGCCTGAAAATGCCACTGAGGGAAGTATTCCTATCACGTCCTATATTACATTGTAGCTCTGCATCTCTAAGCCAGGTGGTATCTGGATGCCATCACTGGCAGGGGAAAGTGAGCTCTATGAACCATGAGCCTCTTTCCATCTGTTTGGTGCCACCTTCTCTACTGTGGTCATTGTGATGCTCCAGAAACAAGAACTCAATCTTGTGTCCCCACCTTGCACTGTTTGCTACACCTCCAGGCTCACTGCTGCTCTTCCTGCCACTTAAATAAAGTGGCAGCACCCCATGAGTTAAAAGGAATACAGATTGCAGGGCAGGCATATTTACTGCAACCGCAAATGTAGAAATAAAAAGCAATAGCAAATATACTTTGGCTTATAATTTGTTCAGCATCCTTTAGCTCCCTTCACATTTTATGAGATGAATTACCAAAATTAAACATTTCAAAATGCTGAGGTTATAAAACACTTGTAATCAAATCTTTAGCAATATAAAATTCTTGGATTCAGGCCAATTTCTCTACAGTCTGTTCCCTTCTAGTGCACATGATGCTGACCTATGTGGGTTGTAGGAGATCTTAGGGCAAAGACTGTGCTCCATTTTTACTATGCACGGAGCAAAGCAATCCAGTTCTCTTTCTGTAGGGTTTCTTATCTGTATGGTCTCTCTCACTTCTGCAGTTGAATGTATTTCAGTGCCCTTCTATGCAATGCTGCACATCTTTCTGATTTATCCATTTCCTTTTTCAGTAAGACTTTTTTCAGCTCTTGGAAACATTTCTCAAGGTAAGATTGCTACAGAGGTGCACATAAAACTGTAAACTTGAGTCCTGTTACTATTCAGTAGCAGGATACTCATTAGCCCTGCATCTTTTTCCCTCCTTCCCATTCCAAGACCAGCACAGGATTTCTACAGAAAAGATATGGAGAGAGAGAGAGGCTTCTTATTTTTTTACACGCTATAGGGTTCCCTGAGAACCACTTCCTAAGGAAGCCCAAACTGGACAAACAAAAGGAAAATGACATTCCAAAATTGACTAAAGAAAAATGAAACCTATGATCCTTGGCACTGAGTTCAGTGCAGAAGTTACAAATAATTGCAATTTATCTCTGACAACAAAGGCAACATTATGATGAAGAACTTTAGCCTAACAAGTTGCTTGATGCATAAAAAATATTTCAAAAAGGAAAAAGAGGATAGGAAAGAGAAGTTCAAGGATTCTGTGAATGGATTCAGCACAGGAGCCAGAAGGCAGAAAAAGAGCTGGAAGGATGCTTATGACAATTTGTGTCAACTTGGACATGTGTGTCTAGATTCAGAGGAGTTTGGGACAAGGGAAAAAAAATATGCAGGAAGATTTGCTGTACATTGTGCAAAAAAAACCCAGTCCCCTGAAGAATATTAGTGTGTTATACCATCATTTGAAGTGCACTCTGAGGTTAACGAATAGTGGGAGCTTCCTGGAGGTCCCCACCACATCCTTTACAGAAAATAGGAGTGATTTCTGCTTTCATTTGCAAAGATAGGTGCACTTAGCAGATAAGGTGTGCTGTGCCAGAGTTATGCTGAATAAGCAAAGATTGTAATGAAAGAAATTGGCTTAAGCATCCCATTGAAGTTGTCATTTTCCCCTAATAATTCAAAAACATTAACAAAGATACATCTCTCCCATATCTTTGGCTATAATACATTCATTTTTTTCACCACTCTTCTCTCATTTAGGAAAGAGCAGGACAAATCACTCAGCATGTTTCGCTGAGCAGCATGGACACCTTCTTCTCCTCTCATGGATTTCCAACAAGACATAGTGAACATCTGCCACTTGCAGCAAATATCAATCAGTGTTTGTAAGGCTCCTCTACCTGCCCTTAATTTCCCAACAAAGCCCTTCATTATTATTTTACAGTTAGTCGGAACAGTCATGCAGTTCCTTTCCCCAATGCATTTGCCAAGTAGAAGGCATCATGAGCCAGAGAAGCAGAAAGATATCTGGACCTCCTAGTGTGACAAAAGAAGTGGACACATCAATAACATCCATTGCAGTCTGCAGAGCAATGTTTCAGTAAATAAGAATTTACTGAATTTCTAAAAAACCTGTTATAAACCATTAGATATCATTCTATATTGATATCTGTGAACTTCCTGTAGCAATCCATGAGGCTTTGCAGAAGCTTAAGAAAAATTGAGAAAAGTAATTTTTTTCTATTTATGAAACCCAACTTTCAGTCTGAAATACAGGGACACACATTCAGTCACTGCTGCCAGCACAACTCAGTACCAGCACAGTGAAATACACATGATAAATATTTCCACCACATACTGGTAGACCATTATCAATCCCAGTAAGCAGTAAGTCCACATGTAGAGCTGCTGCTTTATTGGTTTCTTGTTGCTGAATATTCAGACTACAGTCTGTACAAATGCTTTGCAACCTTTACCGTCCTGAAGTCCCAGCATAATTACTCTTTATCCCAACCAGGCATAGGAATTACTCGATCTCCATCTCCATTTCTGCCAGTATCAGTACACCACCATCATGTCTCTTTCTAGTCCATTCTCAGGACCCTCCATTGTTTCCTCCAAACAGGTTGGCAGCCATTTCAAATGGTGGTGGCTTAACACTGGAGGAATCTTGAAAATAGCTTGGTTTCACACCAAACTGCAGAATCCTAGTAGGTTCCTATATTTGTTCCACAAGACAGTGACTGCAGATCATTGCCTGAGAGAACAATTTCCCCATACATGGTGTGAATCAATGCACCACAGTGCATATGCAACAAATCTCAGGGAACTGGGTGTTGAACCACAATATATAGATCATATGCATTGACATTTTTACTCTAGCTAGTACACACTTGTTATTTCCAAGAAAATGTATTCAAAAAGCTTTTCTTTAGAGATATGGAAATTATTTCTTAGAAACAATCCTGCTGAGTTATAAGACCCATTTAAAACAAATTAAAACCAAAGATTTCCAAAAGTATATAAGGTGTGAAAATCTGGTTAAGTAACCCTATGAAAGCAATTACAATTACTGAAAAGTAGGAAAATAATTAATTTAAGGACATCTTAAAACTTTTAAATGGCCACATGATGGCCTAGTGAATTATTCTTAGCAGATTCAAGGAGAGGGGGAAGCAGGGCTATGGATAATCTTTGGTAACATTAGCCAGAGTAGTCTTCACAGCCGTGTAGATTTTTTTCCTACATTATTATTGGATGTTGCTGAAATTTGTGTTCATTCAGGTCTCAGGAAAGTGATTTGAACAGACTTTTACTGAGGGAAAGACTCCTTCATAGTGAATTGAAAGAAATCACAGAATTCACTTAATATTAACAGCCTCAATTCTGACTCAAAATTGCAGCTTTTAGTTACATTATTTTTAACCTTTCTTTCCAAGTCAGAGTACTTACTTCTATTCAACAGGAAATGTTGGTGGGTATTAGGTGTGTCAACAATTACATTACTTATAGAAGTTACTTACATAATGGGTACTTCTGGAACCTAATGGTTTATATATCAGTTGATAGGAAAATGTAAAAATAATAAAGTTTTTGAGAAATACATTGTTCTATACATATATTCACCTGAATTTCATTAATATGTACTAGATGATTACTTTTACATTAATATATTAAGTATATGTTACAGTCTAAGATGTATGCAGAGAAACATGGAATTTCTCACATATATAGGTGTTTCTATTCCATGTTATGTTTTGTTTTCAGAATAACATTGCATTTGAGTTCACCTGTCAAGACTACTACTGAGAACAGCATTTCTTTTTATGCAGACCTAGGTCTTGCCTACTGCAAGAAGTAGTAAAGTTAATTTATAGAGCTTTCCTGTGGTGGAGATATATATATCAGTCTAAAATTTAATATGCACACGGTAACATTAACTTATTTTAGGAGGGAGATAAGCTATGTCAACACAAGTTCCACTGTTAGTAGAACAGGCATATTGTAAAAGGCTGTACTAGTATAACACTTCAAACTAAGAAACAAAAGTATAGATGAAAAAATCCATGCCACTAAATGTAATAGTTGTGCCAGTGCATTTGGTGATGAACACTTCTCTTTCCTATCAACTGATGAAATAAGTAAAATTCTCAGGTGAATACTGTCATGGCAAAAGTAGTAATAGTTTGTGCACTGGAGATAACTGATAATTAAACACGCAGGATGAGGCTGTCTGTCTGGAGAGCTAAGGATGCTGCGGCAGGAGAGCCACAAGAGAGCTATAAAGGCGATGAGTAAAAGTACTCACTCTTTTCTGTTAGCTGAGGCAATGAGGTCCTTTGTGCAGCATCAGGGATCACAGGAACAAGAGAGGGATATGGGTACAGTTTGAACAGGTGTTAGAGAGAGGAAACAGAAGCAATACAGTTGCTCTGAGTTTCTACAAAATAAAAAGTTTCTTTCTGACAAGAAAAAAAAAAAAAGGCTTTTTGGCGGGGGAGAGGAGAGATCCTATTGAGAGTTTTCAGGAAGTTGTTTCTGTCGAAGTTACTTACAGCCCATATGCCTGAAAACTGAATTTGCCTGGATTTTGTAAGTCAATAGAAAAAACCAAGGATACACGTTTTCCTGTGCCTTTGGCTTGTGTTCCAAATAGGGAATAGACTTTCGGGGGGAGGGAGGAAAAAAGCTACAAAAGTCTGTTCAGCAAAGAGGCATCACCGTGTGAATGCCGGCTGCCGTGGGAAAGCCATACCCGGGCAGAGAGGCAGCGGGCCGGTGAGGGCGGCTTTGGCCGCCCACACTGGGGCTTGGCGAGACAGGACCACAGCGGCCCCGGGACAGGCGGAAAGTGGAAAAAAACCCAAAAAACTCTAACAAACCAACCAACAACAACAAAAAAAACCCCGAACGATAAAACAAAAACGTACAAAAAAAACCAAAAAAACAAAAAAAAAAAACAAAAAA
>VZTX01007329.1:117198-141223 GCA_013400915.1 Pardalotus punctatus | reverse complement strand
AAAAAAAAAAAAAAAAAAAAAAAAAAAAAAAAAAAAAAAAAAAAAAAAAAAAAAAAAAAAAAAAAAAAAAAAAAAAAAAAAACAAAAAAACGGGGCGTAGCGACTGGCGCAGCGTCCGGGCACAGTCCCGCTCTCCCGGTGGGTGAGGGATGGACGCACCGTGAGGCGCAGCATCCAGCCCCGACCGAGCCGCCGTGACAGCCGCGGCAGGTGTCCCTGGCACAACACAGCACATCCCATCCCCTGCTGTTGTAACCGATAACCGGCAGAGTCCGACGGGGCGACACAAGGGATCGCTTCGATCTGGCAAGGGAAAAAAAACCCAAAGCAACACCAGTGAGAGGAAAAAAGTATTTTTAAATAAATCAATCCCGTGCTTGAAAACTCCGCGGTTTAATGTCCAGCAACAGGTGGCTGAAATTGCGGCGGGTTTATGGACGGCGACTCCCCGGAGCAGAGCAGTGGGAGGCCTCTGCCCGGAGGAGAGCTCGGAATCCCCGGCCTGAGAGAAGGCGACCGCGCTCCGGCCGGCGCCGCCTTCACCCCCTCCCGCGCTGCCCGGGCCGCCGCCACCGCCTACAAGTCCCATCATGCCCCGCGCCGTCGCGGCCGCTGCCGTCGCGCCTCGTCCCCCCTCCCGCGCCGCTCCCCGCCCACTGCCGGCAGCGCACGCGCAGCGGGGGCGGCGTCCGGGGCAAGTCTCCCAATGTAAGATGGTGGCCGGGCTGGCAGCGGAGCGCCCCGAGCTCGGAGATCGCCCGTTCGTCGCGTAAAGGTCGTCGGAGCAGCCGCCCGAGCGCCCGGCCGACCGCCACCGCACGTCTCGCCCCAGGAGCACCGCCGCGGGTTTCTCTCCTCCGCTTCTCTCTCTCTTTCCTCGCCGCCTCTCTCCTTCCCTCCCCACCCTTCTCCTCCTTTTCCCCTCGCCTCCCTCCCCGCACGCTCACCCACCCGCCCGGCCGCCCCCGCCGCGCCGGGCAGCCTGAGAGGAAGAGCCGCGCACACGCACCGCGGGCCGGGCAGGCAGGAGGAAGGCGGGTGAGTGCGAGCTGAAGGCCGGGCCGCGGAGGGAGGGAGGGAAGGAGAGACGAGGAGGAGGCGGGGGGGAGCCGGGCCGCTCTGACTACGAGAGCGCCGAGGCTTCGCTGGGACGGCGCAGGCCGCAGCCCACCCGCCGGTGCAGCCCCGGAGACGGGGAGACGCGCCGGGCCGCTGCTGTGCGCTGAGGGCACCGGGCCGTGAGCGGAGGGCGCGGGGGCGAGCGGGCGGCTCCTCCTCCCTGGGGGGCGCCGGGGAAGGGGCTCCCTCCGTGCCGCTGCCCGGAGGAAGCTGTATTTATTTCCTTCTCGCCCCTCTGGCGCGGGGAAGCCCTTGGGCCGGGCCAGGCCACTGGCCGGGGTGGCGGAGGGACGGTGGCCCCGGAACCGCTCGCCTCTGCCGGGGCGGGCCGGCGCGGCCAGGCGCGGGCATCGCGGCATGATTCACTTAGAATTTGCGTGGAAATTTCCTCTCTCCCCTTCTTCCTCTTCCCCGGAGCCAGGCTCCATTTCTTCTTGTGATATGCACTTTTTTCCTGAGGGAGAGGCAAACAGATGGTGAATGGCAGCCTCTTAATTTTGGTGTTATTTTGGACAGTCCATGCAACCTCCTGAGATTTGTCTGTCAGTAAAATAACTGGTACGTAACTTTCTGTCTCTTACTTGCAAAATCCTGGCAGCTCTTTCCATTTCGTGCATTAGCAGAAGCAAATGTCAAGGCTGCGTAGGGGTGCTCGTCCTACTTGCAGCGACGGTCCTACAGCTCTACCTGCCAGTTTAAAAGTGAGCTGCCGGTGCCTTCGTATGTACAGTAAAGGCGAGGGAAAATACAATAGATAATTACCTTAAAATGCTTTGTTACCATACCAGAAAGGATTTAATTGTCTATAGCTTGTATGCTTCTGTCAGTGTGGTAATACCAAGTATGTCATTCATAGGAGAAGCAATTCTTTGCAGAGCATATGTTAATGCAAGCAAAACCTATCAGCCAGGTAAAGCTGTGGAAACTCGAGACCTGCAGATGTTGGCTTACTCCTGTCCAAAAGTTTTAGAAGTTAATGTTGGCCAGTCACGTGTTTACTGAGCCTGTACAGGTTTCCAACTTGCAGTGTTGTAATTGTCTGTATTTTGTTTTAGTTTTTAAATGTCTTGACTTGAACATCCTTGTACTTTGACTTCATATTCGTGTAAACATGGTGTCTGGCACTAACAAAAGAGCACTCGTACTGGAAGATGAATATGTAGAAGAATGAAGTTTTTTCTAGCCCCTTTCTCTCACTGCTTAAAAAGGAAAGGGAAATAATAAAATACAGGCCTATGAAGAGCAGGGAATAAAACAGCTGTTTGACTCAAGAGGGTGAATTAGTTTCAGATGGCCTACAAATAGTCAAATATACTGCTAGTTTCTTAGCATCTCTGTAATAATGTAGTGATCTAACTCTTGGTCTAGGATTCAGCTGTGCTGCACCATAGGCTTTTGGAATTCTGTGATAGAGTTTCCATTTCATAAACAAGGTGAACATGTACAAGTGTTTAGAAATGCTTGGCAGTTGAACTTGGCTGAATTGCAACCTAAGTGCATTTTAAGAGAAAAGATTGTTTTGGAAAGGGGGAATACAGTGATAAAATTATGTCTTCTTTTGACTTGTGTGTTTCTTCAGGTGCCTCTTTATTAGCTTTTAAAATTATGACTGTTGGAGGATCCTAACACCTTTTCTCTTTACAGAGAAAACTTGGTGAGTGTCTGTCAGGAATAGTGCTCTACTAGTTCCTTGGTACCTCAAAGTTTAAGAACATCCTTAGAGTGCCCACTAAATGAAAGGCTTGGGTTAAAGTTGGTGAGAGAGTATATAACAAGTATGTGGCTTTTTTTATTTAATTAAAAATAATCCTTACGTACAAATATTCTGTGTGAGTTAAATGTTTTGAAATTGCTCTGACCAAGATCCTAAGCATGGGCCCTGAAGGCTTAACTCTGGCAACTATTTCTCAAAATTTTACCTGCCTCTTTGAAATAAATGAGATTATTTCAAAAGGACCGCTCTGTAAGCACAGGTAGCTGTTAAGTGGCTGATCACAGATTGCATCTTGGGCCTTGGTTGCTCTGGTAAGATGAGGCTGATCTATAGGCCTTAACACATGCTGAAAGGAAATTACTTGCTCAGCAAGAGTGCTAGGGTCAAGGGTTCCTAAACTTTCACATGGTGAATAGTGTCTTAGGTTGTAGAAACCAGCTCTTGTCCCACTTGCAGTTGTGCAGTGTTGCTGAGATAACTTGAGTAAGTGTGTACATGAACGACTCCATAACTTACCTTGCTTCAATGTCCTGAATGCTTTCTCTCTTTAAAGATGTTCATGCTTTCTTATTTTTTTTTTATAACTGTGTATCTTTCTACCTGCTTAGTACTCTTTTTATTGGCTAGAAACTGTGTGAGGAGTTACAGCTTTATGAATAGAGCCCCCATTCCTCTGGGCCTCACTCTTCTGATTTTTGGAAGGTAGTCTAGGAATTTATTCCTTTCAGGAGATTGGTTAACATTTGTTAACATTTTAACAACTGTAAACACTTTCCAGACTTGGAAAATTAAGTATAGCAGCAAATGATTTGGCATGGCTTGAGCTGCTGCTCAGACTTTCTGCTTACTGTAAGTAAATTGGGAGGGCAATACAAGTGTCTGGCAGGAAATATGAATATAACCTCTGTAAGTAAAAGTATGTATGCATTTTTGCATTAGACTGTTTGGATCAGTTAAGTGCATGTTTTTATCATACTGGGTTTTTTTCTGTTGTACTAGAAGCTTTGATATGCTTAGTTTTGTCAGATGGCATTTTTCTTATATGAGTTTGAAAAAGGAATCTTCATAATTTCCTTATTTCAAAATTGTATCCAAGATTATACAAATTCAGTGAGATTCAGAATACATGTTTTTGACTTCTGGCTAGCTGTTATTAGACCAGCTGCATCAGCTCAAAGGGAAGAATTAGCGTTTAAATTGGTAATTTCCACATAGGGATTTCCACTAAGATCAAGTAAGTTTTGTGGTGATATGTTTTATTTTCTTTCCTTCCACTTGTCTGTTCTGGGAACTTGACAACTCCAAGGTATTTCCAGTAGAAGTCTATCACTATTTAAATGGAGCTTGCAAGTATTTTCTAAACATGTATGTACAAACTAAGGTATTCATAAATCTCATGCATGTGCTCTGACAAGTTGAGGAAGCCTGCATCCAAAGCTATCTGGCCAAGGGAATGACACTTCTCATCATTTTCTGTGTGTCTTGAAAGCTATGTAAAGTGTTTCTATTCTGGAGCAGAATATGTTAGTGTTAATTTCATAATGATTAATCAATTGTTTGTGTACTTTTAAAGTATTTCATCTGTTGTTGGTTTTCACATTGGGGAAAGATAGGCTGGGATCAGTGTAAGGGGAATTTTTTTTTTTTGTGCTTTAGTCACTGAGTTAAAAATTAAGGTGGATGTAGAGATCAAGCATACATGCTACTGAACTTGGTGGAAAAGGAATTTGGAGCTTTGCTAAGGCTTGTTTTCTGATCAGTGCTGTCTGATTTGGATCTGGTTCTGTTTTCTTGCAAGGGAAGAAGGGAAGACCTCACTGTCTGTGAGTAGCTTTCTAACATACTGGTGCCCCAGCATCTGTTTCTTCTATCTCACTGTTGTCTTGAGAGGATTAGGTGCCTAATATGAAGTGGGTTTCAATTGACTACAAAATCTGATGTAAAGTAATTGTACTTATGCATATCATGGTTGTGAGATGGAGGGTCCCTTGCTATAGTGCAGGTTCTTGGACCATCCCTTTCTGGGCTTTGAGTATTTTACTTTTCACAGCTTAACAGCCTTTCATTGCTGGAAGGTGATATTGCAATATTTTGTATTTGATTGCAAGAGTCAGTTATTAGCACTAGAAATTTAGGGTGGTGTTTTTGTGTTTTTGGGGTTTGTTTTGTTTTCCTTTTTCAAAACAAATTAAGTGAAAGAGACTGGAAAAATGGCAGCTCACTTCTCTGTCTTCACTTCTAACTTCAAATGAGTTCTTAAAATTTGGAACAGAATCACATGAGCTTTGTAGGGATGGCCAAAAATGTAATAGACATGTTTACTGTGATTTATAAGTAGTGCTTCATCCCAGGTTTTACTTTGGCCCATTTTTAAGCCTTTTTTGTGGCAGAGTGCTTATGTTTAAGATTACTGAGGTCTAATCTTTTCCTTGCTTAACAGAAAGGGCATTTATTTTTCCCAGTGTGGATGTTCTTAAATCTTTTCTTCCATATAAGATTTGATATGCAAGAGTAGTGACTAAAGGGGTAGCGATCTTACTCATTGTAGGATAAAATACACTTCATAGGAAGACTTGCTAACAATTTTCCAGGTTGATTTGTTTCAGGAGCACTGAATTCAACACATGAGATTTATTTGAAAGGAGGCTTCATGTTATATTTTGGTTTAAAGTTTCCTTCACCAGTACAGATTTAATGTGGATTCTTTTTGAATAGTGTATATCAATTTTAAATTGCAAGATCGAAAGATCTATGAGTTAAGACACCTGAAGTGTGAATTACTGTACTTGCAGGTGGAGTAGTTCTGATATTTCTAAACCGGTCTCCTATTACATGTTACAGTAAGTTGCAATCTTAATAAAAAAACCAAACAGAATTTGACTGCAGGACTGGGAGGAAGCAATTAAATTATATCTATATGTGCTTTGGAACTGCCAACCTGAGGGAGTTTGTGATAGAAGTTTTGATGAAGGTTATGTCCCAGATAGGTAAGCATGTGGTGGCTGTTGTTCAGAGTTTCTGTTTTCTGTTACTGCCTAGAAATATAGAAAAACGGGATAGTGAAGAAGTATGTAGCAATAATCACTAGATGTGGGGAGAAAGTGTTCAGCTACCTTTTTTCTTTCTCTGTCTTCTCTCGAGATATAATGAATGAAGATAGGTACGCGTAGCTGTAGCTGTGCCTGTCAGTTAAAGACCTAAAGCTTCTCTGTGATCTGTAGATGTTACCTTGGGCTGTTGGATGTTGCAGAAATAGAAACTATTCCCTGTCTTTGAATTGCTCCTGCTTCATTGCATGTGACTTTTTTTTTTAATTGAATGAAATCTAGAATTAGTCTTCAGTACCTCATTCATAAAATGTGTCCCCTGAGAGCTCTTAAACTATCATAAAATAAAAGGCCAAAATCTCCTAGGTCAAAATTAGTGTTTGTAGGTCAGCGTGCCCAACAGTTTGAATGCATTTCCTTCAATGAGTGTGAACTGTAGGGGCCCCTAAACTCCTGAAGTTTTGTGAAACACACTGGTTTGAATGAGAGAGGCCCAGTAGCATTAATCCAATTTGTCTACTGACTTAATCTTACTGCCATTTATCATGTAACTGCTGCTCCTCTGAAGAAGCAGTCTTGCATGTGTTTCTGTTGATCGTTTTGCAAGTTGAATCCCTTTTCCTAAGAAGGTAATCTTTCCTTTTATGAAACTTCATCCTAGGTTAAGGGTCAAGTAATTTATAACTGAGGAACCACGCTAGAGAAGTTAGAACTTCTTCCCATCTTTGGAAGCTCCTTTGCTAATCCTTTCGTTTAGTAAAGCATATATTTAACATCCTAATGTTGTGGTTTCATAGTTAGTGGCAAACTGTTTCTAGAACATAGGTGGTAAGTTTGAAATCAGATGATGATCACTGGTTTTCCTTTACGTAACTGTTAGTATACATTGAAAATGTGGAAGAACAGCTGCGAACTTCAAGGAAATAGGAGCTCTTATACTCATCAAGCTGTCTTCTGCACATGGGTAATGTCATCATCTGACTGGATTACAGTTTCATTTGAGTCTTGAATAGTATTTATAATTGTAAGCATGCTTCAAGATAGGTCCGTTCTCATGTTTTCACCAGTGTAATGGCTTCTACCTCTAATTGCATCCTTTTAGAGCCATTAATTTCTTAAATTTTTTGCCTATGGTCTCATTCTGATTTAACTTGAGGCTTGTCATTCTGTGGGGGTGGGGCAGTTCTCAACTTGTATGAGGACTATTCCTCTGGTTACTACTGTATAAATACATAACACAGTAAAACTTGGCGAGAGCCAGCTGTGTTGTGTGACCACATGACTCTGACTGTCTTAAGAAAACACCATACCTTGAATCGAAACTGCTTAGGATTGGTTTGGTAGTATCTTTTTATAGGAGACCAGTTATTTGCTTTTGACTTTAGTGATCAGAAAGAGAACACTATACAGTTATCTTTATAAGGAAGCCTGCAGTGGCACATGGCTTTTTTTTGGAGCGTAGCTGTATAGAGTATAAATAAAGTGAAGAGTCAGAAAAGAGACACTTTTGAAGTAAAATGGTTATTCTGTCTCTACTCATTATTTATACCAGTTACCATGAGTTTTTTTTTTTAATTCATACACATACATATTATACTATTGACCAGAGGTGAAGCAAAATTTGTTTCCAAACAAATGTAATTTGGTGTAATGAGGTGAAAGGGAGGGACAGGTTCCTTTTGGCCTTTGCAGTGCTGTAGTCATCCATTCTTAATAAATGAGCCACTTTCTACCAGCTGCTGTTTCTGCTCTATTCAGTGTGTGCCATCTCTGAAAGCATGGTGAAGGTAACTTCTGTAGAGGTGCAGTGCAGTATCTTTTCACTGTACCATTTTTTC
Source organism: Pardalotus punctatus (assembly GCA_013400915.1). Taxonomy (NCBI): domain Eukaryota; kingdom Metazoa; phylum Chordata; class Aves; order Passeriformes; family Pardalotidae; genus Pardalotus; species Pardalotus punctatus. Next base: position 133,505 of record VZTX01007329.1, on the reverse strand, counting down.
CTGAGAATTATGATGAACTCAGAAAGTACCATAGTATATGAAAGTGTAAGGAAGGAGATGGACTCAGTGTCACTCTGTTTTGTTTGGGTTTTTGTTTCATTTTTTAAAATTTACTGAATATAAAGTCAGATATTGGAAAGCATCTTCTCAGAGCTGACATCAGCATAAATGTTTGAGGCATCCTTAATGTCTTCATTTTGTATTTTGTTTCTTCTATTTTAAAAAAAACTTTAATCTATCAGCCAGTTCTTTCTTCTCTTAAGGCAGTTGTTGGATTTTCTTGCAGTTTTTGGTTAGTTTGCATCTCATATGGGCTTGGGCTTCTCCAAAGGAACTGCATTCAGCTGCTCTAGGTTGGTAAGATCTGTCTCTTACTATTAAAAAGTCACAGCATTTAAAGGGTATGTTAGCAAGTGTATTTGCAGTCAGCTTGAACTTCTGGGCTTTTTATAACACGTATTTGTCCCAGTCTGACAAATTGTTTGTTTGGGATTTCATTCAGCACTTTGTATGTACCAAATGACTCCTTAACTTCACCTGCCTGAGTTAATGCTGCTCCAGGTAGTGGAGGTAGCAGTAGAAGGAATTTATATAAAACCAATACTACACATTCTACTTAAATTTGTGGAAGCTGACACTGTTACTTCTCATTGTTCTCCCTTTCCTTTTTTCTTCTAAAGCAATTGCTTTATATGTGGCTGTCTCTAAAATTTGTTTTCTACAGCATATAGATTATTCTCAAGCAGTTCTCCCTGTTCTGTTCCTCATTGCAATAAAGGTGCTTCCCTTACTGCAGATCTTGATCTTTCTCAACTTTGTTTTTTAGTAACAGATATGTATTTCCCTGAAAAGTAGAACCAGACAATTGTAGCTTGTATATCAGATATATGGGAATGGGTATATGTGATGGGAGTGAATATTGTACGGAGCAGCTACCATTCTGGATTTCTAGCGGGTGTGTAGAGTATGATTGATAAGAAGGTTTTTCCATTCTCTGAAGCTTTTCTGTGTTTCTTATTCAATGATTGGCTTGCTTTTTGAAATAAATCTTAATTTTTTTAATTACAGAATGGAAAGTAAAGTAAAATTTTAAGTATTCTCTGTAGAAGCCATGCCAGTCCCAAACTGTGATTGAGTGTGACTGTGACATGGTAGATGTTTTTACTCTTTTCAGTTGATTCAGATGTCGGTGAATGTTATTGAAACAGCATCCCGCTCTTGTCCATAGCAGATGATGTCTTAAGCATAGTATTCTTATTTTCCATATTGAACTCTAAGTTAGTCTTTTTCTTCAGCTAATAGAACTGATAGACGATTGGATTTATTCGATACTGCATTTTAATTAGGTGTACCTTTTGTATTATCCAAATGTTTTATAAATTGCTGGAAGAGATCCTTTATTGCCTTGAATTATGTGCTAGAGAGTTTCAGATTTTAGAGAAGCTTCACCCTTTTGTCATTTTCAGCATGAAACAAGAAATAAGCCACAGGCCTCATTTCCACCTACTTTCAGATAGTGCCACAAATTTGAGCACAGGATGTGTGCTATATTTGGAATTGGCTTTACCTCCCAGATACACATCAAGAAAAAGCTGAAATGCTTCACTCATTTATTTTTTCAGGCTTTGCAGTTACTAGCTACAGGGGCTAATACTTTAGTTCCTTTTTCACTCTTGAAAAATTCTAAGTGTGGGTACCTTGGTGTAACTCTTATGTCAGTAATTTAGAGTGGAAATGGGCTTGTATGTATTAAATTTCTGTTGTATCTTTACAATTCCACTGTGCCTTATGTATTTACATATTAAGACTGTTACACTGTGTAATAGCAGTGCTTATGGTAGGGAACTGTTATAATAAAATTTACATTTTTGAAGCTAATATTGCAAATATAGGCTTGTCAAACATGTCCTGTAACTTCATTATTGTCAATAGATCTATTCCATTGGGTAAAGTGTACTACTTAAATGTTTGTAGGATCACAGCCTTAATTTGTAGTATTTTGGTTTTCTGCCTTGAGCACTGCCTAAATGCAATTAAGTTCTAATGCATTTCTGTGTTGCCTTAGGTTGAAAATGGAAAGCATAGACAAGTTCATAGAATCACAGGATGGTTTGGTTTGGAAGGGATCTTAAGGATCATCTCATTCCAACACCCCTGCTATGGGCATGGACACCTTGCACTTGCCCAGGTTGCTCAAAGCCATATCCAGTCTGGCCTTGAATACTTCCAGGGATGGACATACATAACAACTCTGGTCAACTTGTTCCAGTGCCTTATCACCCTCATAGTGAAGAATTTCTTCTAATATCTAATTTAAGTCTACCCTCTTTCAGTTTAAAACTTTTACCCCTTGTCCTATCACTTCACTTCCTGATAGAGTCCGTCTCCATACTTATTGTAGGCCCCCTTTAGATACTGCTGCTATGAGATCTCCCTGGAGCCTTCTCTCTGCAGGCTGAGCAATCTCAATGGAAAGATACTGCAGCCCTCCGCTCGTCTGTGGTCCTTCTCTGCACCTGCTTAAGCAGTTCTGTGTCTTTATTATGCTTGGGGCCCCAGTTAGTTATTCTTCTAATAATGTTCTGTCTCCCTCTTTTTCAGTGTTCATTCACCTGACTTGCCTCTCCTGACATCCTCTGTAGTGAGGGGCAAGCATTGTCACTTTTTGCAAAAGTCAGGTTTGCTTTTTTTCCACGTGACTGTAAAGATACTGGGTGTGAATGGCTGAGAGCGAGTCTGGGGGCAGTGGCTTCTGTTTCACAAGTTTTAGGATGAGGTTGAACAGACTGATCAAATCCTCCTCATTCCCTGTATTTCTTGGTAGTTTCTCAAGGATTCTGAAGGATTATTTTAAGTCTGCACAAGGGTTTATTTTATTTGGATTTTTTTTTTAATGGGCTGGATGAGGAATACAGATCTTTTTCTGACATATTTGCTCCCCTTCAGCTGCAAATGAAATATATAATATGGGTTTTCCAACAAAACATGGAGGCTTGTGGAGAAGATGCCTTTTCTTTCTGTTAAGGAAGCATCACTCCAGTATCTGTGGCTTCCCCACCTTTTGTTTTGAGAAGTGCTTGCTGGAACACATCTCAATAACTGATAGGAGGTATGAAGTAAATCTTTGGATACATTTTTTTACTCCTTCCCCTGTCTCTGGGATTTCTTGACTGACTAGTCATGACATGGATTTTCCAGTAGTTGTTAATTCTTGATGTTAATTGCTTTATCAAAGAGTGAGTGACTTTTTCTGCAGATCTGTTACTGTTCTGAAATATTTTATTGTTAGTCTGATAAGGAACTTTGGAGGATTGGGAGGACTGATAAAAATTCTGCATGTAATTGTCAGTGGAGGGCTTGTGGTGTCTTCATTAATGTTTTTACTACTTTTTTTTTTTTTTTTTTTGTAACAATGGTTTAGACAGCAGCCCTAATAATGTACTGTTATTCTCCTTCCTGATATATTTCTGATTTTTGAGGCTTGGTTGTTGTTTTGGTCTTTTTTTTTTTCTTTCCCCCCCTTCAGTTCAGGACATCTTTTTTTCTTCATAAGTATCTGTGTGCGTGTGTGTGTATAAATAAATGAGCCTGTAAAACTACAACTCTTCATTCAACTGTATGATGGCTTGTTTTAGAAGTTACTCCATAACTTTTAATTCTAGTTTAGAAACAGCACTGCAGGCTGAACAGGAGATGCTCTCTTTAGAGTTGATGTACATGCTAGAGAGGGGTTATAGTGAGCCCAGAAAAGCTGTGTATAACTCATTTTAGCTTGTACTAGAGCAGATTTTAGTATGAGGTCTTAGTTGCTGCAGTTGTGCCTAGGGGAGTGTAGGGATAAAGATAACAGCTGCTCTGAATCAAAACTTTGTATTGGAAGACTTTAGATCTAGCAGATGTGTATAAGAAGTTAGAGTTTGCTGAAATTCTGTCTGCTGTTAGGGAAGTGCATCCTCAGCCTGCAGAAAAGATTTTGGGAAGCAGAGAGAATTAATGGTAGCCTTGGACTACCTGTAGGCAGGCTATTGAGAACACTGGGCCAAGCTCTGTATCGTGGTGTGTGGAAGGCAGACAAGAGACAGCAGGCATGCATTAAAATAATTACATTTAAGAAGAATATGTTTCTCCGTGGAGTGGGACAATTCTTCGGACAGGTTGAAAGAGCTTTTGCAGTGTTCAGCTTTGAATGTTTTGATTCCCAGCTTAATAAAGCATGGTGTAATACAGACTTACTTTGCTGATGTTGATTTGAGAAGGAGGTTGAATAGAGAACCTAGAGAGCTTTTCCAACTGAAATTACTCTGTGAATCTGTAGCAAAAAACTGTAAACATCCTCAACTTCCTGAGTATAAAATGGTCTGCGTTAGAGCTTTAGAGAACTAAAAATCAGCGATGAGCCTATAAACTCACATGAGGTTTAACAAGACCAAGTGCAAGGTTCTGCATCTGGGTCAGGGCAGTCCGTGGTATCAACGCAGGCTGGGGATGAACAGATCAAGAGCAGCCTTGCTGAGAAGTGTTTGGGGGTACTGTTGTATGAGAGGCTGCACATGACCCAGCAGTGTGCACTCACAGCCCAGAAAGCCAAACATGTTCTGGGCTGCATCCAAAGCAGCATGAGCAGCAGGGCGAGGGAGGGGATTCTGCCCCTTGGCTCTGCTCTGGTGAGCCCCCACTTCCAGCTCTGGGGTTCCCAGCGCAGGAAGGACGTGGACCTGTTAAGAGTATGTCCAGAGGAGGGCCACCAAGAGGTTTAGAGGGCTGGAGCACGTTGCCTATGAGTAAAGGCTGAAAGAACTGGGATTATTCAGCCTAGGAGAGAGAATGCTTCAGCGTGACCTAATTGCAGCCTTATGGTACCTGAAGGGAGCATGGAAGACAAGTGGAGAGGGAGTTTTTACAGTGTCATGTAGTGACAATGAAACTGAGAGTAGGTTTAGCTTAGATACTAGAAAAAAATTCTTTGCTGTGAGGGTGGTGAGGCACTGGCACAGGTTTCCCGGGGAAGTTGTGGATGCTTCATCCCTAGAAGCTTTCAAGGCCAGGAGTGATGCAGCTTTAAGCAACCTGGTCTCTTGAAAGGTGTTGCTGCTTATGGCAGGGGTGATGGAACTAGCTGATCTTTAAGGTCCCTTCCAACCCAGGCCATTCTGCGATTCAGTATTAATAGACTTTAAGCAGATAGTGGGACTTCAGTGGAAATGCAGGAAAGTTGTTTTTTTTTTTTTTTTTTTTTAAACTTAAAGGTGCTCCTTGATGTAAATACTGAAGCTTATGCATGCAATGCAGAATCTCTGAATCTTTTGCACTGACACAGGATGTTTGTTTTCTTAAAGTTCAGGCTGGTTGCTTAAAAACTCAGTGAGGAAATGTTCAAAAGGGAATGGGAAAATACCAGGCTTTCCAGTGATGAGCAATGGGATGGTGTGCAGAACTTGATGAAATGAGCACTAATGGGATCCCTCAGTCTGCTTCAGGAGATGTTTGGCTACAAAATACCATACCTAAAATGTTTCTACACTGATGCAAGCAGCATGAGGAACAAGCAAAACTAGCTTTGGCCCAGTTCCAGAGGTTTGATATTGGCCTACGTGAAGCCTGGTGGGATGAGTCTTATTATTGGAGTGCCCTCTTGGATGGTTACAGGCTCTTTAGGAGGGATAGGCAGAGCAGAAGGGCAGGGGCTAGGGTGGCATTGTATGTGTTGTGTATATGTATGTACACAGTTGTCAGTGGCACATTCAAGAGGTATCTGGACCATGTTCTCAGGTGCATGGTGTGACTCTTGTGGTGTCCTGCTCTGAGCCCAGAGTTAGACTCAATGATCTTGACGGGTTCCTTCCAACTCAGCTTTTTACATGATTCTATGAACTTTTCCATACACTGTCCATGGTACTGCAGTTGCAGACATTTCCTTTCCATAGCTGTAGTCAGGTTGAGAATGTGTTGGAATAAAAGTGACTTAGTATTGAAGCTGGGTGAGATTGTATGTCTGTGTGGGGTGGTTCTGGGTGTCTTTATTCCAGTTTCCCTTGCAAGGTTTTTCTTGTTTGTCCTTCAGGTTAGGTACTTCAGTCCAAAGCCTGAGGAATAGCAACAGCGCTGTATTTGGGTAAATGTTTGTTTCTGTAGTTGTCTTTGTAAAAAGCAGGAGAGAAAAAGGAATATTTTACTTCTGTTGGCTAAAAAGCACAATTTTGATAACCCAGAATAATTTCTTCAGTTTGTAACTGCAAGTACACTAAGATTTATCTTATGGCAGAATTTAGTCTAAGACCTATAGGTAGCTTCCTTGTGATGGTCAGGATTATGAATAGAGCCCCTAATGAAAGATGAAATTAGGAGTTGAACGTCATTATGGTGTTTCATATCTTCTTCAGAGTTTCTTGGGAGAATGAAGGAAATCTGGTCCTAGCAATTGTCTTCTTCATCTTTGCATTGTATCGATAGATAATGTCTTTTACATTAGTTATTCTAGATTTTGCAGGTATTCTTTCTCAAGCTTGGGTGTTTTGTTTGGATAATTGGAAAAGTGTTTTTTAACTAACCTGTTGTTATGTTAGTACTGCTTTTAGATGAAATCTGAAGGACGTAATTTTTCAGTGCATTAGCACTTGTATTTCCTTTAAAAACAAAGCACTGGACAGTAATTCTCACTCTTTTGACTCTTAAGACTTGTGAGGGTTTAATGGCACTTGCAAAGTAAAACTAATTAGGGATTGATGAACAAATACATGTGTTTGTAAACCTTTATAGAATGCTGTAAAGGAGGTGTTTGAGAGAGCTTTTTTTTGTGTCTAGTACTATTCTTCGGTTCTTTGTCAGAAGTTTAGCAGATGTGATGTAAATAATCATACACTAATTTGGGTCTGGAGGAATGCAAAGGTACTTCATTCTTCCTGCTGACCTTTTCTTGATTTCTCTCCACAAGAGGTAACTTCATGGGTTATGGGCAAACTGTGAGGTACTGTGGGTGCTGGATACCTGGGCTGACAAGGTATAGTGGGTAGTTTACATGTGTGTCGTGGTGTAGAAATGGCATTCCCCACTTTAGTGTTCCCACTGAAATACTCCAAACTATGTGCTGCTTGCTTGCTCCTCCCTCCCCCTGCAGCAGGCTGGAGAGGAGAATTGGAGGCGCAAAAAGGTAAAGATCCCATGTTGAGGTGAGAATTTGCTGGAAATGGCAATGAGATAAGACATCCAACAGTATCAGCAACAATACAGGTGACAGAGGGTGCAAGAAAGGTGAATGATTCACCAGTGATTGCTCATCCTGGGAAACCCCTGATGTTCACTCTGCCGTACTGGTGGACCCAGAAGGGATAGACTCTCCCATCCCTGGAAGGTGGTATAGAATAACCTCTGTGTCATAGCAGTGCCCCCTCCTGACTACTGCAAAAATTAACCCTGTCCTGGCTGGAGCTAGGGCAATGTTGTTGCCACTAACTCTGGGCTGGATCTAGGTGCAGCTGGAAAGTCAGAATTCTAAACCATTCAATGGCTACTGGAAAAGTAGTGCTTTGCAAAGAAAGTTTTGGGATTCTATTCTAAGAGCAGAGATGAAGGACAAGCTCTTCATCTAAGTGTATTATCTTTTCTCTTTTTTTTCTTGGAACTCTTGAACATAGCGGGATGTTTTTCTGTTGTGGATTGTTTGTTTCCCTCCTATATAATTTACTGGTGAATTGCATTTGTGTTTTAACTGTTGCTAGATATATTGAAAATAAAATTTAAGTAATATTGCCTTTCTCTAAAATGCACATGTAACATTTGTAACAAGTATAAGCTTTTGTGAAAGTTAGAAGGGGAAGGCTTCTTATATGATATGTTCAATTCTACATCATAGTCCTTTTATAGAAAGAAACGATTCTGAAAGATGAAATGGCTTTTAAAGGTTAATGAAAGTTGAGAAGCAGATCCTGTGTGTTTTGTGGAAAGCAGTAAAATAAACTCTTTCTGCAATTATAAGGTTTTTTTTTTTCTGTGCAAAGTGCGTAGTGAGTAAGTGATAAGTGATTAGCTTATAAGTGATAAGAAATTCTACCAGTACACTGCTGCAATTCTACCTAAAATACTTGGCATTATTTACATACCTGTATGTAATGAATTTTGCCACCTATGCACCAAATTTGTGTTGATCTGTTAGAAAAGAGTATATGTGAGATTTGTAAACACATTTAAATAGGAAGCAGATGTAGTTGAGATGTTCAGCAATGATAATGCTGCCTATTACAGACATTGTGTAATGACTGTATAATAGATACTTCAGGGATTTTTGATCTCTTTTAAACTGATGCAAGATGCTTATTTTACTGCAAAGTTATAATATGCTGAAGACTCTGGTTTTTTTCCTTTTAACTAGTCTGAAAAGACGTTGCTGTAGTGGATAACTTAAAACGTGTGTGTTCCAAGAGTAACTTAAAGATCTCTTCTACCACTCCACCCCCAAGTGTAGCTATTGGCTTTCTCTGCTATGCCATAGTTGATTTTAATCTATTTACTTTCCCAATAACAGTGGTTCTCCTTTTGCTGCTCACTGAGAATAACAAGGTAAATTACTTTTAATTTTAATTCTTATGCACACTCTAAGATAAGTTTATCTGTAATGGTGATGAAAATTTGGGACGGTAGCTTTGGATCAAGTGCTGAATATGTTATAAATAGAACCTTTAATAGTCAGTAATTACTGAACTTTTAAAGTGTCAGACTTTGTCATTCTGTTCCCCTGTGCAAGATGAGGGCTGCAGAAGTAACATCTTGTCGGATGCAGAGATAGTATCTTGTGTTAGACCAATATACTAGTTCATTATATGTGTTGGTTTAAAAAAAGATGCAATCTCAGCCTACAAACCTTGTGGCTTCTTTGGAGTGGGATGAATGTAGGAGTGTATGCAAGGCACAAGGATGTGGCTTCTTCATCTTTGGCAGTCTCAGGACTCTGCAGGGATGTGCAGTGCTAGGAGGAGACAAGTTTTCTTTCCCTTCATGTTCACTCTCGTCTTCTCTTGTGGCTGTCCTTGATCCCTGTCCTGTTTAAGGAAAACTGCTGAGGGCACATGCTTTGTCTTTGGTACCTTTGTGTTCAGGTGTAGCAAAATGACTTCTGACTTCATGTCAGAAACCTTAATTCTGATGAATGATGTGCTATTTTATATACTGTCTATGAATTTAATCTGGAGGGGATATTCTGTGTGCTCTAACATTTTTAGTCTTATGCATAGCCATGCTTTTCAATGACTTAAAAAGCTCTGACTATTAATGCCCCTTTAAAAGTGTTCAGAAAAATTCTCAGTCTTTCATCAAAACTACATTCGTATGAAAGCTGAAAAACTGAACTGTGGAGTTTTCATTGCAAGGTGGTTACTGAGAACATAGCTCTTTACCTCAAGATTCCTTGCGGGGGAGAAATAATGTAAATTCTGTGTGTGGTTGGTTTAGAGCTCTTGCCTTACAGAGAAAACAGCTAACCTGGCAGCTGTTGTAATCTGTTACCCTAAGGAATGGGGCAGTGGGAAGCATGTCCTTGCCACTGACTGACATCAGCATGCTTTCCTCCTCCTGGGAGAGGATGTTACTTTTCTATTACTCTATAACTGGATTTCTTTTCTGTACTACCTACTCCACCCATGAGTGTTTCCTTCCACAAGGTCAGAGAATAGAGTTGCTGATGTTCCAGCAGTAGTGGGAATACTTCATCCCTTTCCAAAGGTTTGCTGTTTGTATAAGAGGTAGGAATTCATCTGACTGACATTCTAGTGTAAATTTGGGAGCGGTGATGTAGTTGAGACGTGCATACATAACCAGATATTAATAAACAGAATGGAAACAAAATGGCAAGAGAACACCACAAAACCAAAGGTGCTGTTTATTCACCCTGACTATTCATTGTTAACTATCTACAGCCATAATAATGCTTTATAAGCAGTCTGAGCTACCAGCATCTTTCCATGTGCATTATGCTATCAACATAAACTCTTGATAACATCTAGTTTACCTATCTGTATGCACAATACTGATCACAAGCCTTTTCTGTTACAGTAGGTAAAGGAGAAAACATTAACCTCTTTCAAAGACAAATGTCCCATCTTAAAAAGCAGATAAAAATCTGTCTGTTATTTTATTAAGTTAGAGGAGCAAAGATACTGTATGTGGTGTTGCGGTCTGTACAGATTACTTTATTCTCTCTTCATTACTGTATGGATATGGCCTTTAGCACAGATGGGTATTAAAAGAACCTGGAATGTGTAACCTGTTCCTTGTCAGGAAGCACATAACCAGGATGCCATATTCCTGAGTAATATGATACTGCTCTGCTCCTTCTCCCAAGTCCTCAGGAAAATGTTGAGAAATATATTTTTATAACTCAAGGAGTAAATCTAATGCTAAGTGGCGACTTTCATTTTGAAAGTTGATGTTGCTAGTAGGGACAGTGGAAACCACTCCACTCTGATGTACAATCAGTTATATGGGTTTTCAGGTTGCTCTTTAAAACACCTCATCTGCAATGTGCTGAATAGTAATGAAGACTAAACCACACTGTAAAGTTTCTATTATAGGTCCAGAATCACACACACTGGCCCACGCAAAAGTGCAATATGACCCATTGTTTTATTTCCTTATCTCTGCACACACATTTCAAACAGAGCTTTGTGTCTTTAAGACTAATCCGAAAGACTTTTTCTCATTAAATTAGGCTCTTTGTTTAACTGTGTTCCTAAAGTATATTGCATGTCAGATACAGCCAGTGCTGTGTGTCCTGTAGTCAGTACCTATACTAAACATAAATGTAAAAGGCACACATTTGTATTTCATTCTGGTTCATTGTTACTTCACCTCCTGATGTCAAGACCCTAGAAATTTTGAACAGTAAAACAGACTGAGTGGGTTATTTTTATTGTAGAATGCAACTACTGGGCTGATTTAGCTTTATTTGCATATTAATTTTTCAAATACCTTGATTAGCAGGGGTATATTACTGTTTGTAACAGCTATGTGTCTTAGCCATTTTCCCTTTCAAAATTAGATTTGCAAATTATTTGTGTCCAAACTCCAGAGTTGATTTTTAGAGAATAACTTTTAGGATATGTGTGAGTAATGCTGTATTTATGTCCAAGACTCAAACATCATAAAGCTTACTAAGTGGAATGTCTTAATGAAAAGAGAATTACATTGTCGGAAGAGTATTCAGAAATGGCTGAGCTCTGAAAACCAAAGCACAAGAATCAGTAACTGCACATCTCAAACATGATCATAGCAAGGGAAAAGAATGTTATTTTGCTGCTCACTGGATTATGTTCTTGGGGTCTTGCACGCCAGTCTGGATACACTGAACAAATCTGTCCTGAGTAGCTGTTGTACTTGGCCCATGTCACTGGAAGAGTAAGGAGAAGTAAGGGTGCAGACACCTCTTGGTTCTGACTCGCCTGAATTCAAGAATTACTGATCAGATGTGTGTGATTGATTGTATGACTGCTTTTAGTGTGAGGCTTGTTTGGAATCTATTGCTGATTTAAATTGCTGTTTGGTACTAATGACTTTCTGAATAAAACACCAGGTACTTTCTGTTTTTTAAAGAGGTCCCTGCACCTTGTAAGTTTATTTCTTTGTGGCCTGCTTTGATACATTTTAGTATGGGTTCAGCTTCTCTATAAAAAACGCTGGAAAAGACTTCCTGAGCCTGTAGAGACCTCTTTTGTGACCACTATCTTGAAAGAGAAACGATTGTTCTGCTGAAAGACTTATGATGGATTGCAATACTGATCAAGAAACAATGATGTTCTTTTTGTATTTAATATTCTAGACCTACTACTTTGAGACTTCTCTGGAATCTCTGTTTCTGAGACAGAAGCTCTGTTCCTAATCCTCTGTTTTATCTAGAGAGGACTGTGAAGCTTCTGGCACTGTTCAGCCCTGAGGACTTTTGGTGATTATCACTGTGCTGGTCATGCAGAGTCTGGCACTGTAATAGATGACAGTACACAGAGCTTTTTAGTTTTCTCTGAGGGTACTGTGTAGCTAATACAGGTGTACAGTCCAAAAAACTCTCTTCCTGGCACTCACATCTCTGGCCCCAAACAGAAAACACTTGCGCTGTTACTGGTGCAAGATGACTTTCTACTTGTGTTTCTCCCCGTAGTGTGAAAAAGGGCGGTGATAATCAAGGCCAGGATTTTCAGAGAAAGCTATAACTTCTTCAGAGAAGACATGACGGCATACTAAGTTGTTTTTCCCCACTTGCTTTTTTTGATGTTTCCACTATCTTTTAACCATACTAGGTTGGATGGTGTGAAGCCTTAATGTGGTAAGCTACCTTTTGCAAAGGCAAGGATCTCAGCTTCTGTGGAAGGCTCCAAGGCAAACTCATTCAGCTTATTTTGTAGAAAGGTAAGAAATATTTTACAAATGCTTTCAGATTTCACTGAGATCTAAACATTCAGCCTCCTAAGTCTATTTTCATCAGTGTCTAATGCAGTTAAGGAATGAGTTGTGGGTTTTCCAGGAATGGAACAAACTTGCCAGTGTATTCTGAAAGCTGACCCTGAATATAAGGAATGTGACTTAACAATGGTATGAGTTTTCTGTTGTAGTTTCAAACATTGATTGTTTCAATAGCAACCTAATCCATAGGTAATACGATGTTCTTTCAAGTTCTCCTTTGCTCTTGAAGTCTTGTATAGTCCTATTTTGGGGAAAATCCATGGTGCTTTCTTGTGAGGTGGTGTTACTACAGTCATCTCAGCTTTGTTAGCGCCAGCCCTCTGAATTCCCCTTCTGCAAGACAGGTTCTGTACACATAATGTATGATGTCTCCTTTATGTCTAGTGCAATGGTTGAGTGTAATGAACCTTGTTTAGAAGTGAGTGATTGTTCTGTAAACTAGCTGCAGAGAAGCTTGCAGCTCAGGGTAATATGCCAGACTTTCAAGGTTTAGTGTTGCTGTTTCACAGTATGGGTGCCATGTGGGAGGGCAAGGAAAAGACCTTCCCTTGATGCAAGATGCCATTTATCTGTGAGGGTTAACTGTAGCCTCTTAAAACAAAATTCTTGTATACTGACCTCCTTTGTTGCAATTGTTTGATACTTGTCAGTGGGATTATCTTGTAAATCAAAAGTTTTGGACCACATTGAATGAATTCTTAGAACCATGGCTCTGGGCTGCGATTGGTTAGGGTTTTTTTTCTTTCCCAGGAACTGATTTAGGCTTTTCTGAAGTTCCTTTGATAGGGGCCAGATATGTAAAGGTGATGCTTTGTGTGCTGGTTGTGTGAATGCCTATCTAGGGACCTGTCTCTCATTCCTGGTTGTTGGTGTTGTAGGTCTGATCATCACCAGAAAAAGTGAAGAGCAACTTGATTGTGATACTGACCTCTCTGGAGTGCTTGCCCTTGCAGAGGAGACAGAGGCTTGCTCTGATAACCTGCCCAGGTTACATGTGATGGTTTATGCTCTCAGATGCTGGTTGCAGGATGTTCTCTGTACTTGCCAGAGAAGTGCCATCCTCCTCACTACAGAAGAACTCAGGCTTTTTGGTCCACTGGGGAGTCTTCCCCATCCCTTGGATCCTAAAGAATTAGATAGCCTGTTTTGATCCATGACAGCCTGCTTCCTCTATTTTATAGCTATGAAGGCTGAATAAAGTGAGGACAAACTTACTTTGCCAGCTAAGCAGAAGGATCACTGGGATATAGGCTCATGTGACTTGACTTTGATTGACCTTATTGTAAATACGGTATTACTGTAAAGTTCAGCCCTAAATTATTGGCAGAAGTGGATTTATACTCTTAATCTGAACAAATAAATGTTTAAGCAATTTTCTTCCCAGAAACTTTATCCAAGGCAAAGTGAAAATACATGGGTTCAAAATCCCAATTGCATTGTCTAGCTAAGAGTATTCAAGCAGAAAATGATAGAAGATGATCTTTTTCCATGTAGAGGGAGTCTTGATGGGATAAGGTTTGCTACCAGGTGATAAATATCCACCCCTCTGGAGGCTGCTCAAACTGGGCTTACGTAGCCCTTCTCTTTTTTATTTCCCCTGCACATTTTACACATAGCAGTACTTGTAGTTCTTTTCAACTCTGAGCTCTGTGTATTTTCCTGTTATTCTTTGCCAGAATTTACTTCTGTTGCTCTTTAGGTTAAAGCTGCCCTCTTGGCTGTTGAAAGCCATTTGCTAATGAGAAGCAACAGTACCAGTGTGAAAAACTTCACAAGAGAGTCCTTCTAATTAGCCATATGAGACAGTGTACTCTATTAACTGTAGATGTTTTTCTTCTTTTTTTTTTTTTAAATGTTTAAGATTTCATTTGTGACTATATATATGGATTATGTATGAAGTTGTAGTATATGAGGAGGTGCTTGGATCTGGTTATTTGAGATATTACTGTGCCGAGGAAAAGGTTTTATTTATAATAACAAGTAAACAAACAAAGAATAGTACAGTCACAAGCAGCTTGTTCCAAGTGATACTTGCAGTAGGTAAATTAGTCACTTCTCTGAATGCTAAAGTTTTGGAGCTGGGTTACAACTGTTTTTTTGGTGTAATGATATTCAAGCAATACTACAGAAACATTTCTGTACTCCCATTTTGAGTAGATTAAACCAATATTGAAGTAACTAATATCTTCCTCAAAATTTTATCAGTTCCCAGAGTCTAGGAAAGCAATTTTTTGGACAGTATTTTAGTGCTATGGGTAAACATTTCTCCATCATAATACCTGGTATTGCTGGACACAGAAATGCTTTTTGCTGTAGATTTTCTTATGTAGTCTTTTAAAGTCTTGTATTGCAAAAGTATTGGATAAAGAATGTGCAGATATGGAGGGACAAACTGCTGCCACCTTTTCAGGCCATGTGTACTAACACATTGGAGCTTTTACAATTGCAAATGGAGGCAGGATATCTTAGTTCTAGACTACAGGTTAATTAATATATTCAAGATCTTTGTAATATTTAGTGATTGGGAATGTCAATTCACATGTCAGCATTCTGCAACTGATTGCTGGTTGTCATTCTCTTTCCCAAAGTGTGTATTTTTCTTGAAAATTCAAAATGCAACTTCATTAACTTTGGCTTGATGTTCCTAAAGAGAAAATTCTGGCTTTGTTCTTCCTGTGCTGAATCAGGAACACAGTCAGGGGATCTGTTTGTGGTTTTTGTTTTTGTTTTTTTTTTTTCTCTCCTTCCTTCTCTCCTTCCTTCTCTCCTTCCTTCTCTCCTTCCTTCTCTCCTTCCTTCTCTCCTTCCTTCTCTCCTTCCTTCTCTCCTTCCTTCTCTCCTTCCTTTGTGAGCTGTAGACCACAGCCTATTCAAAAAATGTATGTTACATGCAGAAAAATTACTGCTGAGTTACCCAATTTAAAAAAAAACCGTCAAACTCTTCATCTTGGTTTGATCCTATGTAATCAGAGTCACTAAAAAGCAAAATACTTGATTCAGACTTGGAAATATTTTAAATGGTATAGTGCAAGAAAGCTGATAGGCTGTCAGAAGCTGTTATTGCTCCAACAGTTTTCCTTGAATTCTGTTCTGTGTAGAGGAATGACAGCAGCTGACTATTGCTCCTGTGCCATATTTCTAGGTCCAGAAATATAAAGCAATTTAATAGTTTTAAAATAAATAGTTTTACTGTCTCTGCTTCACTCCTGACCTTTTCAAGAGTGGCTTGTATAGTGATTACTGGTGGGATTTTTTTCATATTCTCACTACTTACTGTCTTGCAGTCTTCTTCAGTTAAAGCCAAGAGGTCTAGTTAGTAACCACCTGCTGATGCTGCTGCTCATAGGGCTGACCTAGGTGTGGAAACTTTGCCATGAGAGAGAAGTGTGGTTCCTGTTAGCTCTCCATGGGAGCAGTTGCAGCCTTGGAGGAGAGGGATCTCCAGAGTTTTCTCTATTGTTTTTTGACTCTGTAAAGAGTGTAGATATTATATATATACTAGGCTGATTTTTCCTTAATATTCCTTATTTTTTTTTCTCTTTTGAGGTCTTCTTAGAAACTTTTAGGAGTGAGACCTGCTGCTGGTTGATATTCTATCTCTACTATTCAAACTTCTGATTATCACAGTTCATACTTAAAAAGACCTTGTGAAGGCTTTGTTGCTTCATGACATCCAGTAGGACACTGAGTTGTGAGGAATAAAGCTACAGTCTGGAGAACCGGAGAATCAGATGATGATTTGGCTTCTTGGTAAAACATCTATATGATTTCAGAGTGAAATGCTTCTTTTTTTTTTTTTTTTTTTTTTTTTTTTTTTATTTTGTTTTTAAAAAAAAATAAAAACTGCTGGGGGGGGGATTGAAATG
>VZTX01007329.1:71704-117028 GCA_013400915.1 Pardalotus punctatus | reverse complement strand
GTCTTTTGTGTCAAAACATTTTGTTGTTTTAAGGTGAGAGGTTTCTTTTTTTTTTTTTTTTTTTTTTTTTTTTTTTTTTTTTTTTTTTTTTTTTTTTTTTGTAAGTTAGTGTTAGACATAAAGTACAAACTGCTGGGGGAGGCATTGACATGGGTGCTTCACAGTTTGTGACCAAGGAAGTGATGCAGTAATAGTTTGTCTTTTACTAGTATAAGACATCATTTTCAGTCTAGTACTGTGTGGCTGTTGACTTGTCAATCAATGTGTCATACAGTATACTTTATGCCAGTCTTCTAATTTCTGGCATCAGCTTCCAGTGAGTTTCAAGATGGAATTGGAGTTGTGGGCATTGGAACTACATGGACTTTGACAAAGAGTTTTTATTCTTCTGAGCTCAATGCTTTGCATTATTACTTGATCAGCAGAATCATTCAAGCTGGAATCACTACTCATCCAGAATGTATAGATGAGCTATATAAGGCTTTCTTTCTGTCTTAGACTTGTTTTGGTGCTTTTCTCCCCTTCCAACCCAACTAAAAAGTCTTTTTGCTTTCTTGGATTATGGAAACACATGAGAGACTTAATGCTGTTGTTGCTAAGAAATCAGTAATTAGGCTGATACTGTGTTCATGTTTGCTGTTTAAAATGACTTGGAAGTCACATAATAACTGTATTGCTCTGTAAAGGTCAAGTTATTTGAAAATGTTGGTCAACTGCATGAGCAGAAGCCTAATAAAAACATTTTAATTGAAAAGGTGAAGAGGAAATAAATAAACATTAAGTACTCTGTTATCTGTTTTTTGAAGGTTGTTTTAAACAAATTTTTAACACATACATAAAGAACTTCGAGAATTACTTAAAATTTCTCCTGTCTCAGATTTTCTGGTGTCTTAGTTTGCTTTCCTGATTTCAAGGATGTTACAGAAGGGATCCGAGGAGTTGTTACTAAACCTGGCTGGATCGCCCATATCCTAGATCTGAAGTGTATTCAGCTGTGTTATTAAGCTTCAGAGTGAATAATTCTTAGTTTTATTCATGTCTTGGTAATATGGAAAAAAAATTACCTTGTACCTTGATTTATAGTCTTTCTATTCAAGAAAAGCATCACAAGCAGTCTGTGAAATTAAGAACTGTTCAAGGGGCTCTTGACAAGAGACATGCAAGGCATGTGAGGTGGTCAGTCAATCCCCCACTTATGCATAAATAGAAAATTTACTACTTGCTGTGTGTCTCATGTGAATGTGTTTTGATAATACTAGTATGTGGCTGCTATATTTTCCTGGTTTGTTGTAGCTTAATATTGCTGTGACAACTCAGCAGTTCATAAGGAGAGTTAAAGAAATTGAAAGGTTCTCTATACACTTAGCGGGTTGAGAAAAGAAGCCATAAGCTGTGATCATGCTGACTTTGGTTTTATATCTAGTTTTCTGCAAGCCATGTGGGCAGTTCTTACTGGCTAAAGTCTGTCTCTATAATGCATGGTGTTACAAATAAGAATGCATATGTCTTTGGTGTGATTAGCTTCTGTCCCCATTTTCTGTGCTTCTTCCCTCTGCCCCCAGCAGCTCTGATGTTCCAAGTATTATTCCCAAGATAATTTCAGAAGTGTGTGTGTTAGCTGCTGGATACTGGTCCTCGAAGAGCAAAAGTGCTGCATGTTAACGATTAAAGATCCTGGAATTTTTGTAACAAATCCAAAGAGAAGAATTTTGTGTGTAGTGTGCCTTTGCTCTGATGGCGAGTTAGTTTCTTTAGTTATGCTTTGTGTGGTACTATTTCTGTACCTGCTTCTTCAGGGGCAAATAAGAGATAATTCTTCACTACAGAGGGAGGCATTTATTTAATAGATACTTAAATCTGCAGAGATCTGTTTGTAGGAGGTTTAACTGAATATTCTTTCCTTCATTTGGATAACATAAATATCCAGGAATTAATAAGAAAACTGCTTACAGGTTTTTTGCACTGAATAGTACAACTGTTGTATTTTTACAGAGTATAGCTGGATAGGCAGGCTAGGACTTCTAAAGATGCTGCAGTGGTCTTGTTCATGCTCCACCATGAAAATGTGAATCAGGAGGTTTTTATAATGTAAAGGCTGAGCTGTCCTTGAATGCAAGTTTGAAAAAAAAATAAAAAATCATATGCTTCATTCTGATCATACTGCATTAATGGTGTTCTGTGCCAGATTATTCTTCAGTGATGTTATGACTTTCAGATCAGACCAGCTGGAATATTAAATCTGTGTGAACTAATGCAGCTGGAGCAACAGGTCAAAAGTAAGTCCTTCTGGAAAACTATCCGGAAGGTGATGGCTGCAGGCAGAGTTATGCAAATGGGTTATATTCAAATACAGTCTGTGAGCCTCAAGTGGGGTGATTTATCCTGTGTAAGAATTTCTGGGTCATTGCTCTTTAAAAGCTGTGGAGCTCTTCAGATCCGTGCTGTTCCTTCTAATTGGATCTGAGAACGTTTGCCATTATTATTAAGTATGCAATCTAATACAAGGTAGCATAAGAGACTTGGATTATAGATTGGCATGTTCTCACCTCTTCTGTGAAGAAAGAAATGGACTGATAAAAAATCAGGTACCTGGAAGCCTGAAACAAATGCTGTTTTTTCTCATCTTTTGGGTGAAGGCATCCTGCAGAAATGTGAGTAGCCTGAATGGTGCTGGGAGATCAAATGAAAACAGGAGATGGTGAGAGGACTACCTAGAAGACAGAGCTGAGCTGTGTCATGGGAGTTGGAGAAGAATATCCTGAATGGCAGTGCAAAGGGGAAGGGTATTAGTGATGTGGTGACTTGGGGCAGCATGTTGAGTTTTTCGCATTGTGAATTTTGAAGTTTAAGTACTACATTGATGCGTAGATCATGTGTATGAGTATGTAGCACCTTAATAGGGACTAGACAGGACACAGCATTGTGGAAAAATTGAACTATGGCACACTGATGTGTAGTACCCCTGCTGCAGTGCAAGTGTTTCATGCTAGAGTGCTGTGTGAACATGGTAAAGACACTCCATTCCCCAAACAGCTTGTTGAATAGCCACCTGTGGTTGCTGTGTGATTGGCGAGTTGGTCTCTCTGGATCATGTTTCTGACAGTGAGTGGTAGCAGGTGCTCTGATAAAAATGACAAGAAATAGAGTAGTACACTTTTTCCCCAGTAATGAGAGATTTAGGGAGTTCAGAATAGTTCACATGGAGCATATTTAATATTTAGCAGGAGCTGACTTTTTTTTTAGTATTACATGTTGTAGTTTCATCAACATTCTCTGACAACAATCTGTGATATATGATTTGCTGTATACAAAAGTGTGCAAGTATAGCTATTTGATTCACTTGTTGGTTGAGCATCTGTTTTTTCTGGAGGAAATAACTGTGCTGGAATATGTATACCAATGTTACATGGTCTCTGTGTGTGACAGGCTATTAAAGTATGTAAGCTAATAATTGTATAGCCCATTTCTAATTCATTATCCAAATGCTTTAGACATGTCTATATATAGTAGTGCATTAAGTACAAAAATGAAATGGGGGCATGCAGAAAGTGAAAATAAGGAATCCTAGAACTGAGTGTGAATGAATGTGGGAAATTTTTACGATTACAGAGCAATATTATGCTTTTAATTTCACTTAGTGAGATGACCTACATGCTTGGATAGTGTTGTCTTGTATAATTATGTTGAGAGCTTAATGTGCTTGTGGATGAATTTTTCAGAATCATATTTGGCCTTCTTTCTGAATAAAATATAATGCCTTGATTCTGTTCGTGACTTGTAAGAAAGTAAGTTATCTGAGTAAATATCTTACTTGGCATTCATTTGTCGCTGATAGTGTGTAGTCCTTTATGCATCAGTATTCTGAGCATTGTAACAATAAACCAATAATGACCAATTCTTGATTCAGTTTAAATTAGAGAAAAATATCTTTTTGTGGTCCATAACTTCTTTTTCTTTGTCACATAACTAATATGGTTTGTGTTCACATTGGGTTTATAAATAGTAATTAGTTCCCTTTTCATTTAGCAGGTGGCATCTGACTGTTTGTGTTATTAGCTGCCTTGAGGGTGTTAGGTAGAAACATCTCTAGTGATTTCTTTTGGCTGAGTTTTGCACTGTTGCTGATTGTGCTGCTTGAGCAGTTGCTACCTCTAGGTGCTCGTTTCTGTGTTTTCACAATACTGGAGCAAGCTTCTGTGTGACTGTGGGATGACGTAGGTGGAGGGCTGACTTAGTTAAGTATGACCATGTTATGGTCCTTTGGTTCAAGGGATGGTGCAGCTGCTTATGCTGGCAGAATTCAAAGTCTGCGACCATGAGAGTGAGCTCCTGAGGCACCTACAGGGAGACACAAAGCAGAGGAGTGTCTAGAGGCTTCAGTTTTGACCTCCTAGCGAAATAACTTGAGGATAATCCTAGCCAGTGTAACAGTGCTTTTAGAAATACTGAGATGACTGCCTGATTCCTGGTCCTGCTTTCCCATACTTGGGACTTTGTCAATGTCTTAACTTTTCTTAGATGTTGTTTGTATGGTGATCAAAATGTAGCTGCAGATCATAAACAGAGTAATAAACATTATCCCAGAAATAAAATGGACTAAATAAAATGGGAGAAAATGGACTTTGTAGTTACTGGGCATGACTTTACAGTCAGTAGTGCTTTTTGCTTTAAATGTTCAGCACAGTCAGGAAAAAGAAGTAGGACTTCTTTCTGTTGGTCTCAAATGAAAACTAACTTGGATGAATTCAGGAGCCTGTTTGCTTGCTACTGAAGTGTCTTTTTGTTCCCAGTCAGTAACAGGGCCATAAAACTCAGAAAAGCATAGCTCTGTTTCAGCACTCCTGCTGTCTCATATGTCAATGTTGCTAATCAGGTGATTGTAAAATATCGCTGTATTTTGATGTGAGTGAAGGACTGGTGGGAGAAGGGGACCACTCTTCTTGTGTAGGGCTCAAAAAATGACAGGGCAGCATATTAAAGAGATGGAAAATTCTGTGGAAGTTTCACAGTTTTCTTCTGAACTGTGCAGATGACTTCATTAAAACATCTAGTCTTGTGTCTGTTACATGGATTTGGGATGTGCATATGTAAACTTTGTCATACGGATTCTCAGCTAACTCACTGAATCTCCCTCAATTCTGTGTGCTTAAATCAGTAAAAATGGGCTTTTCTCTGTAGTCTGCCTAAGAAAGCTTTTAATGTAGAGCTTCCAGTGGTCACTGCAATGCAATGAAGTGATAGCCCTTCTTACTTACAGAGTCTGAAGAAGATGAGTGTTTTCCTTTCAGCAGTTACTAATGGGAGGAGGTAGTCCAAATGTGCCTCAGCCACTGTGCCCCCATGCTGGCCAGAAGGAGAATGCTGTGCTGACAGAGCTGCTGATTTCTCCCCTGATTCAAGGACAGGATAACCTATTATAGCTGCTGTCTGTAGTCTGCCTGTGTTTCTTACTCCAGCTTGTATGTGGGATCCACACAGAGGTGAAGTGTAGAAAGGGAAGTGATCTGTCAGCAGAGTGGGAGCAGGGGTCTTGGTGGGGGGGCTGCCTTCTCCGTAGCGTTATGCAGGCAAGCTTCTACATACACTGAAGTATTGAGACTTCTCGTGGCTGATGAGTTTCAAGAGATACAAGGCCATGAAAAAATGTATGGGTTTCTGTTTTCGTAAGTTTAATGAGTCCTTACTAAAGGTTCAGTGCATAGACTCCGACCTGTTTCACTTCAAGTGTCAGGTATGTTTGAACTTTAAGTGAAACATTAGCTAATGCATGTCTGGATTTTTTTCCTTCAAGGGGCCATAAGTCTCCAAGTACTTTCTGGGATGTGGGTCCTTACTGAAGTTCTTCATGACTAGATTTTGAGAACTTTTGTCTGTGGCCCTTGTATTTTCTTAAAGCAAGTAGCAAAGCTGAATTCAGTCCATTGTGTGAGAAGAGTGGGTCTCTAGTCCCTGGAGCTAGCTGCCCTCCTGGAGAACTTAAACTTTACAGGACATGTTTACTAAAATAAACTGCTAGCAAATGGAGATATTCTCATGTCTGCTGTGGAGAGATGAGGAGCATGTGTCAAGTCTCAAACGGCTGAGAAACTTGAGGAAAAAGTATTCATAACAAGCTATTTTTTTCCCCCTGCCTCCCCCCCTTTTTTATGATGCCTTTTAAATAGGGAAGATAAACTGCTGGAAGTTAAACATGCTCACCTCAAGTGCAAAAGGGAAGGGCAACAAACATATGCATGCTGAATGGACTGAAATCACTAGGTATATTAGAAATTAAGTTGTGTTTAGGTGGGTGCCCTCAAACAGTAGAATCACTTTTTCCCCCGACTGCAAAATTTGGAGGATTTCATCAGGAGTAATAATTGTTTGGTGAAGCTGATTAGACACAGTTGTCACCTGTAAGTAACCACTTAGAAAAGCTAATAAAAAATTCTCCTCTTTTTCCATTCTGTATGTGTTTGGAAAAGAACTTTATTAGTTGGTATAGTAGAAGGGATAAAGCACACGACTTCATATTTCTGTAGTTTGGGTATTACCTCTTGCAAAATCGCTACACCTAAAACATGCTGCTGGACATTGTCCACTTGTGCTCCATCCCTGTGTGACTGTTTTGGCATAGTGTCCTGTAAACAGGATGTGGAAGTGTTGGAGCCATGTTTGACTGCAGTTGTTGGAGTTTTGGGAAGTGTACGTGCAAGTTCTAGCTGCTTGTAAAGCATGTGTGCACAACCTTCCTCCTTTCCTTCTCCTGAGGTGGTATTAATTGAATCTCTTTGAACTTGATTCCAAAGACTAAATACTCTGGATTAAGTACAACATGTAATACTGCCTTTTGTTTTTTGCTATCACTGCATCACTTTTCTCATGCTGTTAAATGTGGAATTGTTTGCAATAGCCTTAGAGCAGACTGGTTACTCTGTTTCTTGGTAGTGCATGAGCTATATGCAGAATGCATTATTGATGCCTTACTATGCATGCTATTCCAATTTTGAAATAAACAAGTACTGTTCTGATGCAGATTTGAAGCATAAATCCTGGTATATAAACCCTTCTGAAATGGAGACACTTCAGTGGAGAATCTCTAAATGGGGTGCTTGAATGGTCTGTGGCCAAGTAAATAAATATTTCCTCAGTTTCAAGAAACATGGCACACAGCTGCTCCTTACTCCTTGTTGTAAAATAACGGGCCATTTGCTGACTGAAGCAAGCTATTGACATTATTGCTAGCAGCTGCTGAACTCTTAGTGTTAACTTAAACAGCTCATAAATGTTAATTATGTTGCAGTTTTGTTAGAGCTCATCTGCCTATCCCAGAGGCACTAGCTAATATGTCATGCTTTTTTTCCACATGAACTGATGACATTTCTTAGTGGAGATTCCAAATAACTTCCTAAGTTAGTTCAGTAATTTTACTGTAATGGTGAAAGTTTCTTCAAAACTACTCTTAACTACAGTTTCACTACTACTAGTATAGCTTTACTTAAATGTTTCGGTAGGCTCGGAGCTGCTGAGCATGTGGTGGAATGAGTATGCAGTAGAAGGGAGTATGCTGGGTGCTTACTGACCTGTTGTTGCGACATCTGTGACAAAGTTGAATCCAAAGCCAAACTAAAGAAAATCTGTTGCGTTTATCCCATGCCTTGGTTTAAAGTCACTTTCATATTGTTATGATTTTGCTGCTATACAGGTGTGAAAAGTTTACAGGAAATGTTTACAGGCTACTGTAAAAATGTGCATTATCTGCACAATAACCGGTTAAATGCTGTTCTGTGGCCTTTTAACAGTCCCTCCCACTCTTCAGCCGGTGGGGATGTGTTCTTGAAAACAAGACAAAGCTCCCCAACAAACTAATCATTTCCTTCAGATCAGATTCTGCTAGTGTTCTTAGTAGAAAACACTGGTAAAATTCCAGAACCTGGTTTTGAGACTATCAAAATAATTGTGAATATGGCATGAATGAAAGCATAGATAATGAAATGAAAGCTGCTGTATTATCATTGACATTTAACTTTTTGTTTTTAATCGTTGTAGAGTTCTGAAAGAGGACAGTGTTGTTGCTGGTGCATGCTATATAGAGAAATTATGCTTACAGCATCTAAAATCTCTTCTCTCATCCTTCCTTTTTTTGTGGTTATGCAGTGGAACTTTTTCTCTTGAGGGCAGTGGTATATGTTTACCAGAACTGCACTTGGTGCTTTGAGGATATATTTCCTACCAAACTAGTTAAAATTGCAGGTAGTCTGGGCTTCTGGTATCAGTCTGTGATTACAGATTAACCTAATGGCAGTGCAGCCATTCCCATACAAAGCTTTATGCTCTCTGCTGTGTATTTGGATGGTGCTTTGGTTGCATGCATGTGTTTTTCCTCTTCAGAGTTCTTTCCTAGCTGCTTGGAGAGGAATTTCTGTCCCTGAAGAGGTGTGCAGATTAGAGACTGGTATTGCAGACTGATGTTAAATGGATCCTGTCCTGGATAGTGGGTGGTCCCAACTTGAGGTGGAACCCCTTGGGCTTTGTAAGATAAGACTTCATGTAAGGAAGTATGATTTGGGGTGAGGAGGATCAAAATAGGACCAGTTCTTGGGTTTAAGTATCAAATCAATGCTATGTAAGGCTAACATCAGACCATCCTGAAATCTGTGAGCAAGGATTTGATCTCAAAACATTGTCATCTTATGTTCTAGGACAGAATTAAATGTCCTTCTTCATGTAGGTGAATGTGGGAATTGGTTTCTGGATTTGCTTCTAAAAGCCTGGAGAAAGCTTGGATAGTACATAATCTAGTTAGTAGCTTTTGATTAGAAATGAAACAGAAAACCTTCTGGGAAAGTAGAGTGGGACTCCAGATTTCATGTGTGGTTCCATTATAGTTCAGACATCAGTGTTTTGGGAAAAACATGATTGTAAAAAGAATTCTGGATTTTTAAAAAACTTTAGAGCTTGCTTATTTCTACGGAAGTGGTATAGTTCATTAGAGCTAGGATGACCATCCAACTATCAGTTTTGGTCACATCTTTTCAGTATCTCTCAATGGGGTTTTAGTTTTTTTCATTTTTTCCTTTTATTTTTCTTCGAAAGGTCCACCTAAAAATTCTGCTGTTGTCCTTGAATTCTGCCCCATCTACAATGCATGTCTCATGCAGTAGATGGAGACTGCTTGCTGAGATTAGATACAGTTTCACATATCCAGAGTGGTAATTAAAGGAAATATGAAAGATGGAAACATCCAAATTGATTGTCTCAGTGGTGACTCCAAGTGTCTTGAGTCTGAAAGTAAATTTCCTGCGCTGCATTCTTAAACTTGACAGAATAGAAGCATACTCAAATCACTGAATTCAGGAAATGAGTTTAAAAAATAGTGACTTGAATATTGGTCATATTCAAGAAAATTCTGGCCCAGAAATACCTTATTGTGGCTGTACTCTAAATTGCAATTTGAGTTTTTTCAACCACATTGCATGTATTTTGGCTTTGGTGTGAATTGGGTGCTGATGAAAAGCATAATTGAATTGAATCAAAGTTTGACACATGTAGAAAGCTGTGTACCTGACAAATCTTGGCTAATGAGGCAGTCCTAAGGGTGATCTCAGAGATCAATCTCTGGACCAAAATTGAGAGGGACAAAAGAAATAAATTGTCCTGAGTAAGAAACTTTTCTTGTTTTTGTTTGTCAATTCTGTAGCATACTCAAAATTCTGAATGGATGACCTAAATGTTACTGCAAATCTCATTGTTCCAAGTCTCTGAGCAAAGGAATAAATTTATCTTAAATATTAAGTCCAGCATTCACGGATTTGACTTTGAATTTGTGGAGGACTTCAAGAAAGCAATAGTTAAAGGGGCTGGTGGAACAACAACAATGTATGGTGTATACTGATTTCTTTGCAATCTACATTTTGAAAACCAAACAGGCTAATGATCTGCCAAAGTGCTTGTCTGTCCAGGTGGGGAGGGTGCATCACCAGTACCATCTTTTCTATCATTCATGAGACTCATAAGGAGGAAAAAACACTCAAGTTTGTTAGGCAGAAACTTGTGTGTTAGCAGGTAATTTGTGTGGGGAGAAGAAGAGTGATGAACTGAAATGTTAAAAGGTACAAAAGAAAAGTTGTCAACAGTAGTAATAATACTTTCTCCTTTTTTTTTTTTCCCCCTTTTGCAGACTTTCAAGTGCTGACCTTCTTGGTCTATTAAGTTATTATAAACTTTTGCTGCTCTGCGAACATATAAAGATGTCTCGCAGCCCTGATGCTAAGGAAGACCCTGTGGAATGCCCCCTTTGCATGGAGCCTCTGGAAATTGATGACATCAATTTCTTCCCTTGCACCTGTGGCTACCAAATCTGTCGTTTCTGTTGGCATCGCATTCGCACTGATGAGAATGGACTTTGTCCTGCTTGCAGAAAGGTAAATCCTGGAACAGCGACTTGTCTTGCATAATCACAAAGCTCTTGCATTCTGTTGGTTCCAAAGACATCCTTTTCCTTAAGGGAAACAATCATCTAGTCATGGCCTAGATCCAGGGTGAGGTGTCAGATCTTTCAGTTTCTGTTTTCGTATGTGATGAAGCTGTTACGAAGAGGCTAGTCTTGGTTTATTAAATTCAGAACTGGATTGATAGGGGAAGCTGTAGATCAGAGCCATGCTGATGCTGAGAGAACTGCCAAAAATAAAAATAATCCTTTGAGTTGAGGTGCTCATGCATTCCCAGTCTTTTCAGGAAGAACAGTTAGGATTCCAGCATCAGGGGTTTGCTGAGAGCTAAGGTTCAGCTAAACTGACAGAGCTGACTGAGAGGCAAGCTTGTAAAGCACTTGCTTGTTTTGTTTGTGGCACTGGAGCTTTTCATCCACATTTTAGTGGATACTAAACATATAAGATCTTTGGAAAAATATCCAGTGGTGTTAAACTTCAAAGCATTTCAAAATCTAGACCAAGACTATTTGTCAAGTGTTCTAATCTTGTTGCCAAATGCTTGAAGGTGGTACTTGATATCTCCGTGTGTCTTGATGTCCGGCTGATGCTTTGGTTGGCCATGACTGTAAACCTCAGCTTCACTAAATTGCCTATTGTTTCTTTTGAATTATTTTACTACTTCTTCTAGTGTTTTGCTTAAACTCATTATTTCTTTATCTTCAGTGTTTAATAAAATCCTTTCTCAATATCTTCTTGTCTTTAATGACTTCCCTTGATTGTAACTTTCTTGTCTAGCCTTTCTCTTCTTTTAATTGCAGCTGCTTATGTCTTCTCATTCTCCTACTATTTAATCATGATCCTATCCTTAGTTTATGCTTTTGTTGTCTTCCTGGCTCATGTTACAGCTTCCTTTTCAGACCCCAAGTAGTCTTACTTAGTTTCACTATCTATTCACTGCCACAGTATTTTATAAGCACTTCCAGTCGTATCTTCTTGCTGCTCATTTGGGCTTTGGCTCCTTTAGAGCTATTGCTGCTCACCTGTGTTTGGATGCCTCTGCAAGCCTGAAGGGTATCCCATAGCAACATGTTTGTTAAAAAATTCTGCAAATTTGCTGCAATATTTGAGCTCTGTGTTCTACAAGGATGGTCCACATGTCATCAGCCAAATCATTCTCCACTTGTGATATATGCTGTATAGTAATTTCCCATAGTACAAGAAAATTTCTACTCTTCTGATACAACGTGAGATTTCTGGAATTTGCTTGTCTAAGTCACTTCATTTACCTGGATTTATTACACTACTTTTTACCTGTTTGCTGTTGGAAGTTCATGAAATGGATTTGAAAAATCACAAAAGCTGGGTGCTATTCACTGCCTCCGTGTATCTGAATTCTTTGAAATATGGATACGGCCACAGCTGAACTCTTAAATGTGGAATACTCTGCCCTGTGATTGGATGTGCAAATATTTTGCCTAGTTGGATACCATTTGCTCAGAAAAATTGTTTCATGAGGAAAGCTTGAATGAGTGCTACAATTGGAATGAAACATACAGACCATTCCTGAAGAGAAAGGATGCCTCTTCTTTCATAACAGATGAGGATTATGTTCTTCAGACTTACTTCATCCATGGACTGCAAGATATTCTTAAGCAGATTTGGAGCTGTATCACTGAATTGTAAGAGGTTGGCATGAGGAAGCTGGCTGAGGAGGATGTTTCTTCTGTGGCACAGACAGACATTGTGATGCAGAGACCCCTACCAGGATATTGGGAATAAATCATCTTGAGCTAGAGTTGCAGTATTTAATAAGTCTGAAGAAGTCACCTTTTGAAGTGTGCTGGACAGAAGGAACCAGGTATGTGTATTTGAGTTCAGGGTGTCTAAGTAGTCCCTATCTGTGCATAGTAAGGCTTCTGGGGAAAGATCTGAGCAGTTTTCTATTCATATCTACTATAATGTGTATTGTTGTGGCCACTTAAAATGCTGAAGCACAGAACATGGCAAAGCAACAAAATTTTAGCAGGAAAGTTTATGGTAAGTACAATGGTTTCAACAGGTATGCCCTATTTTTATAATGGGTTTACCAGTGCAGGATACTTAGTGCAAAATGGGCTGTGAATAAACATACATTAAAACAGGGACGAGTATGTTATTTACAATTATGTAATAGAAATCTGCTGTTTGTGCCAGTGTTTCTGAGTGGAGTGTGATTTATCCAGTGATTTGAGCACTAATCTGTGGAGAGGAGCAGTGATCAAGTTCCCTGTCCAGGGATTTTGGTTGAAGGGTTTGGGGGACATTTTGAAGAAGTCTGTAATAAAATAGTTTGGCTAAATGCTATAGTGGCACCTGTGCCATTAATTTGGTAGATCTTAACTGTGCACTGCATATGTACCATTATTTTCCTAAGCTTCTTTAATTCACTTCTAACTGAAAAGATGTTAGCTGGTGGTTTTTTCTACCAAGGAGAAAGTACTTCTACATTATTGAACTGTTACATAGTTTAACATCTGCATGTGAAGTGTATGTTAATGTGGTTGCAATCAATTGATTTAGTCCATCTTAAGTTTCCTCTGGTGAATAACAGTAGTACACAAACATTTGTGTTGTTTTGATTTATGAAAGTAAGGTGCTCCTATGAATTAAACTTAAATGCTGGTTGGAAATTGGTACTTCCTAGTGTTAACATATTTAAAAACTCTAAACTTTGTCTGAATCTTCTGAAATAGATTCAGACTCTTATTTCTAGAGAAAGAGACATTGTTTCTATATAATTCATTAACTGCGAAAATATTTACTTAAAAGAAAAATGGAACTATTTTGCTTTGAGTTCGTGATGCCTTTTGGTATTGTAGCCAATTGTAAGATATTAAGCAAGACTTTCTGTTTTTTCCGGTTAATTGATTTCTTAACTGTGAGTGAAAAAGCTGCTAACTAGTCAAATTAGAATGAAGATATGCTGTCTTCAGAAGAGAATTCTGTAGCCAAAAGCTGACTGGCAGCCTGCAGGTCAGCAGGCTTGCTGGTGCTGATTGTAAAGCCTGTGATTTTTATCTTTGCAGTGATATTTCTATTTTCTTTTCTGTAAAATTCAGCAGCCTAGATACTGTTTGTCATGTGAATAATACATACCATTTCAATTGCTTTATTAGAACATGGCACTCTCTGACCTTGGTGTCAGTTCCTGCACTTTTTAAACCCATCAACAAAAAAAGCCTAGCTCGTTCGTGTTTCTTAATTACTTTGCTCTTCCACCAAAAATTATAACTTGATACACAGTTCTTCCTGTGGTGTGGCTTCGACTTTTTCTCCAGTTCCTTGATTTCTCCTAACACCTTGTGTTAGGGATGGAGAGAAGTAGTATACAGCTACATGTATGATTGCAAAATTAACATGCTTTAAGCATGTTTTTGTCCCTGTTTCTCCTGCTGCTTCTGTGTAAAAGGAACACTTGGTCTTAATGCACAGTCTCCAAATGTCAGTGTTTCCTCCTGTGCTTTTAAACCCACAGCTGAGTAGTTTGGTGCAAGAACTGATATTTTGAAATAGATAGGGAATTGCCTTTTTTTTAAAATGTAAGTATTATGGTGTATACTGTGCACAAACCTTATGACTTTCTTTGTATTTCTTGTTTCAGGACCTACTTGGCAGCAAGACAACAAGTAGGAAATGTTGGTGCACCATTGTGTGGAAGGAATGTGACCCATCTGAGAATGACAAAAGCAAATTGCTTGATAAATCACAGCTCAGCTTTTAACAATTGGGAAATGGGGAAAAAAGTCTGAAAGAAAACATAACTTAAGTAACAAGACAAAATTAGTCAGGAAGACTGAGAATTCATCAAGGACCATCTCTGATTAAAGAAACAAGACTTCAAAAGAGACATTCAAACTTTTGCTGAAGTTCTTGTAGGACTAGCAGCAACTTGCACTGAGTGTAAACGAAATTTGGTCATTTTCCATGATGGTACACTGGTTTGGGTAGCCTCAATGGTTTTTGCTGAAACGCATTTGTGTAACTTGAGTGATAGGTGTCAGCTAAACTTAGTGAATCAGTGATGTTGATATCTCTTAATGTCTTGCATCTGAAAATATATCAATGCTGATAACACTTGAGGTAGCTACTTCGTTTGCATCTCAAATCCTCTGTCAGCTATGGCATTAGAGATATTCTGTTAAACAAGTATCTTGTTTAAAAAAAACCAGATGTGGGCATGTCAGTGGCATTGCCACTTTAGTTGTTGCAAGACCTGAGAGCTTCTGATATCTGTAGTCCTCTCTCTGCTTCTGATTTGTAGGGTTAAACAGAGTAAACAGCATACAAAATGGTACTCTGAGATACACCAGCAGTCAATCCACCTTGCTTGGCTTTCAGAGACATGTTCCAGCAGTCTTCAGTGCATGCACCTCTTTGTAGGTGAACCATCATCTGAGCTCATGAGCTTCAGTGCTGTGGGAAGCAATTACTCTGAAGATGAAATAATTTATTTTCCTCTTTGTAGACTGATTTTGTCCTTATTTGAAAGGAAAATTATTTCTAATACTAATTTTTTTTTAGAATTTGTTTCTGAAATGTTGATGCTATGCTTATTTGCCTTCCACCCTCATTACATGTGCAATATCTCCTAATTTGTTATCATGCCACACATGATGTATAGATAGGAAAATCATCTACCACTCAATTGTGTTTGAGTTATTCTTGGGATTCAAGAGGTGCATGCAGATTCATTTACAGATCCTGCAAGTCAAGATATCAAACTAGTCATATTCCTTGGAAACCGGGAATTATGTTCATTATAGGCATGTCGTACAATGATATGCATACAAAACATATGATGTATAATACAGCTCTATGGTATCTAGTGAGAACTTCGGAAGATCCTGTTGCTCAAGCAAGTGTGGTTATCCATGGTGGCAAACCAACTACTGTTTCTACTTAATGACTGAAATTCTTACTCAGCTAGCCTCAAACTTTCTGCTGAGATGGAGACATTTCTCTTCCCCTGATTCTGAAGCTGCTGCTTAGTTGTGTTCCTACTAGGAGTTTTATGCTCTCCTGTAGAAATACAAACTACTAGTTCTAGTGTGGACATATAAATGTTCTGTTCAGAGTTATGCTCCATGTACCCAGGATGTTTCCTGACTCATGTTCAGGACCTCCAGCAGCAAATAGCTGTACAGAGAAGAAACATACTGCCTGACTTGCTACTCACTTGAGAATATTCTCTGAATGTGGCTATACTTGGCAAGAAAGAAGCTGATGAATTTTGGCACTGTTTGCTCTAGTTTTCTTGGACCTTCAGGAGCCTTACTGAACCTACTGAAAACCATGAGTGCATTTCTTACGCAGTACCAGAGAGCAGCATTCTTTCAAGCCTTGCCTTGCATAGTATGGGATGTGGAGAAGGAATTAATCTGTGAAGGAATGGATTGTGGATATGATCTGACATCACTTGATGTAGGACAAGCCATACTTTTGGAACTGTATCTATATTATACCGGTGCACTTTCCTTCCCGTTCCTACCTGAACTCAGTGATAACCGAGTTAACTCACTCTTTGCCCCGAGTAGTCTTTCTGTAAAAAACCCAATATTCTTTAGTTTACGTAATTGACTAATACGGACTTTGAGAAGCTCATTAAGTGTAAAATTATTCTGCATCTCTGAAGTCCTCATATGTACATGTGTTAAAACACAGGATAATAATTGTCTATAGCAAATCTCAAGTGACCTTACCTAGTGACTGGTCATTGGTGTTCATCAAGTACATTCTGAAATCTGTATAACATATTCAGTGTTAACTCTGAATAATGTATCATTTTGAAAAATGTTACGGTTTTGACTGTTCTTCAAGGGTAGCTTGAGTCCTTACTGTGTTTTCACGTAAAGGACACCTTTGGCTACTGCTAAAGTATCTTGCAGATTTTAATTCCTTTGTGATACTAAAACATGTTCCAGAGGACTTGATGTTTGACCGTGAGATGCCATCTGCCCAAGTTGTCTGTGGCATATTTTCAGAAGGTATCTCAAGTGTAGTGATGCTGAATTTCAAACTGAAAAATGTGTCTTGGTTTGGGGATTTACTCAGAAGACTATCAGGTCTGAGCACTTTGTGGCTCTTTGAGTAACATCATGCAACTGAGGAAGATAATCCTTTTAACATTTTCATCTGCTGTAGGTTTTTCTCAGGTTTAGTATGGCAGCTAGTTTTTTACTTGTCAATGACACAGGACAGTCAGGGAAAAGTTAAATTCATTTTTGTTGGACTCGTACACTGAAACCTTTGGTTATGGCAGTACAATCAGAGACCTTAGTTCAACATACTGGTGAGCTTGAGCTAAGCTTCTTTATCTGAAGTCTTTGCCTTAATTCACATCTTCCATACTCTTCTTATTTTTTACTTCTTGGTGTTTAGAAACTCTTCTTTTCTATTTGAGATATATTTTATGTACGTACTTGCTTTTGTGCTTAGCATTGCTTTTTGTGTACAGTGTGAAACCTGACTTTTCAGTCTGAAAAAACTGGGACAGGTAAGGAATGTGGGACTGCTTTCAGGAGTAATCTGGGGCAGAGGACAGTGCACTGTAGTCTGCAAGACTAGGCTAAAATAGTGCCTTTATAGCATGAATAGAGCAGTCTTTCTGGGTAACTGAGGACACTTGTACATCTGTTGTATACTTTTGAGATTAAAATACACAGTGTTATGGCTGTGTTTGAGGAGTTACCTGTAGGGAGGGAGAGACCAAATTTCAAACTGGTACATAAGATAAGCGTGGCAAAAATACTGTTAAGTCAGTGTGCAGTAATGTCTCTTCACTCAAAGTTAACCATGTAAAGTTTGAGTGGTGTAATGGTGTTACTGTCTTGAACTTAGTGGTCCACTGAAACTAGGTTTGTATTTTGGTTTCTTATCTCATGGTCTTGGATACATTTAAATACCCAGATACGTATCAGACAATAAATACAAAGTACATGCTTTCACCCTGCTTAGTAAGCTCTGTTAGTGAAATTATAATAGGATGTGTTAGCTGTCATGTTGCAGCTGCTTGTAGTGTTACCACATTGACTAGGCAGCTGGGTTAGAACGTGGCTGTTGCCCAAATCAATATTATATATAATATGTATCTCCTATAAATAGAATTCCTTGAAAATATGCAGGGTGTTTACCTTTAAGAAAGGAATGAATATGCCTCTGTAATATGGGTGTCCATAACAATCAGATCAGTATAATAAAGTAAAGAAATTTTTGCATTAAAATGTGGTGATTAATGGTTTTCCGTTGTGGTGTTTCTTATATTAGTTGGTTTTAATGTTATTTTTATGTTTAGCCATATCCAGAAGATCCAGCAGTGTACAAACCACTCTCCCAGGAAGAGCTGCAGAGGATAAAAAATGAAAAGAAACAGAAACAAAATGAGAGGAAACAGAAGATATCAGAGAATCGCAAACATTTGGCCAGTGTACGGGTTGTACAGAAGAACCTTGTCTTCGTGGTAGGGCTCTCTCAGCGCCTAGCAGATCCAGAGGTGAGCAGTTCACACCTGCACATCTTGCTCTTAATTTTCTGCCATGAAACAATGGAATACCCTTGTGTGTCTGCCTGAAAGGTATAAAATGAAGCCATGTTGAGAAGGTTCACTGCTCATGAGGCACTGTCCTCTTAAGGGAACTTACTCAGCTTCCTTCTCCAAAATAACCTCAATAAGTGTTTGTCTCTGTTTTAGGGAGTACAGATGCTCTGTGATTTTTTTTTTTTTTTTTTTTTTTTTTTTTTTTCTGTGAAGCTGCTATTTGTATTTGTTTAATAGTGTGAGCTTGGTTTTAAGCTAAAAATAAGCATAAGGACTTTTTAGATAATCATTTTCCTAGGTTGGATCTGCTGGCACTATACAGTTATGTCATGAATCACCAATTCTAAAATGGGGGCTTGGTTGGGTTACAAAAAACTGATACACAGTATAGCACAAACCTGTTGGGGCAGAAGAGAAAAGGCAACACTTGGAAGTATAACTAGGAAGGAACATAAGGATGATGTCCTTATTAAGTTGTGGGGAAAAAATTAGTAAGAGGAACACCCCGGGAAGAGTTGGCTTGCTACTCTGCATCACCAAGAATGAGGTTTTCATTTGAGAAAACTGATTGTGTTTAAAATGTTTTTTTACTTCCATCATCAGTCATAGCTGCAGGTGGCCAGTGGAATAAGTGCTAATGAGTAAAAGTATCTTGAATTAGAATATGGAGGAAATGTAATACAGGAGAAGACAGATGTCTTCAAAATTACTGTGCCAGATTAAATTCACCTTATCAGACTAAATTATCTAGAGAACTCTCAAACAGAAGTGGCTGTTTCTGAGGACTCAGAGTATGGTCTGTATTTTTGTAGAGTGGTAAAGAACAAATGTAAACAGATGCTTTTAGTGAAGGAGAAAAAAAGAGGATAAGAACGGAAGAGGAAAAACAAAACTGATCTGGTGTATAACACTTCAGTATATACTAAAATATAGTAGCAAGTATTTGCAAGCAACTGTCAGCACTGGCTTGGGGCTATTTATTATGGAAAAATGCAATATGAATTTATTATTGAAATTTGGCTTCTTTGGCCAGATGGAGGATTTGTAATTAAGAGAAATAGTAGTAAATACAGTTGAGATTTTTAAATTTTTTTTTTTAATCCTCAGAGAATTCTACTATGAATATTTGAAGTAACTAGGAATGGGTTTATTGTGGGCATGGGGGTGTGCTGTACTAGGTGTATTGGTAGCAGTATTCTCAATGATACACCAGAAAATAATGTATACTTCTTGAATATTGCATATAGCACAAAGTGACTAGATTTCCAAGAAACCTAGCCTGAGAGAGATGAGCTAAAAAAGTGTATGCTATATTCAAGTTTTCTACTTCAGCTGGCAAAAAACTCCTTCATAAATGGACATTATTTGAAATGGGAGCTTGGCTGCTGTGTGCTGTTTCTGGAAATGGGTCTGTGGGTCATAATGGAGTACAGGTGGATCCCCTTCTTTGACATGCTCTTAGGAAAATTGTGAATGCTATGCTGTCAAATTTTACCAGGAGTATAATCTGCAATATGCTTGAGTAAAAGGGGAGTTTCTTCGGGATTTTCACTCTGTTCCGGAATGATGCCCAGAGGATGGGTGTAGTATGCTTCCAGAGGGTGTAGACCAAGTGAAGAGCAGTCAGAAGAGACCAGTGAATGACTGATTGTCTGTACATACAGCAAGCTCTGTAGCTCTTTGGGATGTTCCAAATGTGATGCCGTTAGTGCTTGAAGACATTGATGCTTGCTTGAGAAGGCAGAGGAGATAGTTTAGCTCTTGAATCAGTACAGTTTAACTGCACTATCCAGTGGTAATAAGAAGATGGAGCAGAAGAAACAAATCTTGCTTTATAACCTCTCAGGTTATTGTCCAGAGCTAGAAATGCCCTTATTTTAATCTAGCTTCAGTCTGAGTAGTCAGTACTTTTGCACGTTCTTCCATAACAGAAACGGAAGAAAAAAAAAGGCCTTTGGGTATAAATGTGTCAGATATGTTGCCGGTTTCATTGGCACACAGGTAACGGTTATTTAGCAGTTGTTAATATGCTGGTGATGTTCTTGCTTTGCACAGGGTCCCTAAATGCTGTGTTAGTACTAATTGATTCCAGGAAGGGCAAGACAGGTGGCTTTTTTCCTTTACGGATGTGATAGTCACTCATTCATTTCAGCATGATGTTGATTCTGAAATGTTTCTTCTTGCCCTGGAAATTTTCCTGTATTGTCCTCCTCTGCTTAGTCTGGTCTTTAGAAAACTTGAGACTGCCTTGAGCTAATTGGTTTACTCTCTTTCTCTTTGGAGTGTAGGGCAAGGCAGTCAGGATTCAGCATTTTGTACCTAGTAATTAATATGGCAAGTTTAAGATGTACGGTTGTTTTGAAACTAGAATTAATGTGATTTTTATTTTTCAAATCAAATCATAAAACAGATCTCTACAGGAACTTTTTATGCTAAATGGCATATATTTTGCCACGGTGGGGATTGGTAATCAGAGTAATGAAAGAATTTTTTAAAATACAACATAAAATGTGGGATATTTCTTGTGAAAATTCTGCAGTGGCAACTTACTTTGTATTGCATGTAACCATGGTTTTATGTGGGAAAACAGATCTATGTGCTCTACTTTGTAGGGGAGAGCTGTTTTTTATTAGTTAAAGGTTTTAGCTGCACAGTTTCACAGAAGAATAAGTACACCTCTATATGAATAATAAGTATACCACTTGAACTTTCTTTTCTTGTAGGTTTTGAAACGACCCGAATATTTTGGGAAGTTTGGTAAAATACATAAAGTTGTCATTAATAACAGCACGTCATATGCAGGCTCACAGGTAAGTCAGAGGTCTTTGTAATTTTTTTATTTTAATTCCTTTAGAAAAAGTGTGTGCAGAGTGAACCTAGGGCTCCCTTTTTCTGATAAAGCAAAATGTAAGAGTGTTAAAAAAAAAGGCCATTGCAAGAATCATATGACTGTTAAGTTACTGAGGCATTGTCCAACCAGACTCAAAGTTGGATGCAAAATGCAATATAGAAAAATTGAAAATTGAGAGATAGGATGAGAAGCTTCAAAGAAACAGCAATATGGCATTTAGTCACTAATCTGCATTTTGGAGACAAAATGCCTTTTAATTATTTTTAGAACATTGATGCAACATACTGATGCATTTCTTCTTTTCTCCATTCTTTATGCATCACATATGAGTTTTAGTGACTTCTACCTTCTTTATCAGTTTCTCGTTAAAAATATCAAGCCCTGAATATACCAGTTTATGAAGTGAGTGGCTAAAAAGGCGGCTTAATGATCAGATATGTCTGGGGAAAGAAAAAGAGCAAGTAAATAGTGTATGTTTTCTTTCTAGGGTCCAAGTGCCAGTGCATATGTAACCTACATCCGGTCAGAAGATGCCCTCAGAGCCATACAATGCGTCAATAATGTGGTGGTAGATGGCAGAACACTTAAGGTGATAATATTTTTATGTTATGTATATGTTCTAGAACAATAGTATTGGGGTATAGTATACAATTTTGTTTGTATGGATATGCTTGTGTTGCTGAACAATAATGCCCAGTGCTTTGGGCTTTGACTTCTTTTCCTGGTGTTAATCCCAAAATGTAAATTCAGTGAGCATCCAGCAGGCAGTGTTTTGGTGGGTTAGCAGATAACTTCTTAAAACAGTGTTTGAGACAAAGATATGCACCTCTGCCCCATTCTCACAGTGGCTTTTTTGTTGTATAGTGTAATAGTACAATGTGAAAACCCAGTGTTTGCTTTTACAGAACATTTCTGTAGTCCATACACCACACCTCTCAAAAAATCCCTGGGAAATTGAAATTTTTTTCCTTTTGGTGTTTGTGTAAACAGGTGTTCAGGCTGATTTGGCTGAACTGGGGGCTATAGAAAATCTAGTTAATATTTATTTCCTGGCCCTGCTACTTGTCTCCTTATGATTATACAAATATTTACTGAGGCTCTTACTTTGGTATTTATTTAGATTGGATGAAAATAAAAACGCATCCTAATTATCTAATCTTCAAGAATATATAGATTTCTTACAAATGGACTTTTTATTCCATCTGCATCAAAAATGCATTATGATGGAATTTCAAATCTTGAGGTAATTTTTTTTTAATATAAAGGTTTTTTTATCTTATATGGAAAAAAGGCATTCTTACCCTCTGGGACTTAATTTTTTTTTTTTTTTTTCCCTTCAGGCATCATTAGGTACAACAAAATATTGCAGTTATTTTCTAAAAAATATGCAGTGTCCAAAACCAGACTGCATGTATCTACATGAGCTAGGTGATGAAGCAGCCAGTTTCACAAAAGAAGAAATGCAGGTAAGTGTGATGAATGGGAAACACATGAAATGTGGCATGTATGTCTTACTGTCTCTGATTTAGTCTAATACGTGTAATGTGTTTGCTGAATGTTGTGGCAAAGATGATTTTTGAAATCCAAAAAGTGATGAACCAGTTGGATATTGGAAAGAGCAGTTCAGTTTTTTTCATTGCATGGTGTTTTTAAAGGCTGAGAAGTCCGGTGAATATTTGTGAGGCAAAAAGATGGGGATGAACTCTCAGCTAAGAATTCAAATAACCTGAGCTAGCTACTTGCCCTTTTTTAAATACTAATGTAGGTAGTGTTATTTTAGATCTCTGTAAAAGAAGTCAGTGCAGATCTGGGTTTTACTGTAGAATTTGTGTGTATGGATATTTATCATGGATTGACTCTTGTGCTGTGATTGACGATGTGTTCTGAATCCCGATAACGCTTTCAGCCTGTGAAGTATATAGAAACCATTTGCAAGTAAAACATTGAGGGTAATTATAATAGCTCATAAAAAACGATGCTGGGATTTTTTTACTATCTCGATATCAAAATGCTTATTGTCTAGGGTAGGGAGCCAAGTAAATGGATAGCTTTACTGTCTCAAATGCAGTGCATTCTGATGTCTTTTGGGTCTGCCTCCATCCTTCTTCATGAGGTATGGTGGAGCTTTTAAACTCAATCTCAAGTATACCAGCATTACATCCATGCTGCAGTTTTTGCAGTTAGTCTGTCCATGAAGCAGAGAGTCCCCACCCCCTAGTGCCAGCACAAATGTTGTTCTAGTAGAGCTTATTCGAGGTCTTAGGCTGCTGTAAGCCAGAGAATAAGGAAGAATGTCCATATCTATTAAATACTTTCCACAAATTAGCAGTTTTTTCTGAGGATTTTAGCTACATTTTCATAAATTAAAATAACACCTTGCTGGTTCAGATGCACAGTCCCTATAGTATACATTTTGTTGCAGATAATTGCAATAGAAGGAAAAAATCAAGGACAAGTTGCAAACCAGGCCACCTTCCCTGTTCATTTCCCTGTATTTCTCCCACCACCTAGATCTGTTACATACACATGTTTGAGGGTATGTTCCCATCTAGTCTTTTTAGTTTTTTTTAAAGAGCTGTCAACCTTTAATTTATTTAATCCATTTTGAACCTGTTGATACTGCCAACCCCTTAGTCTTTTGGCAGCAAGCCCCAGAAATTCACCAGCTGTTTTGCAAAGTGCTTTCTTTTGTCTGTGTTAAATTGCTCTCTAGTTAATTTTGTCAAGTGTCCCTTAATCTTAGCTTTGTGGTGCTTGCTGAAAGCAAACCTTATTCACCTTACTCATTGTCTTTGGGATGTGACAAAACTTGATCTAATCTCTCCCAATCATAGTTTCTGGGCGTTTAAACTTCTTTTTAAAGCAGTTGCTCCATTTCTTTGATAATTTCTGTTGTCCTTCTCTATATTTTCTAGCTGTGTCCTTCTTAAAATGCAGAGCCCAGATGCATGATGTGGGGGAAGCCAAGTTTAGTTTATCAGTTCTCAGGGCCTTATATGCAGTGTGATAACATGCTTTTTTTTCTCATTTTGTTTTGGTTTATTTTAAGTGCCCTTTTTAAGGATGCCCAGAGCATCTTTTGTGGCTAGTGCCTAATCAAGAGATCTGTTCAAAGTTCTGTTGGCAGTAACCTCAGCATCTTTTTTCTGAGCTGTAACAGCCAGTTCACAGATCGCTAGAGGGTTGCTATGGTCTGTACTGCTTTTCCCTGCATGTGTCATTTGACATTATCCTGGT
The DNA here is from genome assembly GCA_013400915.1 of Pardalotus punctatus. Lineage (NCBI taxonomy): Eukaryota > Metazoa > Chordata > Aves > Passeriformes > Pardalotidae > Pardalotus > Pardalotus punctatus. The sequence continues at coordinate 92,955 of VZTX01007329.1, read as the reverse complement.
GAAGCTTATTTGCCACCTTTTGCTTGTTTGCTGATTTATCTGGGATTCTTTTGGAGCTCCTCATTATCAACATGGCAGTTTATTACCCAAAAAGCTTCATACTGTCAGCAAACAACTTGCTTTTCAGTCCTTTCTCGTTCATGCCAATGGTGTTGCTTAGAACTGATGCCAGTCATTAGTCCTCATTGCTTGCTTCTGCACCCTAGAAGAGTTCTGCCTTTGAACCAGCTTCGATTCACACAGGAACCTTTCCTCTCATCCATGGCAGATTAGTAAATAACTGGTGTAAAACCTTATCAAAGACTTCTTTTAAAATTTTGTGGATCCTCTTTATTTATGTTTACTGACTCTATAAAAAAAATCATGTTAGTGAAGCAAGGTTTCTTTTTACAAAAGATATTCAAATTCAATCCCAGTGACTTGTGTTTATCCATGCCATGTACTTATCCATGTCTATTTAAAAAATGTTGTAGTAGTAGTAGTGCATCTTTGGAAGGATAGACTTAGTAGCTTGTAGTTCTTTTCTACAGAATCTTTTCTACAGTTTTTTTTGTGGAAGTCAGTGGCAAACTGTCAGTCCTCTGGCCTGACTGCTAGTTAAAATTTATAGGCTATGTACCTTGGTCTGGACTTAATTTTCACATACGAGTTTCTTCAGATGTCTTGAGTGGATTTTACATCATCTTGGTGACTTACATGAATCTTCCTTCCCTGTTCCTTGTTATATTGCTTGAACTTTTTTTTTCATATTGCGTTCTTAAAAGTAATTGGAAATTACAGAACTGCTAAGTACATTGTTCTTTCAGTGTGCCAGCTTTCCTGCATTTGAGTTAGTGTCAGTGAGTTTCCAGGTCCATTTAAGGAGGTTGAATGTTTATTGTTGCAGGCTTTGACTCTATTAAAAAAAAAAAAAGTTGTCAACTTGCATTCTGGGTTAGATAATTGTTAGTAGAGCTAAATATTGTGGCAAACTAAAAAGAGTTGGTAGAACTCCAGGAAGTCTCTGAAAGTGAAGTTGGGAATTTTAGGTGGGTTGGAGATGCTAAGTTTGGCCTCTGGATTGTCTGTTATAAAACAGACAATTGCTGCAAGCTCCTCTGTGGGATTTTAATCTTGTTTCTTTCTTGCATTTATGTGACAAGTAAATGAACTTCAGACTGACCTCTGATGTACCCAGCCATGATATTCAGTCTTTTTTCACTGAAGCAAGTTGAGAGTTCCAGAGAGGTTTCCTCTTACTCAGCTGCATCATGTTTGCAGTGCAAATCGATGCATCAACCTGATTGTGTATAGTCATAGGTGGAGGGTGAAAGAAGCATTTTCAGGGTGCAGAATGGATAGGTGAGCCATTCTGTAGAACTATACTTTTTCCTGCTATAGGTAGCAGCTCAGGTGTAGACACTGACAAAGTGGGTAAGATGATGCATACAGCAGATGTTTCAACCCCTTTTGAGGCTTGTGTACGTTGACTGCATAAGGACATGTTCACAAACAGTAATGGGGAACAGAGTAATTAAGTAGGAAAAGAATGGAGGCATTGATAGTGTTTGAATTGAAGTATTCCAGTGAGATACGCCACAAGCCTTCTAAAGGAACCCGTAAGGGAATGTAGTTTATCAGCAGTACTGGTTTTTGTATTTTATCAAATATTTATGCTTAATATTTTTTAAAAAAAACAAGTTATGTTTTTTGGTTGTAAAATTTGGTAGGAGGATGTCCACATTACCTCTGCACTAATTCCATTACTGTTAAAACAAAATATTAAGGAAATAACAAAAAATTAAGTAATGTACATCTAAAATTTAACATTTTTTACAAGTAGTGTGAACGCTTTTAAATACTGAAGATGCCATAGACAGTAACTTCTGTATTTCAGACTTAAGATTCAGAAGACCTGACCATAACTCATGGCACTTGTTTCCTATGCTAGAGAACATCTTCTAGTATCTGGAAACTGTAGATAAAAGCTATTGACAAATTCACTGTTCTGTTTTGCATCTTGATTCAACTCATAACAATACTTAACTTGCAAGTAATAATTCTCAGGTTGGAGTGTCATAACAACCTATAAAAAATACGAATGCTCATCTTGAATTTCAGATGTTACTTTAAACGCTGGGGGTAGGAGTAGGTCTTGCTGGTTTTGTTTTATATATTCAGCCACTGTTATCTGTGAGATAGACTGAAAAATATTCTCTTCCTTCACTTGCCAGATTCTAGTATTCTGGAGTTGGATTAGACCTCCTCAGTTTCTGAAAGCAAGAAGTTCTCAATTGATTCAATTAGCAGAAAGAATATTTCAGTTTTTCAGTAATTAAAAAGAATGATTTATCAGTTATTGCTTAGAATATACTGCTTGCCACATCATACACCTCAGCTGGTTTATTAAACCAATATAAAATTATTTCCATTTTGGAAGAACTTTTTATTTAAGAGGAACTCTTTATTCCTTCCCATTTTCTGAAAAGCTTAGTATGGTTGATATATGAAATGCATACTGCCTTGGAGATACAGCTGTGTGTGATTTCTAAGGTATATTTGTGAAGCTCTTGATTAGAACTGAGGAGCAAGCTCTAATAAGGTTGTAGGGGTTTTTCTGCTTTAGAAGTCGCAAAAAATTTAAATTGGTATGTACATTTGAAGTGATTTCAAGGCAAGCTTTAGAGCTGTTGAAATCACATCTGTGCTGAGCGTGAGAAACACTGTTTTGAGTTTGACAAGAGTGACCTGATAAGGTGTAAAGGCTAAATTACTAAGCTTGGGGACATACTATATATCAAAATAATTACAACTATAAAAATATATGTTAAACCAGTATTCATTCACAGAGAGTTTCTCTTTCCTTAGGCGGGTAAGCACCAGGAATATGAACAGAAACTACTGCAAGAATTATACAAACTAAACCCCAACTTTCTCCAGTTATCTACGGGTACAGTTGACAAGAACAAGAACAAAGTGACAGCACTGCAGAGGTATGACGCATAAGTACTGATCCTGGACTTCCTGGTTGTGCTTTCTGGTTATTCCAAAGAAAACTTTTATTCCTGTGTGATCCCCTAAGTTGCCTGCTCTCTTTAGTACCTATTATATGATAAAATCTGACAGGTTTCCTCTGTGAGGGGCATATTGGTGTTTAGGAATAGTATTCTCCAATTTAGTGTTTCCACTGAAACAGCTCCAAACCACACACCACTTGCTCACTCCTCCCCCTCACCCTTCCCTGCATCAGGCAGGAGAGGAGAACTGGAGGCACAGAAGCTAAAGATCATGTGTTGAGATTAAGAACAGTTTACTGAAAACAGCAGTGACATAAGAAAACAGACAGTAAGGGCAACAATACAAATGACAGAAGCTACAAGAAGGAGGTGAATGATTCACAAGTGATTGTTCACCCCACAGAAACCCCGAATGATACTGACCACTCCCTCTGCCAGGCTATGCTGACCCATAAGAGAATCCTTCCCTAGTCCCCAGAAAATTGCCTAAGGTGCTATAGAATAACCATGCTGTCCTAGCCATGCCCCTTCCTGGTTACTGCAGAAATTAACCATGTCCTGGCTGGAACGAGGACACAAGCATCACGTTGTTCTAAAACAAAGTGAGCATGTGTCTTTCTTAGGAAAGAAACATGTTTCTGCATTTGGATCAGTAGTTCAGAAGAAGATACTCTTATTCTGAAAGAAAACCTTGTATTTTATTTTTGCAAAACGTAATGTATTTGTTAAAGACCAGATGTCTATTTTCTTGCTGTGGTGTCATTATGAATGCAGTCTGTGTTCTTATAACTGAGACACATTATAATCTTTATATGTTTTTACCTCATGATCTATAGTCCAGTTCATATATTTTTTTACTATGTTGTAATTGTAGATATCTCTTATTATGGCTTGCTAAAATGATGTTCTGTTGAAGTAGTTTGTTCAGTAAATTGTGAAAAGTTCTGTCCATATGAGTATGCAGTCACAAAGATAAATGAAAGTCTAAGGTTACCAGTCATTAATTATTGATTCAAATGTAATATTTAAGATAAAGAAATAAAAACTGTTGACAATTTCTTCCACTATTTTTTTTGTAGGAGTTTGATAAAGGAGATTAGCAGAGCAGAATGTGAAAGTTAGATTGCACTTCATATGTACCTGGGCCTTCTATTCAGGGTTTGTGTTGTGTGCCAGTTTATCCACTACTGAGTTTTTCAGACAATAGTTTGCCAGTGGCAGCATCACTGCACAGCAGTCTAAGCAAGAAAGTGGGTACTGTATCTAAAATTCTACTAATGGATCTTGAATGAGCAGAATACAATTCTGAGAACTGGTATCCCAGCTGGTGTACTGGGACTATTTTCTTTAGCTTCTGGAGGCAGTGTCATATGCACTTTGACTGCAAGTGGTCAGGGCTTCCACACAGATCTTTTTTCTTAAGGACAGTGCTGCTTCTTATTTCTCAGACACTGATTCAATACTGACTTTGAAGGTAAAGTGCAGCAAGCAAAACAAATACACTGCTTCTTGACTTTGGGTATTGATTATTTTATGTTCAAAATCTCAACTAATTTTAACTTGAAACGTAATTGGATCTCTTTCTAAATTACACCAGCGCGGGAAGAATGCGCTGTCCAAAACTGCAGCAAACTTTTAAGCCTTTAGGAAGCAATTAGGAGTTGGAGTTCGGCCAGTCTGTGGTGCTAATATTTAGCACTTATGGAAAAAATGGCATGTTACTCTAAAGGCAACAAGTGGTTGTTTCTGAAGGTAGTTTCTCTTGCTAGTTGAACAGCATCACCACAACCTGGACTCTCTTCTTTGCTAATGCCTTTAACGTTGCGAGGTGAGTTTCTTGCAGCTGGGATTTTGACGTGTTTCTTCAAGACCCCTCTCATCAGTACAAAATGTAGCTTGTGCGGTGGTGAATGCACGTTGTTCTTTCACAGTTTCTACCCAACTGGGTTCTTGTTGTTGTGTGATTCATTGAGATGATATTTGTGTTTCTGGCAGTTTGCCAGAGCTTGTGACATTCTCTAGTGGTTCTTGTGTTTCTGGGTTGCAGGATTTGTGTTTCATTATGGAATTGAACAGAAGTTGAGTTCTAAGTAGTAGATGCCTTATAAATACCCAGTAATAGAAAACGGTTTGTTAAACTGTGATAAGTGTTTTTCCACAGTCCTAATTTGAAAGGTACTTGCAGACCTTTTCTCCCTGCTGAAGACAACTGTTAAAATCCCCTAGTGCCACTCTGTGTACTTGTCTCTTGGTATGTTATTTGATAGTCGTGGTGACTGTGTTCTCTTAAAATTGGAGGTATATTCCACAATTCAAACAGATCAAACTTTTTTATATTCCTGATGACTTTTTTCTGAAGAACTGAAATGAATGTTTTCTTTTATCACAAGAAGAACCATTGATTAAGCATGTGCTGATCTTTCAAGGGAACAGCCCTTCAGAGACATGCAGCTTGAATTTAACCAAAACCACAAAAACCCCACATGCACTAAACCGCACCCCCAAACATAAACCAATTTGTTTTTCTTTCCCTTTCTCCTTGGATGGAAAACTGACTTTTAACTAGCACTTTAAAGTTAGTTTTAATGTAGAGATGGTGTTGCACTGCAGTGGATGTAAATTTGGGTATTTAAAATAAATCTGTTAATGGATTGGCAATCCTGATATATCTAGATTACGGTTCATTTTTTGTACAGGTGAGAATATTAAATGACAGACATTCTGCTGCTGCTGTGTCTTCATTCCTGAATGATCTATATCTGATCAGCTCGCTATCTCTAACTTATCCCAAACGTGTGCAAAGACAAGATGATTTAGGTCAAGGCTCTATGTACGTATTGTATAGGTAGTTGAGAAAAGATGGATACAGAACAGCAAATCTTAAAATACTGAGATTTGAGGGTAGCTAATGTTATTAATCTTATCTGAATACAAGTAGGAAATGTTTGTGTTGCTGTAAGCAGTTACTGAACTATCCAGATTCTGCGTGTGAAATTAGTAAATTGGCCTAAAGATGTACAGTAAATGTTAGACTATATAATAGGAAGATGCTAATGTAGAGGAGCATCAGGAGGGACAGAGGGAGCATCAGGGATCAGCTTTTTGTGAAAGCTCCTTCCTTACAAAGACAGGATTTGGACACTAAAACCAGCTCCTAATAGAAGTAAATGAAAAGCTACAGTTAATATAAAAGAACTTGAGAACACAAAAGCAGATGTTTTATAATAAGGTTGCAGGGTTAGCAGACATCACTGTATTTGAATGCATTCAGTTATAGACTATATTCCATTTTGCTTAAATTTGTACAGAATGTAACTGTTTACAGCAAAAGCTTTGGCTTTGAATGCTCTCTTGTACTTTTTTTCAGTTCCAATGTGCACTCTAAAATGAAATTTAATGCTACTTTTAAAAAGTGAAGTAATTATGGCTTTAAACTAGAAGTGAAGGGAGCAGTAACTTGAACAAGTGTGTTTGACTGGTCTCATGGTCTGTTAGCAATGCTGTGGACTCTTGTGTAGGTGTAAAACATAAAACTTCGTCTGTTGTGGGCAGTATTGATAGGGGCTGGAATATAAAACATATATTTTTAAAAAATTACTTGGCTTGTGACTTACAGAACTTAAAAATACTTATGGGCTAAAGCAAGTAATTATAAATGAGGTATACAAAGGTCTGGACACTTGAACTGTTGATGGCATTTTTCATTTTTATTTACATTTTTTTCCTCTCCCCCAAATGGGCAAGTTTGGACTTTAGCATTGGCAAAGCAGCTATCTATTCAGCAAAGAAAACAGAATTCCCTCTGGTTTTCTCTCTACCCTACCTATCCCACTAATTATTTTTTTGAGTCACCACCATTTAAATTATGAAAAATAATATCCAGATAAATCTATTCATATGGTTTGTCTGGCACAAGGATTTCCCCAGTGTTTACAATTTTTAAAACACTTTCTTCATAACTTGAACTCTTCTATTTTTTTTTTTTATCTTTTTTATTTTACTCTTGCCTTTTTCCAGACCCAACAGTAATAACAAAGATGCCTGGCCATCATTACAGAGTTCAAGTAAATCAGCCAACGGTTTAACAATGGAACACAGGAAAACGCCTCCTATATTAGAAAATGGCACAGACCCAGAACACATGACTCCAGATGGTGCAGACTCAGATTTCGGGTAATTGTGCTGCCTTTTATACTTCAGATAGCTTGCTTTCTCTCTCACTGATTGGTGTGGAGGGAATGATTCTTCAGTCTCTCTGGTTGGAGAGCTGGATTAAAATCCTAATCAGGTCCCAGAAAGCTGTGCTTAGCAGGTCCCATGTCAAAAAGACTGATTGGCAGACCATGCAGGAGAACCCTAACATGAAGTTAGTAAGTGACAGCGCAGGGAAGGGCTGAGGGGAACAGAATAACACGGGAATCAACAGCTCGTGCAGCTGCATAGTCCCACTCAGAGCAGAGCCCTTCCTTTTTTTCTATATAGATGCTTCCACAAAAGCTGCTTGCTGTATATCAGGAGGCTTGTCACTTGGAAAAGCTTCAATAGAGGGAAGTTAAATGTTAAGGCTAAAATATCTATCATTTCCTTCCAGTGATGTGTTCCAGAAACACAACTCCAGAGCAAAGGGTTCCCCAATTACCACTCTGAGGGCAGCAGATTCAACTAAGGCTTCTTTGTGTAGAGGAAGTAATTCATCTGCTTACAATAACCACTGATTGACAACATTTTTTCTTTTTTGATGCCCTCTTTTTGAATAGTGCTGGTGTCCTCTTCCACCTTATCACTTGTAGTTCCAATCTTAGTCTGTAGTCGTGATAGTTTGTTGTTTATGGACCCCTTTAGGTAATACAGGTTAGGCTCATTTAGAGGTTGAATGGGAAAATAGCAAGGTAAAGCCTAATATTTCAAGGAGTGGTGCTGCTGAGTAGGTAACCAGTCTTCATTTTAAATCAATATCGAGCCAATGCATTAAAATGGAGAGTGTTGTTGAAAGTGGTATCTTCTTGTTAGGCTAAATAGCAGTTCTGTTGAGGAGCGATCAGAGAGCCTGTGAATTGCATCTCGGTAGTCATGTGCAATTTTTCTTTTTTTCCTGGAAAGAATGTGTTAAATATAAATAAAAGTATTGTAGTCAATAGATTATGAGTCATGTTCATTCCTGAGGGCTGGAAGTCTGTCTAGCAAATAAAGGCTCCTTAGGCAGGTTCAAGTATAGTAAGCATTTTCATAATTTAGATTGTCAGTAAAAGTTGTGTTATTCATAGCTTTGTAAACTGCAGTATTGTGACTGTTAGCTGTAGGAAAAGCATTTGACTGGAATATCAGCTCTACAATCAGAATTGATGGTGTAATGAAGAGTCTACAACAAACTTCTGTGTTATAGGTATTTAGAAATTACTAACCAAAAGCAGTTTGTTTCAATGGAAGAGCTTTATTCATGCTGTTGGATCACTAAGTACAGAGTATTTGTAAATCTTCACTGGAGTAATGCAGTGATTTTTCTTTTATAGTCATAAATATTTCAGCTTAATTTATGTGTTTGAGATACTGACTCAATCGGTGTTCTTTTTTCACAAAAAAATTTACTGATGACTACTCTTACACGGTTTCTTTAGAATGGAGAAGTAATTCTGCTGGGTTTTGATTAGTAATTTTGGGATGAGGGGAAAAACTGTGAGAGGAAGCAATCTTATGAATTGTAGACCTTACTAAATGGCTGTATGCAGTAATTAAACTTTGCAGCAGCAAGGGCTGTTTGAAAAAAAGGTGTATCTAGAATCTGAAGTCTGCACCAAGTTAAAAGAAATTGTTACATATATTTTTCATGTGCTACCATCATGACTATAATTTGACTTGTATCACATTGTGGCCTTTTAATGGAACTGAAATTCATGTTCTTACTTTCGTTACTTATTTGTAGAATCTGTGTATTGGCCTGTGCAGCCTGATGCTTGTGCATCTTCTCTTATGGGTAGATGAAAATGAGAGTACCTTGAAGTTGCAAAGCAAAGATTTTAATGTGAACTTGAATAATACCATATCATTAGTGTGGTATTTAGCATAATTAGGGCAGCTCACAATGAATCCCGAGATTGGCAATTTCAGCCGAGTCACAATAATTTGCAGTGAATGATTTTCTGAGGTAGTGTTCTGCTCTATCTTATATTATCCTTATTTTTGTCAGTTTTTTATGCTATGTTTTTTTTCCCCTTCTGTCATCTCAAATCTCAATTTTCTTAACTTGGGACTAATATCTGCTAGTTAAAATCTTAAAGGCTGGTAGGAAGCTTAACTTGCCACCAGGACTAAATAATTAATTTAATGTTTTATCTCTCCCCAGATTTATTTAGGATTTGTATGGAAACTGAAAGCTTGTGTATTTGGAAAATAAATATTTTCAAATTTCTTTACTGTAGGATCATAGATGGATCTGACTGTTATGAAATACTGCCATAGTATAGAGTTCTGGGTTTTTGTATGGCACAGAGTTGCTGTGAACGCTTGAAACTTTTCTTTTGTTCCTTAAGGCTGTCAGCAAGCAGAGTGGAGAGTGGTGAAAAGAAGTATTAAAGTATATGACAAATCATTGGAATGCTTATGATTAAAAAAGCAGTCTCACAAAAAACAAGTGGACTTTTTTCCTTCTTAATTCCTACTTATTAATTTTGCTTTATCTTTATTTTAAGGCTTGTCTTCCACTACAAAAGCAAATATTGATTTTTCATGTTAAATATTTGAGTGTCTTATTGTCTTTTTCCCTCCCACTTTCACAGCCCTATCGATAAACCTTCAGATTCCCTCAGTATAGGAAATGGTGACAGCTCTCAGCAGGTAAGACACGAAGATAAGTGCTCTGAAAGTAACAGTTGGGTTTGAGGACTTAGTGCAACTTGCAGTTGGAGATCCTTTCTGAAGTGTATCATAATTGGGCATTGGAATTGGCTGTCCCACACGGTGGTGGAATCTCCATCTCAGGAGGTGTTTAAGAAAAGACTCTATGTGGCACTTGGAGCCATGATCTAGTTGGTATGGTGGTGTTCAGTATAGGTTGGACTCAGTGATTTCAAAGGTCTTTTTCCATCCTGGTTGATTCTGAGAATTTTAAACAGAATTTAAAAATGCTATTGCTAAGTTGATTTTTTTTGTTTGACCTTGTGCTGAGCTACATATTAACAAACCTAATTGTAGCTAAGTGTTTTGGGGAAATTTTTCATCTCAATTGTGATGAAATTGATTGTAACTTCATCAAGTGAAGAATATTTTATATATAAACTCATGTCCTAATTTTTCTCTTTCTCTCTTGCCTGTAGATAACAAACAGTGACACACCTTCACCACCACCTGGTTTAACAAAACCCAATCCAGTTATACCCATCAGTTCATCTAATCACAGTGCACGGTCTCCTTTTGAAGGGGCTGTGACAGAATCACAGTCGCTCTTCTCTGACAACTTCCGGCACCCTAACCCCATCCCTAGTGGGCTTCCTCCATTCCCCAGCTCTCCACAGACTTCAAGTGACTGGCCCACAGCACCAGAACCTCAGAGCCTCTTCACATCAGGTACATCCACAGGTTCCATGGCTGGGTATTGCTTGCTTTTGCAGTTGCTTAAAACTTGTACAGAGTTGTAGAGAGCTTAAAATTCTGGAGAACCTAAAACTTTAGGACTTGTTCCATACAGTGTTTTCCCTCCTTGCAAATGGTTCACATTTGTCACTTAACTGCAAATGAATTGCACTGACCTGAGCGTTTCTTCTTAAAGAAATTTTACAGAGCTTTTGGGCTGCATGGCTAAATTATCAGAGTGCTTATTTTGGTTTTTCTTGTCACATCCTATGCATGTTGCTATGTGTGCTTTAACATTTAGTGTTACAGGTTTTTATTGAGAGTGAGGAAAATATATGGTGTCAGTATATATTGGTGTGATAATCTGTAATTCTAATATCAGAAGTTCTTCTGTAGGATTTGGAATTTTCTTTAGTATCCTGCACAGTTACCTGAAGGTGCCTAATCTTTCTCTTTCTGAAGTGAGATTCTATATGTTCCAACAAGTTACAGGTATCTTTCAGCTGATGAAATTAAATGTGTCTTCGAGGTACTTTCCTATGAAATACCACATCATATGCATGAAACATCATTTTAGTTGTATTTATATAGTCTTGGGAATGGTTAACAGTATTTAAGAGCTAACAAATTATAAATCTGAGTGAATTATTAGAAAATTAAATGAAAACAATATCAGTAAAAAATGGAATGTAAATACTATATTATGACATGGTTGGTTTACTTAGTGATCAGTCATCTTTTGATGTTTACCTTGCTTCTGGATATCGTAATTCTGTTAGTAAGCAATATTTATTACCAAGGAAATTACTTATTGCTAAAGTACTTAATGCGCTAATTTTGTGAGGTTTAAATAGCAGTGAGAGACAATTTGCACGTAGTAGAGATCATAGTTAATACAAAAGGTATGGTTGGCATTTAAATAAGAATGCAAAGGACAAGTTCTTGTTGATCTAGCAATTCTTTATCTATCAGCATGGATTTTAGAGTGAAAATAGAAGTGTAGATTTCTTCTCTGCTGAACCTTCTTAAAGCAGCAGACTAGGTCCCTACCAGCAGAGGGAGTTAATGTTGCAAGTGATACTACCCTGTACTTAGCAGCTTGCTTGACCGCAGTTTTGAGGAAAAATACTGTGAAAATAGACCCAGAATTCACTGAACCTGAATAAGAAACTTAACACTATCATGAAAAGAAGTAGTAATTGAAAATGAAGACAAGTTCTGATAACTTCTTTTGCAACACCGCCTCAAAATATTTAAAAATGTCTTGCAATGCAGTTCCACTGTTTATTTTATCATTGTGTCTCCTCAAGAATTTGGCTTGTTTCTCTTCATAATGGTAGACAGTAGAGGATTTTTCATAGGGAGTTTTTTTTTTTGGTTGGTTTTAGTTTTGCTTTTTGAACCACTGGTCTGAGGTTCTTTCTTTTGAGAGGGAGTGTCCTGCTTACCATTCTTGCATAGCAGTAATAGTGAAAGCAAAATATTGAACTGAGTAACAGCTTGTTCACATGTCCATGAAGTAATATGGGATAAAGAAGGTTTTAAGCAAGTGTTCATTGGTCTCTTTCTACTTGGGATTTTTTTTCTATAGTTCAAGAACAGAGCAATTCTGCAGTAAAAATGTTATTTACTAGTTCTAGCACTTCACCTCTAGTAGAAATCTGTGACAGTTTGATCTGAAAATCACATTCTAAGCTGATTAATAAGGTGCCTTTTAGGAATGTATAAAGTAGTATTACATGAAAGATAACAGACCAGAGTCAGGTACACAGGCTGAAGTTATGGAAGTTATGAAGTTTATATGGATAAATAATTCCTAATTCTTATTCTAAATCCTGTCCCTTTCTTCCCCAACAGAAACTATACCAGTATCCTCCTCCACAGACTGGCAAGCAGCTTTTGGGTTTGGTTCCTCCAAACAACAAGAGGACGACTTAGGGTTTGATCCCTTTGACATCACCCGCAAAGCCTTAGCAGACCTGATTGAGAAGGAACTGTCAGTCCAAGACCAACCTTCCCTTTCGCCCACATCTCTTCAGAACCCTACCCCACACACTACAACTGCCAAAGGGCCAGGTTCTGGATTCCTGCATCCTGCTGCACCCACAAATGCCAACTCTCTCAGTAGCACCTTTCCAGTCATGCCACAGAGGTTTCCACAGTTTCAACAGCATCGAGCAGTTTACAACTCCTTCAGTTTTCCAGGCCAAGCAGCTCGCTATCCTTGGATGGCCTTCCCACGCAATAGCATCATGCACTTGAACCACACAGCAAATCCCACCTCAAATAGTAATTTCTTGGACTTGAATCTCCCACCACAACACAGCACAGGTCTGGGAGGGATCCCTATATCAGGTAGGTGAATAGGAAAGCCGTGGATATGACTTAATTCATGCTCTCAGCTTCTCTGAGCCAGAACAGCAAAAGGGAATAGCCAGCAACAAGCAGTGGAGTGATAGCTCTTGACTGTCATACTAGGTTTATGAGCAGAGGGAGGAATATTGTTTTAAGTAGGCCCTTTTCATTAAAAAAAAGTAACTGGATATTTAGCCTTGTAAATACTGAGCTTTATAAGGAAGGTGGAGTATTATGTGCCCTCTTAATTCTGTGCCAAAGCAGATTGGTATTTTGGTTCTTCAATCTTGCCAGACTGGCTTTACTTAAGAATAGGCCCTGGAAGTGCATTATGACTTTCACATTGGCATGCAGGTGTTGACCAGAGTTGTTAAAGTTGTGCAGAAAATTGTAATGACGTTAATTTGTGCCGGATGTCTTGGCTGGGTTGTTCCCTCTTGCGCATAACTGAATGGCTGGACAATAAAACATTCAGTGCTGTTCATTTCTGTACTTCAGATGGCCTTAATATTATGCTAATCTTCATTGAATGGATGCTTGCAATGTGTGTAAGAGGATTCATCCTGATTCTGAGGGTTGTGATGTTGGAGAAGAATAAATGTGCACTCAGACCAGTTTAGGCTGCCCTGAGTGGATTAATAGGCTCTTGCATCAAACATTACAACTAAGGAGCTAATTGTAACAATAATTGTGTTGATTAAAAATTCACTTCTGGAGTTAAAGTCCTTCCATGCTTCTAATTTAGCTTGTCTCAAACAGATTCTCTTGTAACAGGGAAAAAAATTGTATTAAATGTATAATGAACTGCAGGCAGAAAGTCTCTGCTAGCTCTTTGTAGCCTTGAGGTAGAGAAAACTGCTTCTTGAGATGTTTGCAGCATTGTTTTCTTTTCAAGGGTTTTAGAAGCACTAGCTGTACTGTAAGAAAGTGACCTAGAAGAAGTTAGTGTGTTTTTGATGCTGTAGTACAAGAGCTAATTTTGCCTGTTATTTTCCTGTACTTTGTCCTTTTTGAAGGCTTGTTGCAGCTACAGTACTGCTGTAGGGTCTGTAGGCTGATTCAAGTGTAAACATAGTCCAGACTACAAGTGACAGTAGTTCTTTATACTGACAATAGCAAAGTTTTAAGCCTAAAATGACTGATGCTAGTTGCACTAAAAAAAGAAGTTATTTCTGGCATGGAGTAAAAAAGTACAGCATCTACAGCTGTGTTGTTGCTCACTTTCCCCCAAACTACATAGAACTTTCAGAAACACAGCAAGACATCACTTTTCAACTACCACTCAACTGCAAAAACTGCTGCTTTGAGGGGTCAGTAACAAGACTGTCTTACAGACTGGGAGACCAGAAAAATCCTTAAGTAGTGAAAAATATCTGTTCATAATACAGGTTGATTCTAGGTTTGCAAAAGTATTGCATTATTTTAATTGTAGTTAGCAGTTTGAAAGTGGAACTTTTTGTGTTTGTAGAAGTCTTGTAGATCTTTTGTTTAGCTTCTGAAGAGCAGATTGTGTGGTGCTGGTTGATGCATAGCCCAGGCCATGTACTTCCCCCATATGTTTTAAGTTAACAGGATTGATATTTAAGTATCTTTTTTTGTACACAGCTGCTAGAACAAATTAATCTAAAAATATTTTTGGCAAATACTAAAACGACAATAAACATCTGCTGTAGTAACTGTGGAAAGTTCCTTTGAGTTGGTTTTAATCTCTTGTAGAAAACATTGTTAGTTGACTGGCTGACAGGTAGCAGTAGTTGCTGCAGTGCGAACAGTTCTCAGCTGATCTACGTGTCAGCTTTGATGTATCTTGGAAAAAATAATCATTTGTACAAGGATAGATTACTCCTTTTCTGGCTGCCAGAAATCAGCTGAAGTCTCATAGTTCTCATTTAGTTTGCTGGGTTATGGATTTGTAGTATTTGTATTTATTATTTGTTATTTAGTGCCTAGGGTTTTCTTTAGTGCTCTAACTGCTTGAGAAGGACAAATAATTTAAAAGTCAGATGACCTCATAGCTCTTTTTTGTGTGCTGACATAGTAGTTTCCAATTTATTGATTATTCTGTCTTTTTTTAAAAATCTGCATCCAGAGTATAGGTTTCTCAATTAATTCCTTAATGTTTGTTTTGAAAAAATAATTCCTGTTCTTTGTTAGCTATTCCTTTAATCTCTCAGCGAGTATATCATTACAGAATTGTCCTTGTTTCCTCATTTGTTTTACAGATACAGCTGTCTAGTGGGGTTGGGGGAAGAAAGTGGTGTCCAAGTACAGAGAATTTACATATAAAACTTTATTTACAGTACTTTATAACATATTCTAGCTGGCCTGCTAGAAGGGCTGTGCATATTGTAATAGCTGTTTAGCAGTATGGAACACTTAGTAGCTGTAGTACTCCTGAAGCTCTTTTTTCTTAGCTCTTTTGTTACTCAGTATTTAGGGTGTTTTAGTAAATATCATCAACTTGGCTGGTTTAGATGTAACAGGAAAAGAAACCAAGTGAGGTGAAACTTCACATTCTGTCTTGTATCAGAGACCCTCTGCTGTAAAAGTTGCATGCTTCTTAATGTCTTTGATCACAGTTTTTTACAGGATTATAAATTCCTAAAGTAGCTAATACTGGACTAATCATTGGTAAAAAAAAAAGTGGGGTGAGAACAGGCACATTATTCTGCATGTCTGCCTGCTCCATTTAATCAACCCTTTTGAACCTTTTTATTTATGTCAAAACAAGGAGATCTAATAAATTCATATGATGTTAGTATAATATTTTCTAGGCTTTCTAAATTCAAGTTGAGTTCATTTCACTAAGTGTATTTGTGGTATGAAGCTGGTATAAAGAAAATGGTGTCTTTTAAACTACTGCTGCTTCTGCTTCAGGCATTATTATTCATATGAATTTGAAATGCTCATGTGTGACATGTTAAATGTAATTTGCTGAAGCGACCTTTTGTTTATTTGAGAATCAGAGCTGTGCTGTATTCATAACCTCACAGCTCCAGGCAGGGCTGTGCTATGATGTGTACCCAATTTAAATGGAGGAACATAGGCACTACGTACTTTTTTCTTCTTTTTTTTTTACAGACTTTATTAAGCTCTGATTTTAAAATAATTTCTATGTGGAATTTGTTTGCCTATTTCTCAGAGGAAGTAGTATTTATTAACTAATTCTGCAGTTTCTAGTGAAATGGCACAGTGGCACATGATTGACTTCATAGTTTTATTATGCATATGCTTGAAATGTGTCATATTCATCAGGCACACATTTGTCCCGAACCCATATTTAAATGAAGTTTTTGATTGATTGATTCCCAAAAATATCTTTTTTTTTCCTTCCCCCACTGTATGGCCTTACAAACCTTGTATGGTTAGCAGTTGTTACATGTCACTTTCAGGGACAATGTAATCTTATTGCTGCTCCCTGGAGTGGGATTGATTACATGATTTACTGTGTAATTATAACTCCAACAGTGCTTTAGGAGAAAAGTTCAGTGACTTCTTCATGGACGGTGTGATTGCTCCTAAAAGCAGTCTTACCCTAGATTGCATGCAAGCTATCCTAAGAATATGGACCAGCAGCTATGCTTTGTTCTGCAGATAATGCCAAAGGAAAGATTGATTTACTGACAGCAGTGTGGGTGCGTGTGTGCCTTTATTTTTATGTTACTATAGGATAACAGGAAACTCTTTGTAATTTGACAGCTAGTATACTGTCTTTGCTACCCTACTGCCTGGTGGTGTGTTCAGAAATAATAAGTATAGTATGGGATCATAGAGTAAGGTCGTATTCAGATTAACAGTGTGTTTTGAGACATGCTTATAAAATGAGACATGCATATTAATAATTTGAAAATAGAAATACATTATTTTATTTCTTGAATTTACTGAGTGGTTTGGTAGTCCTTGATTTTGTTACATAGAAGTATACCAACAAATTCAGAGTTAAAAGTATTAGGAAAAAGTTTTAAATGGTTAGTCCACTTTTTCCATCCATTCTGTGCAAGATGAAGTACTTGACATTTTGAAACACTGGCCATTACTTCATTTATTAATTTCATAGTTGTCCTGAATGTAAAACTTAATTGTAAGCCCTCTATATTCAATAATAATGAGGTAATTCAAACTCTTCCAAGACTACTCCTATACAATAACATGTATATATTCTTCCCAAACAAATCATTGAAACCTCTTGAGCTGGAAGGGACCCACAAGGATCATCAAGTCTGATTCTGGACTGTGCACAGGGCAGCCTAAAAATTAAATCATATGTCTCAAAGCATTGTCCAAATGGTTCTTGAACAGAGGCAATTTATGTATATCATACATATATTAAAAATCTAAATAGATGAAATATTGAAGTGGACACAGACAGACAGGAAGCATAAAGAATTAAACCCTATTTAGAACAGGGGAGAAAATGTTTTACTCATTGCCTTTGGAGATAACCATTGTAAAGTTTATCAAGATATTTTAACCATGCAGCTGATTGTTATGGAAACTGCAGTATGTTTCTGTGAGCTGTTCCTGAAATTTCAAAACATGGGGGTTGAATGTCATAGTTCTGTGTAATAGAAGATAATGAAGAATCAAAATCTTTTTCTCTCAAGACCTTTTAGTTTTGATGTTGTGCGTGATATGTGTTGAATATGTACATCTTTATTGATGCCATTATGTGTATTTAAAGATGAGATGATAAATGGGTAGACAGCTCTATTGATTTTGGGTGCCACCCAGCAGTGTCTGTATTAGTGGTGTTGCATTCCTTATCTAGACACAGGTTAGCATGTGTGTTTTCTTGTCATGGCTGTGTTTAGGTTTTTGTGAAGCAGTAGGTGGTAGCAGAGAGGACAAAGCAATGACGCTTTTATTAAGAAGGTCCAGCTTCTACCCACGTATTTTAAGTGCTGAGCTCTTCCATTTCTGAGCAGTGTAGGGTGTTGCATCTTCTCCTGCTCTAAGTTTTGTGGCCTCTGTGCTCCCAGGTATTGAACTTGTCTTGAACATCAAATCCTGTCTTGCCTAATGCTACCTTTTGGACAACATTTTAGTAAAACAAGAGAAGACCCCTATATGTTGGCCGTGGTCATATTATTTAAAGACTTGATTTACAGCACAAAAAGGTTGAGATATCGGAATAAGAGTTAACATGCTTTTACTTTAATACTAAGATTCCTTGTCTGACTTGATACTTTCTCATAATATAACTGCATTTCCATTTGAGGCACACGTTTCTTATTTGGTCTTTGTATTTTTTACCTTCTCTCTTCTACCTCGGTTGTTTTCATCTCCTGAAAACAAACAAACAAACACATACACCCATGCTTTGTTTTATACCATCTTGGAAGGAAAAAAGAAGAGAATTCGTGGCATAGCAGCTGACATTTTTCTGTGGTCTCAAGATAATAATTTGATATGGGGTTTTTGGTGTGTTCTGCTACTGGGCCTTTTTAAAAGAGGGTTTGGGCCATGTGGTATGGCTGTTGAATTCAGCACACTGTAAAAATTAAAATTCTCCAAGTGCTGTGTACAAAATGCAGTTAATCCCATACCCTGGCAACAGGCAATGCGACTTAAACAGTGGTGCCTCACATCCCTTTATTTGAATGC
The DNA here is from genome assembly GCA_013400915.1 of Pardalotus punctatus. Lineage (NCBI taxonomy): Eukaryota > Metazoa > Chordata > Aves > Passeriformes > Pardalotidae > Pardalotus > Pardalotus punctatus. The sequence goes on along the minus strand of VZTX01007329.1, from coordinate 74,434 downwards.
TGTGGTCAGCCATTTTCCTGTATTTTCTTCTTGACTTGACAATATCAGAAAGTTTTAATGCCTCTCTTAAGTATTGGTTTCCTTACTCTTAACAGTAAAAGAGGTATTAATCCATTAATTTTCTGTCCTAACTTTTTTAAAGAGGACCATTTGCTCACTTGATGATCTTCCTTGATATTTGGCTATCCAATAGCAGCTGGGCAGAAAACATGGCAGCTGAATGTCATCTTTTCTGTGCTCCCTGGTTAGATCTGTGGCTGCCTATAGCTGAAGTCTTTCTCTGATTAGGTGTAAATATTGAAAATAGAAAATCTGGTGAACATCTTGGCTGATACAACTAATAGTTGTAGGTGCCATGTATGGCATCACCAAAGGCTTTTATCTTTTTCAGGGTGCTGAGCAGTTCCTCTCAGAAGTGGATGTGTGGCCCTGATAACAGGGTCACTGCTCATTTGAAACTGCTTTGAAATTGTAAAATGAGAAGTACCTTCTGTAAACAACCCTCAGCTGTTCTCATTATTATTTTTACTGATTATTGTATATCCTGTTTTCCTCAACAAAAATTACCGTTAGTACAGCCTTTGCCATTGAACATGTTGTTCTTCTCATCAGTCCTTATGCTCATAGCACCCCGTTTTTTCTGTGAAGGTTGTTAGTCCTCCATCCTTCCTCTTTAGGAGATGCTTTGTGTCTGTGTGTATCCCTGCCTTGAAATACATTCTTGTTTTATTTCCCATAATAACCAATTTTCTGTTTTCCATGGTGAAGAGGAAGTGTTTGGCACAATATAGAACTAATTCAGTTTGAAAAGAAACTTTTGGCTTGCTCATTTCTGTTTCTCTAGAGGAGTTCGGTGTTTTTGTAATGCACCCAGGTTTAAAATAAATCAAATGGAAGTGAGATTTCAGATTAATTTCCAAAATATTAAATCAATGTCAAGATTAGAATCTGCTGTGGATATTCAGGTCTTGTCCCTTAACTCCCATACACTTCCTACACTTACTATGAAGGTCTGGCTTCCCTGGTGTAGTCTTGTCATGATCTCTGAGAGAACTTCATCCATGACACCTGTCCTTTAAGTCCTGCTACTTCTCCATCTCTTTCAAAATCTCATCTCACACACCCACCCTTCCTTCCAGTGCCTTTTCAGTGCTAATACTGCAACTGTTGTCTAAATCCTGTGGAATTCTTTTTCCTGTGGTTATATAGGTGATACCATTTCAAATAAGGCTTGATATGTATCTGTCTTCATCTCTCTAGCTTTTAAGCTCTTAGAAATTTTTTGAAATCTTTGATTGCAAGACTGTTAGGCACGACAGTGAAAGACAGGCATCCTGCTTTTTTGGGTAGCAAGATGCCTATTTTTAAATGTGTCATTTGATTTTGGAAAAGGAATATCTATGTGACAAAGAAAAAAGTGGGAAGAAATCCTCCAACTTGGCTGCAATATATCAGAGGAATGACTAATCACATTAACTCTACTACATTTGAAATAAACATGGGGTTGGCTGAAATAGGTGGCCTGAGTAGCTGACCCAGTTTGTATTCTGGATTATCAGTCCTGACAGCTTTTTTGATAACTCTCCAGAAACAGGGAGGAACAAGCAGACGGGAGGTATTTCACATCAAATTTTATGGCTGTTTATGTCTGTAGTAGTGTCACCAGAGGAGCTTCAGCAACACTAAATGTTGGGGTTTGCCTGCATTTTAGGGGTGAAGGACTGCATTTATTGTCGATAGAACCTCTTTAGGACTGATTCACCAAAATTTGGAAAGGTTGTTTCCTTTCACAGGTATCTGGTAAGATCTTGGGACTGGCCTGCAGTAGTGTAAGAGTCAGTTCTGTTGTCTCATGTAGTGTGTCTCCGTTCTCCAGCAGGCAGATGCTTAGCCTTGGGATGCTGTCCTCTCTTATATGCTTTTCTGAAGTCACTGCAAAATACGAAATAAATCACTGGCATGAGTTAAAAGGTGCCACCTCAGTAGTAGTGTCTAACAAAAGGCTGTGCCTTGGCATGGACCTGAAACTTTGGCTCTTTCTAAGTCCATTTAACAAAAGACCAATTATGACTGATGCATTTCAGCAAAAAGTACAGATAGTTCATAGGCTTTCTGTATAAGTTTTTTTTAATGCACCAGCATGAAAAACAACTGACAGAGCAAACATAATCTTTTTTAAAATTGTATTGGGGGAGGAGCATAAATGAATCCTGAAGGAATAGCAGCAACTGAAAGCAGCTTTGCAAAAAGTGTTTCTCCTCCCAGTGATGCCAAATCACATTTAAGGGTAAAAAAAAATTTTTTTCCTTCCTTTGCCATCTCTTGGTTCCTTCTACATCACAGCCACATTTGAACTTCATCTTAACCTCAAAGGAATTATTTTTAAAAATCCCATCTATTTAAAATATAGGTTGCTTCTATTAGAAGACAGCATCTAGTAATCAGAATGAGTTTCATGTCACGGAAAGTGAAAACTTGGCTTTCTTGCAGGTTATCTAATTTTCCCACAGAAATCTTGCAATAATCTAAAAATATGTATCAGCCTTAATTGTTTGCTACAGATGTGGGAAAATTTAAAATGAGTTTATAATTCATCTGACTGTGCTTTCATTGTGGGTCAGAGGGTTGGTTGATTGGCTGGATATTCCTGGAATCCAGAATCTCTGTAACAAGATAGGCTCTTGCTCATTGTTACTATAGCTTTGAAGATGTGATTTTTTTTTTTTTTTT